>OU452236.1:10145257-10745257 GCA_911728455.2 Marthasterias glacialis
GGAATGAAGGCTGGAACCTAAACAACTTGAAGACCTTCTAAGCTCCTAAAGAAATGCCCGGCACAAATATGTAAAGTATGCGACAAAGTATGCGACAAAGTATGCGACAAAGTATGCGATAGTATTTGCAAAGATATTTGCGACATCGCTAATATTTGCGAAGATATTTGCAAAGATATTTGCGACATTGCAAATATTTGCAAAGATATTTGCGACATCGCAAATATTTCCAAAGATATTGCGATTTGCAATGTCCCTTCTGGGCCATCATACATTAGACACATAAAATTAAAATCGATACACTTAAAAATACGCGGACGTCCTGACTTTATAAGCCGATTTCACTGCAGTACAGGTTAACGAGGTGTTATATGGATAAAACATCAGTTGTTTCGAAGTAAATTAAATTCATTCGCATCCTTTTGTTGTTCAACCAACGTGTAAAAGTTAGAGGATCCCTTTAAAAAAAAGAACTAAAACGGTGTGAATTGTTTGTGTCAAGTTCGCACACCTATAGTTTGGTGCTTGTGCAGATGAAGGGCCCTTGTGTGGTCCTTACAACAATTCGATCATGTGCTTCCCGACAAGGTTTTCTTTACCTCGGAGAATTCTTCTCAAAGGGAACAATAATAGTAACATTGGAAAGACCACATAAACTGCATCAGCGTGTAATGAGTGTGGGTTTGTGTGGGTTTGTGTGAGTTTGTTTAGGCATTCAAACCGGGGACTTATAACAAAAGAGGACAATAAAGTCCCCGGTTGGAAAAGGTCCCCAGTTGGAAATCGTGTTCAAAACCAATGGGAGCTGTTGCTAAAAAGTTAAAGTACAAACAAAAGAGGGACAATAGGAGGTCCCCGATTGGAGGTAAATACACACTTGTGTGTGTGTGTCGGGGGGGGGGGGGTCAGTGAAAAGTATAAACATGACATAATGACTGATTTCTTTGCAAAACCTCAAATTAATAGCAGGCTCTTTGCCAACAAGGATATCTGGTAGAACGTTTATAAAACACTGAGTGCCAGTATTTTTGTCAACAAGGTCAAACAACATGGGAATGGTACCGTGAACTACCGGCTGAAATGAAAATGAAAGTTGCACGTATCCGGGTTGACTGCCTAGCTTCCCACGATCATTCCAACACATCCAGAACTTTCTATATCTCTTCCTGCCCAGTGCATTCCAAAGCAAGTGTAAAGGTCAGGTAAGTAAACAAAATAATCTGTTTGATAGGTTGTGGCTGTTTCTTCAGGTGCACTTAGTCCCTCTGAAACCCCTACACGTGTTCCGTTAAAAAACACTTCTTTAATGGACTACACACAAGGATAACATATTTATGTGTACATGCTTTTTGTTCTCTACTTCTTACAAATGGAGGTAACACCGTTGAGGTAGATTAGTTAAGATCGAAAAATTGCTCATTTAAGCAATGGCAATCATTAATCAGTTATCAATTTGTTTACTTTTTCTACCTTTGATTGTGTTTCTGCCTGCCGAGACAGCTACAGTTCGTCAAAGACGATTGAGAACTGGTAAGTAGGCCTACTAATAATTGTAATTTTCAAGAAGATAAAATATTGCCAAATCGTTACACTTAACTCTCTCAATGAAATCACTTGTGACAAACAGATCCTAGTGTACTTTTTATGATAATATGAATCTCCTGATCATGCCAATTATATGTCCCCTACTGGTATTACCTGTCGACATGCCCATGATCACGACTCGTATACATCTGAGTGTCAATCCACCCCTGGCCTGACCAGATCTCGGATCAATGATATCTTTATTTGATCTAATTCATCCCCTGGCCTTATATCTACAGCCTTGTTCTATGTCTACAGTCATGTCGAAAAAAGAATGTATTATTATCTTTATCCAATCAATTCCCTGACCTGACCTGACCTGATGATACCGATGATGTCTCTTCCGATCTTTTCTGAAATCACCTGACATGATCTGATCAGTGTTTTAAGGGCGTCTGTTTCTCATCTAATAAATTGCCCGACCTCTCCTGGTCTGCATGTTGATGATGTCTTATCCGATAAATCAACCGACCTGATCTGCAGGTGTTGGTGATGTCTTGTTTTTATAAATTTTAGACCTGACCCCAGTTGCCTGTCATCAGTTTTCATGTGATCTCATTATCAATCCGTTAAATTTACCTGGTCTCCATATGTCGATGATGTCTTTATCTGATCTCAGTGTCCCCATACAGACCTTACCTAATGGGCATGTCTATAATGATCTACTAGTTTTAAACATCTTACAGGGACCTGAACCCACAAGCCGATGACGTACCGTCTATGACTGGTTTGCTACTTAGTTTCGCTAAGCAGAAAATTGTTCAGCAAATGCTTCTGTAAAGCAGACCCATAAATAAGTTAATTTGACCCCTTACAAAACACTGACCCGATGTGTCGAAAAAATCAACATGTAGGCCTATGTAAAATTGTTATAGTGCCCTCTATTGATCACTTACATTATAATCCAAAATGACTTAGGCCGATGAGTAAAGAATAAACCACAATGAAATATAAGCAGTCGAGTCAGCATCAGATAATTTCAGTTCAATTTTAATCACAGTAATCAGTAACAATCATTGGAGGAGATAATTCAGCACAAGCAATTAAGTAATCAGGAACAGTAATGTTGATTGGTTCAATTCCAGGCTAATTGGGTCACTCGGAATAGGTGGTAGGGTGATTGAGCTGTTCATATACAATTATATATGGTCGGTAAAAACCGAAGAATATACACAGGAATTAGGAAATTAATTATGTGCAAGATAGATATAAGGTGATTGTTATATTAGTTGAAATACGCTTAGATTAGAATCCCATTAGGTCTCTGCATATCAGCAAAGGGTTTGTACTTCAGACACCTGAAGAATCGTGACAGGATTTTGCTGAAAATTAAAGATAATTACACTACAATATTGTACAAAATATGAATGATTAACTATCATTATCATTTATAAGAAATAATTATATACAGGGTTTCATTATTACGTAATTATATTAACAAGAAGTTAAAATTAAATGGGAGAAACTAACCTTCCGAAATTAGAGTAACTTTTCTCGCCTGCGGTGGCACACTTTCGCTGCGATTTCATAACAGCCGTCCCTAAACTTTGCACAATAGTTTACAAAATATACAAGGGGAATAGTACATCGGGACACACCATATTAGAATATATCAAATATATACCACATTTTTCCCGTAACTTTTTAACACTTAATCCGATCACCGCGAAATTTCCGGACTTAAATATTTCGACAAACATGTTGGCAAATAATTGAATCAGGGGGTTCCCACTTGTTTTTAATTTGTTTTGCCAAAAAGTGATAGTGATGAACCACGTGAATGTCTGAAATGCTTTTGGGAATTCAAAAATGCCGCCATATTTGGCGGCCATCTTGGATTTTGTGTCTTCAGCCTGTAATTAGGGAGGCAAATTAAACCAATTTTTTAACAATAAAATATTTTCAACATGCTTATTTTTACTTTTGTCATACCAAAAAATAATTTTGATTTGTCAAAATCATTGCTCCCTGGGCCATGGGGCGGCCAATTTTGTTCTGGCGTGACTCCATTGTGGTGAAATCCTTCTTGCTCTGCAAATTCTGCAAACTCTTTGCAGTTGAGAGTTGGCCATGATCACTTTCCAGTTGTCTCGGTGTTCCATGAGTCACGAACATCTCCTTGAGTTTTTCCTTTGTTGGTTTGAATGCGGTGGAGTAGGTTGTTCGGATTTCTGGGTATCTCATTCGTTTGTCAACAGCTACAAGGTTGTAGTGAACATCCGGGTATGGTCCTCCGAAATCTACTGCAATGACGTCCCATGGCTTCTCTGGAATGGTTGTCATCTTAACTGGCTGTTGCAAATGCCCCTGCCGTTCCGCTCTCGTCCATGTCTGCCGGTTAACAAAGCTCAAGCATCTCTCCGTCTTGGTCATCTCACCATGACGATTATGTGAATTTTGTTGAGGATGTCATTGCACATGGCGATGCAGAAGAAGCCCAACCTGATGTGAAAGAGGGCGAAGCGTGGTACATTCCTCATCACGGCGTTTATCACCCAAAGAAGCCCAACAAAATTCGGGTCGTGTTTGATTGTTCGAGCCAGCACCGTGGTACATCCCTGAATGATCACCTTCTAAGTGGCCCTGACCTGACAAATGCCTTGGTGGGAGTATTAAGTCCATTCAGAAGTCATCCTGTAGCCATAGCCTGCGACATTGAAAGGATGTTCCACCAGTTCGTTGTCAGACCTGAAGACCGAGACTATCTACGATTTCTTTGGTGGAAGGATGGAGATCTTACGCAAGAGCCAACGGATTATAGGATGAAGGTCCACATATTTGGAGCCACATCATTGCCAGGTTGTGCCAACTATGGACTCAAGTTTTTGTCTAAGAAGTACGAGAAAGAGTTCCCCTCTGCAGCCCTGTTCATCAGACACCATTTCTACGTAGATGATGGACTGATCAGTACCGAGACCAACGATGAGGCAATCCAACTCATCCAACAAGCCAGAGAGTTGTGTAGTAAAGGCGGTATTCATCTACACAAATTCATCAGCAATAGAAGAGAGGTACTGGAATCTGTTCCTCCCAAAGAACGTGCTGCGTCAGTTAAGGAGGTCGACCTTAACAAGGATGATCTTCCCCTGTCCTCCACACTGGGCATACAGTGTGATGTGCAGAAGGATGAATTCTTCTTCAAGATCCAGACCAAAGAGGCAACCTTTACCCGTCGTGGAATTTTGTCATTGGTTGCATCAGTTTACGACCCCCTCGGACTTTTGGCGCCATTCGTCCTTATTGGTAAAATGCTGCTGCAACATATGTGTCGCAACGGAAGTGGATGGGATGATCCTCTGCCTGCAGAGTTAGGACCACGGTGGGAGAAGTGGATGTCGGACCTTCCAAACATTGCAGCGATTCGGATTCCACGCTGCCTAAAGCCGAGTCAATTTGGAGAGGTCAAGTCTACTCAGCTGCACCACTTCTCAGATGCCAGCACTTTGGGTTATGGCCAATATTCCTATCTCAGAATTCAGGATCAGCAGGACAGGGTATACTGCACACTTCTGATGGGCAAATCTCGAGTCGCTCCAACCAAGATCACAACAATTCCTCGCCTGGAGTTAACGGCAGCTGTGTCGGTGAAGATAAGTCAAGTTCTGAAGGAGGAGCTCCACCTGTCAAATGAAGAAGTTTTCTGAACTGATTCCCAGGTAGTTCTAGGATACATCAACAATGAGGCGCGACGCTTCCATACATTCGTAGCCAACCGTGTGCAAATGATCAGAGAGAGTACGAATGTTGATCAGTGGTTTTACGTCGAGTCTAACTCTAATCCAGCTGATCATGCTTCAAGAGGCCTCACAGCGTCAGCTCTTCAGCACTCATCCTGGTACACAGGTCCGGATTTCCTGTGGAGCCCCGATTTTGAGATCCCGTCTAGAGTAACACCTGAATTGACATTTGAGGATCCAAAAGTAAGGAAATCGACAGTCCTCAGCACAGCCGCAGAGGAATCAGACTTCGAAGAAGAGCAAAGGGAGATACAGATAGTTGCATGAGCAGTGTCCAAGAACGACAAGAATCAGCCTTATTCCTGGTTAAGTTGGTGCAGAAGTGTGAGTTCAAAAAGGGACCCCCTGTTAAGGGTCTGGATCCCTTCACTGACGAGTCTGGGATAGTGCGTGTAGGAGGTCGCCTAAGGAATTCGTCGCTACCACTTTCCGCTAAGCACCCAGTAATACTTCCGAAGGACAGTTACATTTCTAGACTCATCGCTGCTCACTTCCATGAGAAAGTGTATCATCAAGGCCGTGGCATCACTCTAAATGAAGTTAGAGCCAATGGGTTTTGGATCGTCAGTGGTGGAAAGGTGGTGTCGAGTCTTATTCGTAAGTGTGTGATCTGCAGGAGAAATCGGCGACCAACTCAGGAGCAGAAGATGGCAGATCTGCCTGGGGATCGTGTTGAAGTATCGCCGCCATTCTTGTTCTGTGGCATGGACTGTTTTGGCCCCTTCATTACCAAACAAGGTCGCAAAGACTTTAAGAGATATGGCCTTCTGTTCACGTGTCTATGCTCTAGAGCAGTTCATGTAGAGATGCTCGATGATCTTTCGACCGATTCCTTCATCAACGGACTGCGATGTTTTATCGCCATAAGAGGAAAGGTTCGTCAAATCAGGTCGGATCAAGGCAGCAACTTTGTCGGTGCGAAAAATGAACTGACTTTAGCCTTGAAAGAGCTCAACACGGATAGAGTGGCGTCCTATTTAGCAAACCAAGACTGTGACTTCGTCATGAATGCTCCTTGTTCTAGCCATGTTGGAGGAGTGTGGGAGCGCCAGATAAGGACAATCAGAAGTGTCCTTAGTGGAGTAGTCGCACTTTGTCCTGGAAGATTAGATGACTCTTCACTTCGTACGCTGTTTTATGAAGCAATGGCCATAGTCAACAACCGCCCCCTATCAGTCGACACTATCAATGATCCAACCAGTCTGGAACCTTTGACACCTAACCATGTCCTTACGATGAAGCCCGATGTACCACTGCAGCCGCCAGGTAAATTTGTGCCTCAAGACATGTACCTCCGGAAGAGATGGAGAAGGGTACAATACCTTATCGAACAGTTCTGGAGTAGGTGGCGTAAAGAATATCTCCAGAACCTTAATCGCAGACAGTGCTGGACCAAACCAAGAAGGAATATCATCGTTGGAGACATCGTCCTCTTACTGGAACCAGAAGTGCCTCGGAACAAGTGGCCTATGGGTGTCGTTGTGGAAACTACCACAGATGAGGATGACTTAGTCAGGAAGGTCAAGGTCCAAGTTGGGACAAGGAACCTGAATCAAAAGGGCAAGCGTGCAGAGAAACTATCTGTCCTGGAACGCCCAGTGCAGAAGCTAGTAGTCATTTTGGAGAGCACTTAAAGTCGTTGCCCCAACAACGAACCTCATGGACAAGTTTCTTTAGGAGTTTTTTGTTTGTGACTTGGAAGTACTCATGATTTATTCTTGCTTTAAGATAAATGGATATTGTAGTTCAAAAATCATTTAGTAACTGGTGGGAGTGTAAGTGTCGGCCTCAGGAGATAAAAATGTTCGGCTGACTAGAAGTAAAGTCTGCGTAGCGCCCTCTCGCATCGGATTTGCCAGGCTGATTTTCATCAGACTCATTTTAAGTTTGTCGATTTGTCGATGTATTTTATGGCTACTTTTTGCCCCTTATGAGATATTTATGGGTAAGAAAGGATTATGCTATTTGTTGCTTACTATATCATAGATAGTATATGTATGATCATTGCCATAGTTTGTCATTGTTTATACACAAATTTGGGTCTATTTTTGTGATCTTTTGAGACCACGTGAGATGTTTCAGGACACGTGTACATGCACATGTGGGTATTTGGGTATGGTTTTATTTGTGTGCTATTGTTTATTGCATTAAGTGACTCTCATTGTTTTCTTTAGGCCAATAGAGTCCCAGTAGCCATAGAGTACCCAGGGTTATGCTGGAAATTCAGCTGGTCTAGAGGCGTGATCGTTTTCACGGTGATTCAAGGTGATTTATGGTGATTGAGAGTGATTGAAGTATTGATTAAACCTTTGAACATCAGTAAGAAGCGTCCGTCTGAGTTTGCTTAAAGACCAGCCCCCCCCCCCCTTCGAGTGCTTATAGTGCGCTATACCTGGGTCTTTGCAGACTCTGACATCTCCAGATATCTTCTCTACAACAGACTTTTTGCTGACCCAGTCAGTCGGTTTGTCAATATTATACTGATCACGTCCTTTTCAACTGGTTGATTATGTTTTGCACGCACAGTTGGTTTAACCCTATCAGGACCGGAGGGTGGGGGAAACAATGTGCCCCTATCAGATGTTTGCCCGTAACTTTTCCCGTAAATACATCTAGAATCATGTTGGCAACAAATTATTGATACCGGGGGTTAGCTGTTGCCATGACAACCATTTGTTTGACCTTGGCCACACGACTTTAATGTTTTTTAGTGATTTTGTTTTTGACTTTTGTAACATAATTTCTACTTGTTTTATAACTTTTTGCAAGAAAAGTGATAGTGATGAGTGACGTAATAGTCTGAAATGCTTTTGGGAATTCCAAATGGCCGTCATAATTAGCAGCCATCTTGGATTTTGTGTTTTCAGCCTGTAATTAGGGGGTCAAATTCAATCAATTTTTTAACAATAGAATATTTTAACATGATAATTTCTTACTAACCAGACCAAAACAGTATATAGGTTTGAAAACAAAGCCTCATTATTGCTCCTTGGGCCCTGAGCAGCGGCCATATTGATTTTTAAGTGGAAAAAGCTCAAATATATATGGGCTGAAATATATTAATCATTTTAAAATGAACATGTTTGCCAAGTTTCAAATCATTTGGACAAAAATACAGACGTTATGGGGAAAACACGCTTTTTGACCAAATAAATGCATGAAAAAACAGTCAAAAACGCCTTTTAAAATCGGGTAACCAAGTTAGTCAGGACTCGGTAATTATCCCACATTTTGTCTCCACATCTTCCATTTTTCTGCTGCTTCTCTGGCATTTGCGTTAAAATGAGCAGGCCGGCGGGTTGATATTTTTTTTTCGTACTGATTAGTATTAGACCCATTGGCTTGAGTAGTGAGTTACCAGACACACTCATCACGACACTTTGTTCCCCATCATCCTCAGTAGTTGGCATCTTGTCACATAAGCTGGTATAGGTAGTACTACTAGCAGTAACATGCAGGATCTAGAATAAAGCAAAAGTCAATTCTAGTGCTACCCCACAGAGGAATTCTTTAGAAAAGGGAATAATAGAACAACAATAGGAGGACCATGTAACTGCCATATGTAAGGGTTTGTGTTTTGTTCCGTGTGTTAAGAACTGTAAACTCAGTACTTTCCCCAGTCCTGCAAAAAAAACGGTGGAATTCGAAACCACAACCCCGCCATTCGAGAGCAGATGTCTTACCAACTAGACTACCGAGATTGCCCGGCAGCTATAGAGGCAGTTTGAATCATTTTAGCAGCTGGTACCGCAACCATTATGATAAATGTTGATTTATCGGGGATAAGAATAATGTGTTTTTGCCCATACACTGATGTCTGGTTAAGCACTGTATACTCATATTGATATTGTTACATACCCGGTAACGCACAACTGATTTAACAACATACTGTTCCCCTCCTATTTTAAGTTTGTTTGCTCGAAGTGTTGGAGAATGGCTATTATGTTGACTCTCTTGGTGAAGTAGTGGTGCGCCGTGTTCAACCCGGGACAGCTGTAGAAGCAAGATGCGACCCTGGCTATTTTCTAAGGGGTAACATCTACCGAACATGTGCCAGCCAAACAAGAACGTTTAGAGAAGATGCGCCATTTTGTCAAGGTAATTGTATCGAAGTCTTTTTTTTTAGTGTTTGCTATAATTCGGACTCGTTACATGATAAATATATAGTGTTAAATTGGCGACAGTTGTACGGTTAACTTTTGGAATGTTTGATATAATGTTTTCATACATTAAAGGGCCCACGTCATCATGGTGCAAATTGCCAACATACCCCCAAAATAGGTTCATTAATTATCAAAACACACCTTGTGTTGCATTAAACTTCTATGATTTTTATTTTGAATATTGTTTTCTATCTTGTACATTTGCATACAAAGCGATGATGGACTTTCGTCTTACACAGGTAATGAATGGAACAGCTTTCAACTTGCAAGTGTCTGGCTTGCACTTTTTGGTGTTCAAACATTCACATTGTCTTGACGCTGAATTCTTTTTAGTTATTGTTTTCAAGGTATCTCCAATCCTGCTTGAAAATCGTGTGTCAAAACAAAAATGAGAAGGTATTGCACTTAGACTATGTTATTATTAACGCCAAACATGCGACGTTCAAATGTCGGTTATGGAATTCAATGCCGTGCCGTCGCCGCCAGTAGCGTCGTATCGACGCCCGTCTTGTCGTGGGTTATACTCTCAAATATTTTACAAACTATGAGGGCTTTTCAATGTTTTTTTTTAACAAAACTTTCGCGCTGAAAAATCTTGTAATATCATGAGGGTAGTTATTAACGGATTCTGTCCCACTGAGGGAAGATCAACAAACTGTTTCTTATTGGTTCTAAACTGCTCGAAACCCATTTTTGAGGATTTTACATGTTTTGGGCTAAATTGTACCCCCTGTAAATGACCTCATCACCTTAGAACATAACCTGGGCAACGAAGGAATCACGTATAACAAAGCAAATTAATGTTGACAGATCAGAATGGACGTGGGTCCATGTGTTAGATGATTTCCCAAGGCTTGCACTCGCCTGTCCCCCTTAATGGCGATCGACGACTTTCCTTGGGTAATTCATTGACAAGCTGCTGGCTGCAAGTTTATGACCGTTACTGTGTGTGTGAGTAAACATTGCATACGAAGTGTGGACCTCAGAACAAAAGAGGTCCACACAAGGCAGGGTTCTGTGACCATCTGTGGACTCGCACACGTCCACACAAGGTTTTTTCTAATAGGGACGTGTACAAAAATGTTCACTGCATGAGAACAAAGGAAGGTCCACACAGTGTATGTAACAAAAACGTGTGCTGGAATTCGCTCCCTTGTGGAGTCCTATAACAAAAGGGAAGCGCAAGAACAATTGGTCTCCACAGGGGAATTCTAAAGAGAAGGATGCTCCACAAGGAAATTTGTGTACAAAGTCTATGAGAAGATATTAAGTACAGGGACAAAGGAAAGAACAATAGAGGTCTCCACAAGGATGCAAAAATGAGAATGTGTGCGTGCGTTTTGTTTGTTTTTTGTTTGTTTTTTAATTGTACCCCATAAGCCCACTCATCGTTTCATGTACATGTAACTACCTTATTTAGCCCGCTGATAAAACATTTTGTTCCACTCCTCTTATTTCCAGACATTGATGAGTGTCGATACGTCCCACCTGTTGATGTAACCGTCGATTATTATAGTGACTCATGGACGCAGTCAACAGATGAATCATCACTTAGTGAGTTAACATGGGATATTGATACCGCTATTCCTCAATGCCATTACATGGCATATTGCAAAAACACACCTGGATCCTATGAATGTAAATGTGACATCGGTTATGAAGGAGATGGGGTCAATTCATGTGAAAGTAAGTAAAACTACTACCAAAGCACTTTATTCGAACTCTAAAGTTCGATAAAAAAAACTGATCAGCTCCTGCACTTAAAGTTGTAATTAACATTCCTGCTGCTGAGGGATACTCATAATCTTCAAATTGTTGTTGATCGGTGCCGTAGTGTTATGTCTTAGCAAGTGCATGCACATTTGTTTCTTTTGTACGACTTTGTCCTGTCCTATCATGTAATGTCCTGTCCTTCACTGTTGTCTATCCCTATGTTACAGAACAAAAGCATTTTTTTGCTTCACACAAACCTAAATGTTGTCCCGTGTATAATTTGCTACTTTATACCGGTATGCAGGCTACCTGTAATGTTGTAATGCAACTTATTACAGACAATGTGTATTTGATTTTCTAAGGACAGCACTGAAGTAACTGTACCTGAATTGAAAATAAACATGTATGCTGAGAAGTGACTGAAAGTCAAAGTCCTTCCACTTTATTCCGATAAACTCCCTGCCGTGATCGGGACTCTCCTTGCCCACCACCGCCTGATCTCCTCGGATAAGTTACGGTACTGTAGCTGTGTTTTAAATGATATGTGATCCTCCTTATTGCAACTTGTAAGTCAATGTCATCGACATTTTTCACAGAAATTATTGAAAAGCAATGCGAACAACTGGAACCACCAGAGCACGGTTCTATGAGTGGTGACCTAAAGTTCGCACAATTTGAATGCGAGGAAGGTTACCGGATCTCAGGAGCCAGGTCTCGACGATGTGTGAATGGAGAATGGAAGGGTTTACATCCTATTTGCGAAGGTAACACAGTCATTGTGTTTAGTTATCACCTCACTAACCACTTCCTCTAACATGACAATGGTGGTGTTATTGTTGAAGGATAACTTGATTCATATACCAATCATTTGGAATCCATTCAACTGATGTGGTTGAACTCAAGTTGAAGTTAGATATCTGGCCAAAAAGATAAAGTCGAGAAAGAGAAATTGTGGTAAGTCGACTTACTGGCATCATTCAATTAACTTGGTGAGATTAATTGTCTCTTTCATGATATAAATTGATATGGAAGCCATGTGCCATTATTTCAAAAGTGCAGTCGGACAATTTTTAAAAACGCCAGTATCCATTAAGCAGCCATTTGTACGTTATCAAGTAGGCCTATGTTGTTCAATGACATCCAAGCAGATATCGAACGATTTGCATCATTCCAACCACCGTTGGGTGATAAGGACCGAGTGCAACTTATTGGAGTAGGCCTATGATCCATGCAAGTTTATCTATGCCTTAGTTGTGATTTTTTATTTTTAAGATTACGACTAAATGGCCAGGTTTGGATCCGAATCTCTTGAATGCTGCCGAAACATGGGTGAACTTTGTTTATAATATTGACGTGTGTATTTAACTACAGGCCTAATGCCCAGTGGAAGAGCCGACGGCGTTATTGGACGCCACTAAATAATTTAGCACAATTTGGTCAACACTTAACGCTGATGCACCCTTTGCAACTTACCAGAAAAATAAATCGTTCAAATTCAATATCTTAATTTTTACTGTAAACTTGTTTTATTGTATTTTTCACTCGGATAGTGATTGGATGTGGCAAACCAACAGTGCCAGCTAATGGCTTCATTGAAGGCAGTACATTTGACGTTGGTAATTGGGTAATATACCGCTGTAATAAAGGATATGAACTGGCTGGAAATCGGAAGGTTTATTGCCTACCTGGGGATGGGTACAGGTACGGGGACTATTGGAGTGGAGCACAACCTTCCTGTAGACGTAAGTTATGATGTTGTGACCACAACAGGTAATGCTTCCTACTAACGTATGGCTTGCTTTTGGGATTAGGTTATTACTAAGAAAAAAAGGGAAATCCATTGGGTATGTTAGCTACGAAATAAGCGGAATACAGATCTTGATTCCTTCCTGCCATCTTTTTGTTAAAGTTCTAAAGATTCATCATCGTGTACCTTAACGAGACATGATTTGTGTTACACAACCGATACGGTCCGTTCTGATTCAAGTACAAATATCACATCTTTTCAATGACTTCTAACTTTGACCTGATGACAGTTTGTGGTGGCAATGCTAAAGGTATCTAAATATGTTGTATAAGCTTTGATTATTTAAATGTTTTATAAATGGTTCAACTAAACTTTTTCCTGAAGCTTATGCAAAAACCCCGGAGGACATCGCCGGTAAAATCAAGACGGATTTTATCAATCACTTGGAGGTTTTTACCGTGTCTGGACGAGGCCGATTGGCTGTTTCTGATAACGTAGGTCTGGAGCTGGTATTTGCATTTGATAGATCCTCAAGCTTGAATCATGTCAACTTTGAAAGAGGACTGAATTTCACCATAAGTCTTCTGAGGCAGTTTGGGGTGTGTTATGATAAAGGTGAATGGGCATATACAGTAAATATTCACAGCCTTAATTGAAAAGTGTCCGTAAAAGATGGGTTAGTGACGAGTGGAACAGTGGCGTAATAGAAACAAGTTTTTATATGTAAATTATAACTGATAGTATTAGTATAGTATTCTGTTTTTGTTGTTTGGGGCTGGTAGGTGCAGAAAAAGAAATAATTTAGGGTTATTTACTTACAAAGAGCAACCATTCGCAAGAAGTGAAGATACGCATATATGTTAATTATATAACTGTGCTCCAGTGTGGGTTAGTACCTGTTACCCCCTGTGCATTGCATAGCACTCATAAACAGGAAACACTACACCGATTCTGAGCAGTGGGGGAGGGTGCTAAAGCCATTTATCCGAACCCTAAGTGTCGATATTGACTCGTGAATTTAAAAAAAAAAAGAAATTTTGCTGCTTCACTTTATAAAGCTGCATCTGATCTCGCCCACAGTTTATAAGTAACTTTTTTCTAAACAGGTTGATTATCGGTAATCTATCGCAAGGATGACTAATATCTTAAACGGCCAGCGAGAATAATTTGGATTTTGTATTTTTAGTTAGTAGTTGCAGTTAAAAACAAACAAACACATGAACATGGGCTTCTTAATGGTCCTAAAATGCTGCCAGGAGTGAGCAGAGTTTTGTAATGTGACCATACTTTGGGGATTAAATAGCTATAGCCCTATTTTTTTTATTTAGAATGAATAATATTATGAGGCTTCACAGTTATCCAAAGTGTTGTGATGCGATTCGAACCCACGACCTTGCATTCTACAACAATTATATAGACAACTAGATCAACAAACTTCGTCTGTCGACGATAGGCCAGCTCATTATTCATAGAATGCTGAAGTTGACTTTCGATTAATATGCCATCCAGTTGCAAATTGTGAATTTGACTAATATTTACATAACTCTTTTGTCAAATGCTGGTTTGAAATTGTCGTGAAAATCGCTCATGAACTCCTAATAAAAAGTCCATGATAGAATGATGTACTTAAATTAGAGGTTTTTTTTATAAGTACCCTATTACCAATTTTAAATTGGACCAAGTGACATTGTGTAAAAAAAAATTTGGAAGATATAATAGATATTTAGAGTTGTTATATTTCTTAGGAGGAACACGAGTTGCAGCCATTTCTTTTGCGAGCACAGCTGACATTGAGTTTACGTACGGGTCTGACGTGGAAACTTTAGAACAGGTCATCGAACGTATAAACGGTCTTAAGGTAAAAACTTGTGGCTCAAAATAACGCAGTGTCAAGAACCGTTTTAGTAATAGACAAACTGCGCTCTACAAGTCACGTGACCTAAAGTGGGTATTAAACTTAAACAAACCTGACGTCCTCCATAGGAGAGTGCGATAAGTACATAATGATTGTTGCATTTGTTTATTCGATCGAGGCTTTTCTTTCTCAAAATCTGTGGAAAAAAATATTCCAGATTGAGTAGAATACCGGTAGTTTGTGAAACAGAATGTGATTAAAATCAATGTCACAACATAACAGCTTAATAAAAGGGCTTAGTAACTGTGTTATTGTTACCAAAAGCCTACTGTTTGTGTGATTCTGTCGGTCACAGCATGTATTTGCACGTGGTTTGCCATCAGCTGAGATGACGTCTTACCCACTACAGGTCACGTGATGACATGTAAGTCGCGCAAACGGTAAATTATTAGTTGAACTGTCATCTGTTATATCTAGCAGAAATGTTATTCACAGACTTCGTTTCATTTTGCGTTGTTTTTTAAAATAATTTCATAGTATTGCGAATGATGATAGCCCAGTGACGTAACAGTTTCTGTCAAAAACGCCTTATACTCATTACGCAGGGTAACCTTGGAGGAGGAACAGCACTCGGCGACGCCTTTTTAAAAGTGTTTGAATTGACTTCTGACATGCGTAATGGCTCTAAGAGGGCGTTGTTCATATTGACTGATGGCGTGGTAACCATTGGAGATGATCCCTCTGCAAGTGCACAGAGTCTCAGGTGAACTACAGACTGAGACTATATTTTGATGTGTGCGACAACTTAGCATTAATTTGTGCATTGTTAAAATAATGACAATGTTGTTTTGAGGTTTCAATTACGTTTGAAACCCCTAAAATAACTTACCATATACTGAACCATACACTGCGTTTTACCAAGATAAATATGCTGTAAGATGACCGCACAATTTAAAGATTTCTTTTATATTTTTATTTGGTTTGCGGTAACACCATGTGATTATATGTACTTTGCTATATACAGTATATTGTTTTTGTGAGAACTTGTCTTGATATTATTCTATTAGTTCTAAAAAGAACTGTCCTGCTTGTTAAAGGTACACACCGGCTTACTGTTTACCTTATTTAGTAATGTGGAATGACAGACAATAATTTTTAAATGGTTGTTCTTAAAAAAAAATCATCAAAATATCACGTAATTAACGAAAAATGTGGAAAAAACAAAACACGGTCAAAGGTCAGCTTATACGCTTTTCCAGCCGTTGCAACTGTCAAGTTTACGTGCCAATGTTGCACAATGTTGTAAGTAGACTGGTGCTCTGTTTATGTATGAATTATTACAATGACGAGGCATGAGGATCCATACTTCATACCCATCCAGCACAAATTCACGTGTAAATAAAAAAAACAGACATAAACAGACAGTGTATTCTGTGTACGACGAACTGGACGAACTTAGTTGCAATGGAGAACGTTTCCTCATTATATCGCAAGTAGGCCTTATGTTGTAAAAAATTACTTGGACCATGGAGGAAGGAAATACTCCTTCCTCCATGCTTGGACGAATGCCAGTTGGGTCCTGGACTAATTGTCAGGTCGTGTTCAAATGTAGAAAGGGAGAGAATAAGCTTGGCATAATGTGGACATCACAGACATGCATAAATCTTGTCAAAATGTGAGTCTTCATAAATAAAAATATACGCAGGCATATTCACTATACAGTTCTATGACACAAAACCTCTCCATCAAAATTATGGCAAAGACCACATCCATCATATTCTCATCGTAACCAGCCTACTGCAGTCTAAAAACTAATGGTAGTGTCCCTTATCTTGGACCATCTTTTCACATTGGCTTGGCCAATAACAGTCATGTGCCAAGCGAGCCTCCCGCTTTCGCCGCAAACGGATTGCCAATCCTGGCAGCGTTAGCGAAGGCGTTCTCCCGTTTTTCGGGCGATGACTTCACTGGCCGGCTGCAGCCACCGCCACCGGTTTTTTGTTGTGGCGATTGGGGGAGTGGACATTATGCAGCTATCATAGAAGTAGATAGATCAGCTGTATGGGATAAACATTCCCCATCGTCGTCGCTCGTGTGCGTAGCGCAGGCAACACGTTACAACATAATAGTTAGGGGATAATAGCTAGGGGTACAGACTAAAACTCTCGTAAAAAAACGTAATTGTTGGTCTGGCTCCCTACCCCTCCGACAAGCTCCCACGCTTACAGCTAGACCGACCGGCAAGCTGGGGAGTTCATGCCCCGGAGTTTGTCCCTCTGGCCCCACGGGACACAGCACCGGCTGTACGGGATATGCCCCAAGGTTTACGTTCCGCTAGCTCCCATGCTGGTGCGCCGTAAGACACGCTTCGGTTGCACGGACACCTCTGAATGTGAATATTACGTTCGATTTTTCATCATTATTTACAAATTGTATCAATAATCTGAATACATAAGTCTTTTTTTTGTCAAATACTCAAGAATAACTGTAAAAAAAGGGATTTAAATTTGGTTCAGTAATTTACTTTTATACGGCTGGAAGTAAAACTAACTCCGAAGATCACGTGATTTATCCGAACCACTTTTTTGGTTCGGATAAATCGTTTTTTGAAAAGTGCTCGAAAACGGCAAAATTTGATGGTTTCTTTTAGGAACCGTTCTTCTCCATTCCTGAAAGACCTTTGAAGTCATATGTTAGCCTATTTTGTAGCCCAAATAGCCCAACGAAGCCGGTGTGCGCCTTTAAGTATAAAATGGAACCCTACTTATGTTTTTTAACTAATTCATTGATTAATTGACCACCAAAATGGTGAGCGTGGCACAGTCGGCGCGTGTGACGTGCGTGCAAGGGGTCAATACTGGTTTAGAATTTAACCAATGTATTTGTCAAAAATGTCTGGAAGGGGTGGAAACGGAAATGCATTTTCTTTGTTCTTGTCCATTGTATAATTCTCTGAGAAAAAAAACCATGTATGATACTGTTTGTAAAAATAATGCAGAGTTCAGTATTTTTCTGCAAAAGAAAAATTTATCTTTCTCATGTCATCAAAGGATAACATAATAATGTATTGTTTAGCCAAGTACATTTTTCTGTCTGCTAAGTTGATTAATTATACCAGTTAATGAATCTGCTCTTAGCTAATTCCTATTTGGCATGATTTGAACTTGATTTGTATTATTTAAACCTATTGATGTAACCCTCCCCAGGGTAAAGGGGTATGTTCCTTTTGTGGAATAAAACAAAAAATGAATAAATGAATTATTATTTTTTATTTTTTTGCATGTTCAGGTTGGATGAAAGATTTGAAATCTTTGTGGTGGCAATAGGGGAAGGTATCGACCAAAGGCAGCTTCGTAAGATTGCTTCACAACCCTATTCCACACATATCTTTCTGCTCAAGAATTTTGAGGATCTCGCGTCACTCACTGATATCATTTCAGAAAAGGGCCAAGGTAAATAATCCTGCAGTGCGAGGCGAATTTCAAAACAATATTTTCCATTCCATCGTATATTACTTTCTTATTCAAACAAGTGTATTCATAAGATTCATGAATAGTTTTAAAGTACTTTTAAAGAATTCAAGGTTGGGACTTCTGACTCGTTTTCTCGGTAAAACTGTAGGTTTTTGGTTGTTGTTTTTGTTTTTTTATTCAGTCTTCAATCTAAATGTGAACGGTTTGTTGTCAATAATTGCAAGTCTTGCTGTTGTGTCTTTCATTTCTCAGACTATATTTTTAATCCAATAATCTATGTGATCTTTTATAGAGTACAGACGGTGTGGTCAGGCTGGAAACTTGGAAATACCTCAACTTAGCACTGACCAAAACAAAGAGAGTAATGCTAACCCTAATGCATGGCCCTGGTTGGCACAAATTTTACTACAGCAAAACGATACAGGACCATTAATTAAGTGTGGTGGGGCGGTGCTTTGTGACGAGTGGATCGTTACTGCAGGAAGTTGTGTGTTTGATTCGGAAACATTTACCAATATTCCTCCAGAAAAGGTCATTACTTGTTTCCTCTCAATGAGTTTACGAACATATTGTTTTTAAAGAACATACAGTAATGTACTTAAAATGTACAGTTTTCACTCACTGTTGTAATGACATAATTCAATTGTTTCTTTTCATTAACAGTCGACAATTATTGTTAAGTCAATCAATTTGCAGCCCACACTCTTAAGCTGTGTTTTTCAGTGTTGTGTTCGGTATTCAATTTTACAATGTACAAGTTGACATGCATTGTTGGGGTTCAATGTCGGTTTTCTGTTGATCTTGTGACCATTTAAAGATTTCGCGCATTACATACGGCCGTTGTCAGATGCAATTGTGTCCGCCATGCAATACTGTCCGCTCCGGACACTTTTGCATATGCAATCGTGTCCGGGGCTATGCAAAACCGTCCGACATACATGTACATTGTGCGTCAGCGAGCGTGCATGCACTGAACGTATGTATGCACATGTACGGCATGAATATTCATGTATTATGATTGCAGCTTACTGCAACGGTTTCAGCGCTTTAGTTTTTCTTCTGTTTTAAATCTTTTGACATATTTATAAACATAACCCGGGGGTGTCATGGACAAGCAAAATTTCCACGGGCCCGCCGTGCCTGGGGCTTGTTTTTGCCGAATATTTGAACATAGGCTTCGAGGACCGTTTTGCACGGTGGCGGACACGATTGCATATGCAAATGTTCTGGGCGGACACAATTGCATTATGCAGCAGCGTCCGGGCGGACACAATTGCATATGCAAAATCGTCCGGCGGACGGTATTGCATATGCAATAATGTCCGCCGGATAGTATCGCATAGAGGACATAATTGCATGCGACACCGTCCTTGATACAAAATGAAAAGCCTACTTGGCTGAGTGCCATATGTACAAAACATTGATCGAAAGTATGTAGTTTGGCGATCAAAATGCTACATTCTCATCAAGAGTTTTCTCTGGATCACTATTTAGCTACAAGTTCGTCTGGGCGCCCATGAGATCGGAGTGCAAGAAGAAACTCAAAGAGACTTTGACGTGAAAGATGTGTTCCTTTACGAAGGATACGATCACTATCATCGATATCATGACATAGCTGTTATTAGACTCAACCAGACGGTGAATCTGACGAGCTCAATCAGAACACTTTGCCTGCCATTAGGTAAATCAAGTTGTTTAAAAGGGCAACTAGTACTTTTTCAATGGTCTTAAACATAAACCAACAAACAGAGATGTACTAAATAATTTCATCCTTTGTTTTCTGTTTAGTTTTTTTTTCTTCTTTTTAATGTTGTTTGACTAAAACGACCGTAACAATTGATCAACAACTACATCATGATATCGGCAATCAGTGCAACGATGTTCACTTTTGTTCGCTTACCATCAGTGTCGGTTTTTTTTTAACTACGGATTACTTTCATACTGTACAGGTTTAGACAATCTTTGGCCGAAGTCCAATTCCCAATGTTATATCGCCGGTTGGGGGATCATTGACCCAATAACGGACCAGCCTAAGAATGACAGCATGCCCTCAAGATATCCAAAGCAATTGGAGATACCACTTGTCAATCATGGTGTGTGTAATAGAACGATGGTAATGTCGCGTTGGTACCCTTACACTTTCACTAAACGCAAACTGTGTGCTGGATATAGGTAAGTGTTGTTTGCTTTGGTTTAGAATTGCTACCGTGAGTTGATAATAATTAAAAGCACCCAAAACACAAAAACGAAATTAAACATCAAAAATGTTGTTGTTGTTGTTGTTGTTGTTGTTGTTGTTGTTGCTGTTGTTGTTGTTGTTGTTGTTGTTGTTGTTGTTGTTGTTGTTGTTGTTTGTTGTTTGTTGTTTGTTGTTATTATTATTATTATTACAAGGTGATGATTTACCAGTAGCTTTCAGTGAATGATAAGTAAACCACCGACGATGATCATTATGGGTGATGGATTATCATGACAGGGCCGTTTAGTATGAAATGCAGATAGAAATGTGAGACCCCCGCCCCCACCCTCCCCCTTCCCCTCCCGATATGTTGAAATGTTAACATTTTGACACTCGTCTACCGACCATAGTTGACAGGTATATATGCCTATACATTCCTTATTACGAGCAAAGCCTTGTTTATATTACAGGTTTGCAGGAGACGAGTCTTGTCAAGGTGATACTGGATCACCACTTGTTTGCAAGCAGTTTGATGGATCCTGGGCGTTGGCGGGTATAGTTTCATACAGTAAGGAATGTATGGAATATAATAAGTATGGCGTGTTTACACGCGTTGGTGAATATTCTACCTGGATCAACGCACAGACGGGAAACTGCACATCCAATTACCTAGCAGACTTAACTGTTGGCGGATTCACTTAAAACCTACGATATCAGTTTACTGCAGTGGGCTGTGAGCTCTCTTGCACCTCAATTTGGAAAGCAGCCTAAGAGTATAATACCAGTATGCTCCTACTCCTGACGTCATGTCACTTTATGAGCACCCAACGACAAATTTGTAATTTCGGCCATTACATCCATTTTTAACTTTTCTTTGGAATTGTTTTTCCAAGTACATTTTGAAGTATGTTTGCCACACCGTTGCTGTACAATGTCTAAGAGGCTGCCCATCCGTGGTTGGAGCTTGTCCTTTTGTCTAAACATTGTGCACCTTCTGGTTTACCACAATCATTTTCGTATATAATCGTATAATAAAAATAATATCTAAAATTACCTACTCAAATATTATTAGCTTATTACGTTGAACGAATTTGTTTGTGACTTTGAAACTTAAAACTATTTGTATTTGTTTTGTTGTTGTGTATAATTGTGTACAATTTTAACCCTATCAGGACCGGGCTTTTTTTTATGTACGTGTGCCCCCCCCCCCCCACCTCCGTTTTTTCCAAAGTGTTCGACCGATTTTGATAAAACTTGCCACAAATATTCATTTCACCAAGTTTTACATAATACCATCAGAAAATTTCTAAAATCTACACAAGAGGGCGTTTTGACCGTTTTTTGCAAATATTTGGTCAAAATCGTGTTTTTGCCTTATCTTCTGTATTTTTTGTCCGAATGTTTTGAAACTTGGCAACTTAAACGTTTTAACACGTTCAATATAATTTGAACCTAATTCAGTTACTGGAGTCACCTTTGGGGGCGTTATAGTCCATTAATTTGGCCCATTTGGGGGGGAATGTTTTTGTTTGTTTTTTTGCGTTTTTTCACTTAAAAATCAAAACGGCCGCCGCCAAAGACACAGGGAGAAATAATTAGGCCCGATTGACAAATCTAAATATTTTTTGGGTCTGAAAAGTAAGAAATTAGCATGTTAAAAATATTCCATTGTTAAAAAACTTGATATAATTTGACCCCCTAATTACTGGCTGAACACACAAAATCCAAGATTGCCGCCAAAAATGGCGGCCATTTTGAATTCCCAAAACAATTTTAGACTATCACGTGACTCATCACTATCACTTATCTGGCAAAGAAATCAAAAATAAGTGAAAATGTTGTTCAAAAGTAAAAAAAAAAAAAATCACAAAAAATAGTAAAATCGTGTGACCCAAGTTCAAACAAATGGTTGCCATGGCAACAGCTAACTCCCGGTATAAATTGGGTTTTTTTTTGCCAACATGATGCTAGATTTATTTTTGGAAAAGTCAGAAAATTTCGTGGTGATCAGACTAAGCGTTTAAGAGTTACAGCGGAAAAATTTGTGGGGGGAATATTGCCCCCCCCCCCCCCCCCGTCCTGATAGGGTCAAAACCTGTGTAACCTAAGCTGTGAGCGTACGCTTCTTCGCATGATATTTTAGGAGTACTTTCTTAAGACTTTTTAATCAAAATATTTTTCATATTGGACTTTTATGATGCTAACACACTGCATCCTTAACAATGTTTATAATAAGTTTGCACAGATGACATAAGAACAATAATTTGTGTACGACAAAATTCTTTTAATTATTTAGTTATATCACCAGCAGTAATGCAAAACAGCAGATAGGTCAAGTTTAGAGGGCATATGTAATATATTCTATTTTAGCATGCGTTAACATGAAAAGTGCACAATATAATTACTTAGCAGTAAAGCCTCATGTCTACGAAGCTAAAATCGTGCTTTGTACTTGTTAAAAAGGGTCATGTCACAAGTGGGCAATTTACAGGCAACCACTTCTAGGCAATCAAAAAGAAGAAAAAACGTTTACATGTCAATTTCCTCACAGTTGTCTTGGAGACAGTTAGTTACTGATAGAAAAACGTCTCTCGTGTAACCGAAGTGCTGCTTGTGTATGCAGTGCAGTTGGTTGCCTGTAAAAATTGCCCTGTGTGAGATGGCCCTTTTATTACTGCTTGGCATATGATTCATTGTCAAAGTTAATATGTTACCATTAAGAACATTAATAAAGCGTTACGGGAATGCCAATATATGACGTCACCTATGAAGTCATTTTTTGTTTGCTCGACACTGCTCTACATTCGTCAGTGGCAGATTACATCACTCTTCAATTCTAGAGATGTCTATGCACAATGGTTTTGTCCTTATATAATAAAATGGGACTTAAAGACGCCCACTCGTCAACGCACGACAAACAAGTTCATGCCACGGAAGATCACCTTTGACCCTTGCTCGCTATGTACGTAAATTATGCACGGGTACATGATCGTTTTGTGCCACAAAAATAGTGGGTAATGGTGACAAGTGGACGTCTTTAACCGGTTGAAAAAATATTGAAAACAAAACAAAACAAAACACTTATAATGATCTGATATTCTATGAAGAGTATGCTAGTTATAAACATAATGTCACATAGACTGTAGTATAGGGTTCCAAAATGTTTTTTTTCCCTGCCTAAATCATGATAGCCATTGTGCGCTGCAGAGTTGGAATTGAAAGAACAACATACTTTGCTTTTGATCCAAATACTGGTTGTACACCAGCCTCTATTTTGTTACTCATTTTATAGACTACTCTTTGTTTTTGCAACCACCGACAGCGATGGCAAGTGATTCTAAAACATAACTTTTAATTTACCACAGACTGACAAATTGCAACTCGGTATAAACCTGATGTAATTAAAGACAAAATAAAGTAACAATAGTTTTCGAGAAAATGAACAATTCAATCTAAAAGTTAACTGATTATGACGCTCATAGTACCGATCATACAGACTTAAGTACGTTCGTGTATAAAACGCTGCAAAAGTTGAGGAAATGCACTTGAAGACCTAAAAATCACAACATATTTATTTAATTGGATTTCTCCAATCGAAATAATAACCTAACGTATGACTACACAATCCTTGACAAACTTGATCGTATTTTCCCCTGTTGTTGTTTTCACCGTTACACGTGACCACTTAATTTTTAATGGACTTGTTTAAAGATGTGTTGGTGTGTAATGAAAACTACAGCGAATGGAGATTAAGCCTGGATTAAGCTATAGGAAACCAATAGTGTATTATTTCAAAACATCTATTTATTGTCATATAAAATGGTGCACATACAAGTTAAGTTTTGGCGCGATATAATTTTAATTATACAGGAAACTTGTTGCATGAAACATAGTTAATAGCAACTGTTTAATGTCGCCGTTGTTGTTTGACTCGCAATTTATCCCACCTGATACCATTCAAGCACTAGGCCTGGGCCTACAATATCCAATCATTACAGGATTCAAAACTCGTTACTTTCAAACTGAGGTCGTTTGTCCACTCGGACACGAAACTATGGTTATCAAGCTTCAGATAATCATTCCTATATGAAGAAGAAACGAATAAATACGGTTGATCAACTAGAGGTATGAATCGTGGACATGTACAGGGGGCATGTATGTAAGTGCTCTCACAAAAGATTCTCTGCCCCGGACCTGTTGCAAGGATGATTCCGTCTCGAGGAGGTGTCAAGATGTTCTGGACATTAACAGTGAAACGTATGTATCCGACGGTGGGGAATCGGTCAACACTGGTCACTGTGAGGATCTGTGCTGTAAGATTGAAGGAAAACAGCAAAATAAATGAGTAATAACATGTTTGCTATCTGATGAGGCTCATTAAAATCGTTATACGGTTAGTTTTTATTTGAGTACATCATTTTGTGGTTCCGATATCAATGTTCGCAATCGGGTATTCCTTCCTCATGTTTCACCAAACTCAGTAATCATGCAGAATCTGGTGTAATTCAGTTTCTCCACCTCCTTTTTGGTGAGCAAACTCAGATTGATCATATACTCAAAAAGCAAGCCCAGTTGAAACAAATCTGATCTGCCCGGAGTCGTGAAAGCATCGAGAATATTTAGTAGGCTTACCGGTAAGAAATGTTCATTTTTTACTACCATTTTTTTACCTACTAGGATCAACAACTTATACATAAGATAACCAGGAGCACGTAATAAAACATTATTTTAACTACATCGGCGAAACTAGGGTAACATTGTAGGTGGCAAAAGGGGGTGCACCACTTTTTCTTGGTGGCCACTTCTGGCCAAATAAAACTGCAACATTCCGTTTGCATTTTTTTAAACAAGCTATTTTTACAGTGCTTTTATAAGATCGTTTAAGAACAAATATATGTATGAAATGTAACATTTTATTTTGGTAATTTTTAATCTAAAAAGTCTAGATTTCAAATGAGGGCACAATGGTGGCCCTGAAGATATGTGCAAATTTGCAACATTGCAAATATTAGCAAAGATATTTGCGATGTGTGGTATCCCTCAGGGCCACCATATGGCACGGATATCAAATGGGGTGAGGGGCATGTTCCCCTGTGCCCACTCCCCTTTGTTCTGCCACCGACTATACAGTTGTTTCCAATGCTGTACTGCTTTTAAGGTTGGACCAAGTACTTACCATGCTTGCCAAAGAAGCACGCATTATCCAACGTCATCGTCTCCTGACAAGGTTGGCAAACTTCACCAACTATTTCAAAAAGATAGGTATCCAAAAATTATTCTACCCGTTTGTCTGTCTATCTATATGTCTGTATGCAGGATATTCTCAAAAGGATTGATTTCAACAAAACTTTGTGAAAGTAATCAGGGATCACCAAATAAGTAAAAGTTGGTGATGATGGCGTGATCAGTTTATATCAATTCATATTAATATCAAGTATCGAATTACATAGTTTTTATTTCAAACAGGCATACTTCCTAAACTGAATGAGCTATTTTCCACAATACGTCATAAGAAGGTCTAAAAACAAAAGTTGCACTGACATGACAATCGAAACCAAACAGAGAACGTACTCAGGTTTTAAAGCCATCCCGAAGTCATTTGTTTATGTCACCTGATGTCGATAGGTAGAAACGATGTTTTCAAATACAATGTATGGACTTCACTGAGGGTGAAGTTCCAACTGAAACGGTGTACGTCACAACGATCTCGTGTAACATTTGTTTCTAACGTTAATGGGTAGGTCTTGAAAATGTTCGAATAGTGCCGGTTTGCACGGTCTATTTTATGATATTGACAGTGTTGTAAAGGCAGTTAGGCTGACAGAAGTCAAGGTCTGACTGATTATAATGTACCAACTGAATGAGTAAGTGACTTACGTTGACAGCTACGCAAGCAATCATTCATGGTTGGAAATCGGTTTTGATTAATACGGGTACTACATCCTCCATACATGAATGACTGGCACTGTTTAGTTTCAGAGTTATACGTCCAATACTCCTTGTCTTGATCACATGGACCGTGCTCTCCCGGTGGGTCATTGCAGTAGTTTCCTATAAATAACACAGACATGTGCATTAGTATCTGCCCGTGGGATTTTTCAAGAATGATCCTTAGTGTAGTTGCCGTAAAAATCGAAGTGTTTTACAATGCAAATTATTTCTTCATATGAAGTGTCTATATGAGTCGAGCACAGCGTCATTGACGTTTTCGAGGAGAAAAAAACAATCAAGACTGATTTCTACCATCTGAACCCAAAAAACTCAGTGACCTGGTAACAACAGGCTAATGCTTTACTTCGAAACGGATTTTGCAAATAAACGTTGTGTTCATATGTAGCAGTGGGGTAATTGCCTTGCTCTATGATTGAACGTAAGCGGGGGTCTGTTAACTTCTTGAACTGTGTTTCGACCTGTGTGCCGGGGGCAGGGGTCTTTTGGTTCTAGTGTAACTTTCATGGTGGGGTCGCGTTTTTTGCCTCCGTTTCTTTTGTATTTTATCTGTCACTGGCTGGTCCAGGTATAATTAGCTGTTCCGACTTTCCGTCGGAACAGCTATTGATTCTGTCGGGATTTAGTTATTTATTTATTTATTTATTGCTATTATTCTTAATTTCCCACAAAACCCCATGACTTTTCTGCTCAGCATAACTCATTTTTAGAAAACAAAACACCAGACAAATTTTATACCATATGAAAGCTTGAGCCTTGACGTAGTGAAACGAAATTAAAAAATTGTAATTGTTAATTAATTAACCACGTTACAGTGACTTGAATGATTAATTAGTCAATCTTGTTACTACCATATCTCAGGAAGTATACATCCGATAATCATTTTGACTTGTTCGATATTGTAGATGCGCTTTTAGGAACATTTTTTATGTCGCGTCATCATGACGTCATTTATAGTGCATTTTGTATTTGTGTACAAAAGGCATGGCTCAAAAAGTGTAACTATTTGGTAGGTCAAAAATCACAATTTTTGTACACAAATTAAATTGGTTACAAATTTGTACACAGGTACGCACTTGCCTGTTTTTCCAACGTTAATACAGTGAAGTTTGCCGGTGTTGCAAACTATACAGGTTTTTGCGGGGAAGGCTGCAAACATGAATGCGGTGGGGTAGTGCTATCTTTTTAGTCTTTTAAACTTGATATTGTGTTCTCAGATGTTAGTTTGGCTTTCATTAACTAATTATTACGACGTCTCATATGCTATAGCGCCCTCTATCGGTAAATGTTTCTCTACATGAAAGGTGCAGAATCTTTGCAATTTTAGGGTTTTTGTTCAAAGGCATCGCATAGGAATAAAAGTTATACCACCTTGTAAATAACGAAAAATCATAGTATGGAAAACATGTTTTCGTCATCATGACGTCATCAGTTAAGAATCAGTTGTTGGTATAGGAGCATTACGAAAAACGATAAAGAGAAGTTATAGCATCACACTAGGATTAGCAGAAGTTGACTAACAAGCAGAGGCTATAGAATCACATTATCGGATAAGCTGAAACCTGTGATTAGCATTATAGTATCACACTAAGATGAGCTAAAACTTATGTTTAACACAGACAATAAAAGATAAGCTGCAATTAAATATGCTTAACATATATTAAAGAATCACTGTGATAAGCTGAAACTTCTAATTAACAGAGATTATAGAATCAAACTAGGATAAGCGAAAACCTATGATTAACAGAGATAAAAATAAAATCACATTGGGATAAGCTGAACATTATAAGTAACAGAGTTTCACCTAATTGTTCACAATGTAATGTGTAAGTGTCACAATCTTCTGGATTTATATATTTTTATAAGCGACAAAAAGTGGGAGTATTAATATACGTTATTTAAAACATTTATTTTACACTCCAAATGTTGCTGGATTATATCAACACAAATCATACTTAAACATGTTTCTTGGCAGTCACCCATGGATTCGAAACCTCCTCGCAACAAGCATTCGTTAGGTTTGATGACTTGACAACTCAAAACGTACGGATTAGGGCTGAAATAAAACATGAGTTTTGGTTGTTGACAGGGAAGAGATGCTCTATCCATAACAGTGGGCCCGAGGAAACACAAACTTCCTATAAAACAAAAACATAAAAACAGAGCATCATTTTATCATAGGAAGACCAGGTGTGGATTTCACAAAGCGCTAGGACTATAGTCTTATCTCGTGTGGGACGAGTAACTAGTCCTAACTTATAGGTAAGGACTAGTCCTAAGTTAGGACTAATCCACCCCCAGGTGCGCCTTCAGTGTTTGGTGCAACTTTCTAATTTGCATGTTTCTTTATACACATGGGATATTGTGCTTCACCCACTTAAGGGCAACCACAACAAAATAGCTCAAACGGTACTACTAAAAAGTATGCATATAACAATTGATATTGGATGACTTACATGTAAAAATAAAAAATATATAAAAATACTTAATTCAAATTTTCAATATGTTTGTTTAAAAACTATTGTCGGGATGAGTACCTTGGTGCAAACTTGTGCAGCGTATTAATTTAGAAAATGTTGTTTGGTTGGCCATGAGATTTATTTTTCTCCAAGGTGTTCTGAGCAGTGAATTTCTCTGATACCTGGCTCAATTAAGTGTTGAGCATGGCTCTTGCCATGCCACTATTACTCACGATGGATGGAAACCCACGATGCTTATTATTTGGGGTTTTATATAGTTCCTGTCATAGAAATTGACGGGAGATTGATCTCGTGCTTTGTATACAGCCTTTTTTGTTTCCAACTTTGACGTTGCTGTGCCATTGCTATGTGTGACTGTGTGTCATTAATTGGTATCGCTTTGCTATTACTTCTACAATGTCTGTGTGTTCTTTCAGGCAATGACAATTTGCATAAAATTTAATGTGTAGAAACACAGCTACAGTTTTAATGTGCACCCCTCCCCAGAAAAAATGGTGCAATTTTGGTGCAAAAATGGTGCTCGTCTGCTTTAACAGAGGATTTTCCTCATTCCACACTACTAAAAAACGTAGGACTGTTTTAGTACATTGTTTTAATTAATAAATACTTTTTGTTTTCTTTATTGTCTTGAAATGCAGTAAGTTGAATCTCTTAAATAATCCAATCGTAATTGTTAACATTACAATGAGTTATTCAACCAACTACTGATTTGGAAATGAGTTAAAGATCGTTTTGAGAACATGTTTGAAGTGAAAAATAAATCGTTTGTTTTTATGAAATTTTATTATAACAAATCAAGTTACAAACCATCCATCTTTTTTGTATCCTGTTTCGCGAAAAAATTGATTTAACATTAACAGGCAAAGTCGAAAGTAAACACAAAAATGCAGAGGTTTTCTTTTGATGGTCCAAATAAATTGACAAACGAGCAGTATGAACGTCACACCTTGAGTACATTTTCCATCAAACACCTTTTGTAGAGATAAATCCTCATTGATGCATGCAGTAACACCAAGGAGGCATTCACTGCTGTAGTCATTGGTATCGGAGCCACACACTGGACCATTACTAGATATGGAGTGACAATCACTCTCTGTCAAGCAACCATTGCATTCTGGCTGACTATTCACCACTACACACTTCCAGCCAAGTCTACAATTGAAACCATCGCATGGATCTAAATGTGATAGATGTAAAAGAACTGTCATTTCGATGACAATGACGACGACGACGACAACAGCAACAATATCAAACAACAATCTCAACAAATAACAACAACCACAACAACAACAAACAAACAAACAAACAATAATCACAACAACAACAAATAACAACAACCACAACCACAGCCACAACACAGCAACAGCGACAGCAGCAGCAACAACATTAACCACAACCACAGCAACAGAGACAGAAGCAGCAACATTAACAACCACAACCACGGTCATAACACAGCAACAGCGACAGCAGCAGCAACAACATTAACCACAACCACAGCAACAGAGACAGAAGCAGCAACATTAACAACCACAACAACGGCCATAACACAGCAACAGCGACAGCAGCAGCAACAACATTAAACACAACCACAGCAACAGGGACAGAAGCAACAGCATTAACAACCACAACCACTGCCATAACACAGCAACAGCGACAGCAGCTCAGCAACAACATTAAACACAACCACAGCAACAGGGACAGAAGCAGCAACAACATTAACAACCACAACCACTGCCATAACACAGCAACAGCGACAGCAGCAGCAACAACATTAAACACAACCACAGCAACAGGGACAGAAGCAGCAACAGCATTAACAACCACAACCACTGCCATAACACAGCAACAGCCACAGCAGCAGCAACAACATTAACCACAACCACAACAACAGAGACAGAAGCAGCAACAACATTAACAACCACAACCACTGCCATAACACAGCAACAGCGACAGCAGCAGCAACAACATTAACCACAACCACAGCAACAGAGACAGAAGCAGCAACATTAACAACCACTGCCATAACACAGCAACAGCGACAGCAGCAGCAACAACATTAACCACAACCACAGCAACAGAGACAGAAGCAGCAACATTAACAACCACAACCATGGCCATAGCACAGCAACAGCGACAGCAGCAGCAACAACATTAAACACAACCACAGCAACAGGGACAGAAGCAGCAACAACATTAACAACCACAACCACTGCCATAACACAGCAACAGCGACAGCAGCAGCAACAACATTAACCACAACCACAGCAACAGCGACAGCAGCAGCAACAACATTAAACACAACCACAGCAACAGGGACAGAAGCAACAGCATTAACAACCACAGCCACTGCCATAACACAGCAACAGCGACAGCAGCAGCAACAACATTAACCACAACCACAGCAACAGAGACAGAAGCAGCAACATTAACAACCACAACCATGGCCATAGCACAGCAACAGCGACAGCAGCAGCAACAACATTAACAACCACAACCACTGCCATAACACAGCAACAGCGACAGCAGCAGCAACAACATTAAACACAACCACAGCAACAGAGACAGAAGCAACAGCATTAACAACCACAGCCACTGCCATAACACAGCAACAGAGACAGCAGCTCAGCAACAACATTAAACACAACCACAGCAACAGAGACAGAAGCAGCAACATTAACAACCACAACCACGGCCATAACACAGCAACAGCGACAGCAGCAGCAACAACATTAACCACAACCACAACAACAGAGACAGAAGCAGCAACATTAACAACCACAACAACGGCCATAACACAGCAACAGCGACAGCAGCAGCAACAACATTAAACACAACCACAGCAACAGGGACAGAAGCAGCAACAACATTAACAACCACAACCACTGCCATAACACAGCAACAGCCACAGCAGCAGCAACAACATTAACCACAACCACAGCAACAGGGACAGAAGCAGCAACAACATTAACAACCACAACCACTGCCATAACACAGCAACAGCGACAGCAGCAGCAACAACATTAAACACAACCACAGCAACAGGGACAGAAGCAACAGCATTAACAACCACAGCCACTGCCATAACACAGCAACAGCGACAGCAGCAGCAACAACATTAACCACAACCACAGCAACAGAGACAGAAGCAGCAACATTAACAACCACAACCATGGCCATAGCACAGCAACAGCGACAGCAGCAGCAACAACATTAACAACCACAACCACTGCCATAACACAGCAACAGCGACAGCAGCAGCAACAACATTAAACACAACCACAGCAACAGAGACAGAAGCAACAGCATTAACAACCACAGCCACTGCCATAACACAGCAACAGCGACAGCAGCTCAGCAACAACATTAAACACAACCACAGCAACAGAGACAGAAGCAGCAACATTAACAACCATAACCACGGCCATAACACAGCAACAGCGACAGCAGCAGCAACAACATTAACCACAACCACAACAACAGAGACAGAAGCAGCAACATTAACAACCACAACAACGGCCATAACACAGCAACAGCGACAGCAGCAGCAACAACATTAAACACAACCACAGCAACAGGGACAGAAGCAACAGCATTAACAACCACAACCACTGCCATAACACAGCAACAGCGACAGCAGCTCAGCAACAACATTAACCACAACCACAGCAACAGGGACAGAAGCAGCAACATTAACAACCACAACCACGGCCATAACACAGCAACAGCGACAGCAGCAGCAACAACATTAACCACAACCACAGCAACAGGGACAGAAGCAGCAACATTAACAACCACAACCACGGCGATAACGCAGCAACAGCGACGGCAGCTCAGCAACAACATTAAACACAACCATGGTAACAGGGACAGAAGCAGCAACAGCATTAACAACCACAACCACAGTTGCTGTTGCTTTTGCGGTTGCTGTGGTTGCAGTTGTGGTTGTTAATGTCATGGCTGCTTCTATTCTGTAACAGCAATAACAACAAACCTGTGAACAAAATCTTAGATCAATAGACCGATTGCGCGACCCACGTCCCGTGACATGTAGTGGGTATTTAATGTAAACAAATACGACGTCCTCCATAGGAAAGTGCGGTACAGTACATGATGATTGTTGCATCTGTTTATTCGATCGATACTTGTCTTTCTCGAAATCTATGAAAAATATTCCAGAGTTTGTACCAGAGACCTTCGAGTGGCTGAATAAATCCATTAAGGACAGTTCGGTAAGTTTTAGAAATTCTACAAGGAACGTATGTTCACGATGTGGTAGTACTAGTTACACGACGGAACGTTTGGGCCAGATGACCGTGGTCACACGCTTTTCAACAAAAGAATTTCACAGTTTTGAAGCTGAAATCATGCAAAGAAAAGACTTTCCAAAACTGTGAGATTCCTTTGTCTATTTGAAATTCCGCAAGGCTAGGTGTAAATGCTCACTTTTCCCAAAGTTCTGACTTTTTCCCTTTTTACAGTGATTTAATACATTACAAACAGAATAACACGCGTTGCTACATCGTTATAGTGCATAACTCAAAATAAACCTCTTTTGTAGCAGAATACTTCCAGTTTATGAAACATGATATGATTGAAATCAATGTCACAACGTCAACTTTAATGAAAGGGCTTAGTAACTGTGTAATTATTACCACAGCCGACTATTTGTGTGACTCTTTCGGTCACAGCGTGTATTTGCACGTTGTTTGCCATCAAATGAGATGACGTAGTACCCACTACAGGTCACGTGATGACATTGGTCGCACAATCTGTCTATTGCTTGCAAACGCTGTTTTTTTTCTCAAGGCTTTCTCAATATTAACATCTGATGTTTACAGCCGAGTAGATTAATAATTTGGAGTTAGGTTTCAAGTAACCTGACTTCTATTATAACATAAACTTACCTATGCAATTAGGTAGTTCTCCATCTGGGTACCATGCTCCATTGTCCATACATCTGAGTTGATGTACGCCTGACGAGGTCATGTCTTCACTACAGTTGAAGGTCAATGTAGTTCCAATGGGAACGGGTTGATCAGCTATATCTGGCAAAGCACTGACTGTGACTGGGATACCCAATGCTGGACAAAAGGCAACTATGAATGAAAATTAAACCATGCAGTTGTCATACCTTGACTTCATCACAAGTTGTAACTAAATTATACTAATCATTGATTAATAATTGTTAACGGGATTATTATATTACAAGTCTTACGTGAACAGTCTGGTGCATTCCCACTCCATTCTCCATTTGGCTGACATTGCCGTTGACTATCTCCATTTCCCAACGTATACAGTTCCGTACAATTATAGGACACAACAGCTCCAAGTCCATCCCCCGTCACTAGCAGGTTTCCATTGGATAGAGATTCAGGTAGAGAACATGGTACTGTTTGATGACACAATACAAACCATCAGCAAAGGCTGCATGTTTAAAACCCTGCGAGGCCATTTTTGTTTGAATTTACACCGAAGCCTTAGCGTATGCAGCGAGTAGTATATACCTCCTTCAACTGTTGACTTCATTACTTTTTTCAAAGCTAATTACCTTTCAAGATGATAGATAATTTAGATTTGTTTTTTCTTTCTAATATTCAGTTTTAACCGTTTTGGTATTGTTTTCAAGGTCACAAGCAGGTAGTCAGCCATTTTGTTTGTACATGTCCCCTGGGGGATAATGTTTTGAAATTGAAACTTTGGGGTCCGTGAATCATTTTGCCTTAAGGGTCATAGGCCAAGTCAATTGGGCCTGTCTGGGGATAGAACTTAAGGGGGTCAGCTGTTTTTGCAGAAAAAGGAAAGATTAATTAACTCTAATGTGTTTTCGGTCTATTGGTTGCAGACCCTGACACCTCGCAGAGTTTTAATCGAAACATTCTTTAGATGTTGGCCTACTGGGTCATTGGATCTCATTACAGTGACATTGGAAGATTTGCCCACTGTTTACTTTTGTTGCTTTATAGATTTGTTTGGGTAAATTGTGTGAAACTGACGCTTGAGATATTTACCAGTTATGAGGCAGGTCACTTCAACACTTTGAGCGACTGATCCACATACATATCGACCAGTAAATTCAGGAGTCAAATCAGCTAACGCTAAACGCAGATAAGTCATACCACCTTCTACCACCACCCGTTGAAGAACCGACAGGTCGATTCTATAACAAAACATTAAATAATAACACTTTAATGAACTTATAATTGCACGTTTAATAATCCAAAATGACTTATCAAATAAAATCTACTACTTCACTTCTTGATTAAAAGCTGTGCATTAGTTACATGGATAGTAAATTGGCTAGTAACATGTTTCTTGCTATTCTTAGTTCAAGACACCTTTTCCAGTGCTAACTTTCCACGATCCACCGCCAGACGAACCGCGCTCTATCACATGCTGCGAACCATTACTGAATTGATCCATTTCAGTTTAAAACACAAGCGAAGGTCTTTGAGGAAAGACTAGTTTCCGCTTAGCAAAGCTTATCTTATACCCACGCTTATTAGCTTTGCGGGCATCTGTTGAAAAGCATCTGTGTAAAGTTAGGCTTTGCATACCTGTCTCCCCCGGGTATCAGTCTTGACCATCTCATGACGTCACTCTGGGAGAGCTGTACCAGATTATTATTTTCAATGGTACAATCGAGGAATATATTTGAGCCTATTTCTGCGACGATTTCCATCCCTTCTGCTTGTAACTTGCCTTCAATATACACACTCAAGTTTAATTCTGCCGAAAAAAGTTTAAAAGATACAAGTATAAGCTTAGCTTGCGGTAAACACCATGTACATAAATCTCACGTATGCATTGTGGTGGATCCCGCACAATGTCATTAAGCTGGTAACCTGAATCTTGGAAGCATATCTCTGTTGGGCTTGTATGATATTAATAATAATAGCAATACGTTTTTTATATGGAGCTTTATTTACGGGCGTCTTTAAGCGCTTTTTTTAAAGACAGATATGCCAAGATTTGGAATTATGAGACCCATTTTACGAGGTGGTGCAATCTGCAGCTAACCACGCCAGACACCGGGCAAACCCCTTGTCTTCAATGATAAGCGTGTCTGTGGTACTTTACGTGCATTAAACAACACACGGGACCTATGGTTTTTTACGTCCCATCTTCAGAACAACGCAATAATGGTTAACTGTCTTGCTTAAGGACACAAGTGTCACGACAGACCGGGACTCGAACCCACACTCAAGTATGGAATTCTATCTCTGCCATTTCAAAGTCACATGTATGGTGGTGATCGTACCGTCGCATAGTTTTGTACACGTTGCATAGTGCCGTCGCATTGTCACGTCGTGCCATCGCATTGTCGCCCGGGAGCAGTTTTAATGTATTATTAAACATCTGAAGTGCGCCCTCATTTGAAGTGCGCCGTTGACGGCGCAAGCGGCTAGGGACACTACAATCACCACTATACACGCGACATTGAAATGGCAGAGATAGAATTCCATACTCAAGAGCTTGAGTCCGGCGCGGTAAAGTGCTCCGCCACGACACGTTTAAGCAGGTCTAGGAAACTGGATCCAGAGCATACTGATTCAATCAACGAGTTGTTTCACCAACAGTTCTTTTCAGAACCACCACAAATCATGAGAGTATGGTGTTCCTAAGAAGCCAAATGCCCGCCGTGACGCGTTCTCTCGTTGTGCTGTGACGTCCCGCCGTCGTCTATTTTGCCATTGCTTTAATACAGTGACAGTGCCGTTGAGCCGTGCCATCGTGCCGTCGCATTTCCCGTTGCAATGTGCCGTCCTTTCGTACCGCCGCTAGTTGTGTCAAGCCGTCGCGTCGTGCCGTTGCCCGTAGCGACGTGCCGTCGCGTCGTGCCGTTGTATGTTTTACATTAATTTAATACATTGGTAGCGCCATTGCGTCGTGCCTTCGTATCATGCCGTTGTGCCGTCGCGTCAAGCCGAGGTCTTTGCCATCGCTTCGTGCCGTTGCATCGTACCGTTCCGTGTCGCGTTGTACCGTTCCGTTGTGCCGTCGCCCTTCCATTGGGCCGTCGCCGTCGTACGTACAATGGTCGACACTTTCCTGTTTTTTACTGTTTTTAAATGTATTCAATGTTAAGGATTTATTTATAACATTGTTGCTAACTTATTTGTTTTTGCTAGCATTTATTGTGCAAACTCAAAGTCAAACATACGCATTGCAAGTTTATTTTTGTCACCCTCATGAATTAAATGTAAAAAACAGAGTTTCTATTCATTTACATATTAGTTACAAAGAAATTCTTCAAATTCTTCAAAACCGATTTGCTTGAAAACATTTCAAGTTAATATACTGTTGCTTTCTCAGTCCATATCTCTCAAAAGGTCGGTTATGTATGAGACAGGAAACCAACCGTTGCCAACAAAACTGCTTTATACGACGATCATCATAGGGTTAAAGAAAAGGAGAGCGCCACCCATTGTCGAAGACAAATGAGGAGGTTGCACGACGGCGACGGCAGAGGCGAAGGCATGACGCATCGGTACTTACTGTATTAAATAAATGTATTAAGAGTTACGACGCAACGGGCAACGACATGACGCGACGGCACGACAGTACAACGCGACGGCACTGTCACTGTATCAAAGCAATGACAAAACGGCACGACGCGATGGCATATGAGAGAAATTTATGTAAATTGTCTAAATACCACAGACTTTACTAGACTGTATTTCCACCATACAAAGTTTCAAATTCTACACTTATACTTAATAATATGGTGTTTAGTGTTATGCATTGTAGAACATGTAAATGGTTAAGCTCAGTAGTAAATAGGATATAAACTGAATGCCAAAATTCACTAACTTACAATAAAATGGGAACCGGCGAAAAAGGTTGCTGAAAACCTCCATTCCCTTTTTTATGTGACTTTGGTTGAGGGGAGTTTCAATCTCTCATTTTCATAAGACAGGAATGTGGACTTTAGTGTAAAGGCCTAAACATACGCACAGCTTTTCCTTAATGTGAAGTAGTCTAAAACGACACATTGAAGAGGGCAACATCAGCTCTAAAAATGTTCAATAGAATGTTGATGATTTGTCTGTATTTAAATCAATGGATTTAAGTTGAGCAGAACTGTCTTATGCCACATGAAATCCTCGAGCTTCTATAGCTTTGAAATTTGTTTGGGGGTTAAAAGAAGACACACAACTGTTATGACCACATCTACAACCAAACGATTAACATTACTTTAACCATTCAGTCGATTTGATTTTTTTTCTGGCTTGGTCAACGGTCATTTCAGACAATAGGGAACGGTTTGTTTTGACAATCGAGTACCGATTAGGTGAAACCTCACGACAAACAAATAACTTCTTTTGAGTGGTCGTCCGTGCACAAGGTAATGTCATTTCGTTTGGTTGAGCGGCGAATTAGAACGAAATTAAATTTTTATAGGGTGCGCTCGATTAGCTTCCCCTTGTATACCGGGAGTTACACTCGTGTTAGCCACGACACGGAGCTAATCGAACGCTGTGGTGTATTCACTTGACATTCTGGAAAACTAAGGTTAAAGGTTGTTCCCCGCTGTGAGCCTGCAGCCGTACTACGTCATTACACCAGGCAGCCACCAGAGACCCGCTCGCGAGCTCGGGCTGTGGTGGCATACACCAGGGGCAGGGGCAGACACGAGTATCACGTGATGGCTAGACGAACGCTCTCGTGTTAGTTTTACTTACACGTGTAAGCTAATCAAACGCACCCAGTGTTAAGAATATCACTCTGCGCTCGCGGAGCAGCAAGAAGTGGTGGGACACCAGGGTATAAGAGGAAAGTCGTGGCATAAAGGGGCCATCTGCGGATCAGTATAATTTGCATATAATTTACTTTGTCCTATTCTCATTTTGCCACTGTTACTGTGTATTTGATACTTTGTGTATAATCTATACGTATTATTGAGAAATGGAGTGAAATTAATATTATACTACAACCGCTACCTAAGGAGTAGCTTTTTTAAGACTCGACATTCAAGAATAATTGACAAACTATGAGAGTTTTATTGGTTTCATTGACATTCCAGCCAATCAGAAATTATACATCTAAACAGTGCATGTCATCATTACGTATAGCCTTATTTACGGAGTGTTATTTGGAGTGGAGTGCATGGCCGAGCGGTCTAGTCCGCCGAACTTAAGTTCTGTAATTTACAGAATGTGGGTTCAAATCCCAGCCTGGACAGTCGCGACACTTGTGTCTTCGAGCAAGACACTTTAACATAATTGCTTTGTCATTCGGATTGGACGTTAAGCCGTAGGTCCCGTGTACTAGGATGGGTAGTGCACGTAAAAGAACCCAGAACATAATCGTGAAAGAGTAGGGGTTTACCCCGGTGTTTTTGGTTGATTAAGTTCACTTATGAGGCATCCTTAGTTCCATTACCAGAGTTTAATAAAAAGAAAAATTTACCTTGGATACATTGGGGAACACCAGAACTCCACCCTGAGCGGCGACACACTGCTTGTCTCTCACCATACAAAACAAACCCATCATTACAAGCGAACTCTATCACATCAGATTCGTAATATAGATCCTGTATAGACGACTGGGTGACGTAACCATTGGTATCAGGAGTAGGAGCCAAACAGCTCGCTGATTAGAAATAATTATATTAGACAGAGATTGATAATGCTGCCAGCTAACCACCAGGCTTATCCGTCAGACTTGACTGGTTTGTATAATATTGTTATTATATTGTACGAACGTGCTTTAATATGGACGGACGGCCGTTCCTAACGGATGAGACTCGTTGTGTGATCCATTTCTTTATTATAACACCACTTTTACTGGAATATCACCCCACTTGTAGACAAACACCCCGTAGCAGGGACAGGTTTGTCACCCCACAACATGGGTCTCGCATGGGTGGACAGACGAACGAACGAACGAACGAACAAACACCCCAACACCCCAAAACAAACAAACACCCCAACAAACAAAACACAAAACATACAGGCTTTATAACGAGGCAGAATTAATCTTACCCAAAACTGTAAGTTGAACCCATTCAATGTAGGCCTCTTCCAAATTGCTGCTGCATACATATGTCCCTTGATGCTCGATCTGCAGCCCAGAAAACCTTAGCATTGAGCTACCAAAGTCCTCTAGCAATTCCACATCATTTCTGTCTGGTGATATGGCAACCTGTAATTTCCAAAATCGATAAAAGGATAAATATTTGACATAAAACATTCTTGCACAAAAATGACGACCAAAGAAAGAAGGAAACTCGTTAAGTTTTGTTATTTAATTAACCATCATTATACTGGCCTTAAATACCACCCAAACGTCAAACAATATCCTGATATGTCACTTGTGTTGATACCACGTTACGCAGTTCAAAATCTCAAAGTTGAATGGTTTAATTTAATGTGACAATACACTGGTCGTTCAAAACTTACATCCCCGTCTGTGGTTCTGATTGACCAGGTGGGTTGAGCTTGACTTTGAATGCAATTAAGCGCCAGTGTGTCTCCAGCATTAAAAGTGATATGATGTGGTCTCATACTTCCATCGGTAGTTATCTGGATGCTGTTGTCACCTAGATATAATGTTACAAGCTCAAGTGTATAAACAGAAATGTAAATCAACATTCACCTCTCCATCAACATGAAATAAATGTCATAATCACTGATTAAAGATGCAAGTAACTATAAAGTAGCATCAAAAATACAAATTTTCTCAACTCAGTAGGTTTGTTCTGAAAGGTAACTTGCTTGCCCCACTTAAACAGAACCTGTTCTAATGTTCGAAACATTATAACAATCACTAACTGGTAGTGCTAGGCCAATACTTATTGAATTAACATACATAGCTTGGCCTTCGGGTTGGCTATTAATAGTCCGTTGCAACAAACTTATTTGTTTGTGTTTCTTTACCAAAAAAGAAAAGTCGCTTCCCATGTTATGTTCTTGTTTAAATTGTTGAAGGTAAATCAGTAGACCGAGTAAAATGTTCAACCGCGCACTTTCTTTTGAACAAAATCAACAACACGTGTTTTAAACTAAAAGTGTCTGAATGATCCAAAACTGTCAGCAGTTTACTATTTTTGTCTTTAAAATAAAACATAAAAGTTCAGTCACGTCAACACTTCAAGTTTTTATCATTAGCTATGCTATTTATTCCGATGAAACTTTGTCGAGAGGGCGAAAAAACAAGAAGAAAATGATACAAACTACCAATGAATTGGCTCTTGGTGAAAAGTATGCATATTTTTATGCAGGGTATTTTAATTTTAACTGTGAATTGAATCATAAGACTGATTGCTTACGGAGTATGCAGGATGGTGTAGTTCCGTTCCATTCACCATTAAGGCAACCTGTCGTCACATCTACCGCACTGGTGTCTCCATTAAGTGTATATCCATTGTAACATTGAAATGTCTGTAAAGCCCGTGAGCCATCTGGTGACAAGTATGTAACACTGTAGCCATTGATCGGATCAGACAAGTATGCATTGCGACAGTTACCTGCAAATACACAGAATAGACAAGTACGAGGGTAAAATCACTATGCCGTGCATTCAGAAAGTTAACTACATTTTACACTATGGTAAACAGTAAAGTATAACCAAACAGACTACTGTAACTACTTATTAATGCACATAATTGTTAATGGTGATTAACAATTTTGTTGCATTTATAAACAGCTCCTTTTGATTGGATAAGCAGTTTGCAACAGCTAATTTTATTTTAGTGAGTATTTATTACTGTAACATTACTTCTTATAACTAAGGCCTCAATACTCCAAAGTGTGAAAAAGACAAATTTAAGCAAAGATAAATGGCATCAAGTATACATACGTTGAACACAATCTGGTATATCATGATTCCAGTTGCCACTAACATCACATCCAAGCTGGCTGTAAGCACCGACCATATCATAACCTTGCTTACAGGTAAATCTGACAAAGCCAGTCTGCCCTGCGCGTACACCACCCGTAGTATCCCTGCTTGCAAGGCGACCTTCTTGATACCCAGGATCTTCACAAGTTGCTGTGGGAGACAAACCATCATTTACAATTACTGGGGTAAAGTGGGTAAGGCCGCTGAAAGTTGTTTTATTCTTACCTTCACAACCAAAATGGAAGGGAAGACAATGTGATAACAACCGAAAACAGATAGATGCAAAACTGTTAATGAGGATTTTGAGTGTTGTTTTTCTCACAACGTGATAATAAATTAACAAGTTAATAACTTCGGGCGGCGCTAGAAATCCCAAACTATCGTTTTTCTAGACATATAGTCTAATTTACAAGTGTCATTTCAGACGTGTACTAATAAGCTCACGTATAACAGATATCCTTAAGAAGCTTGATCTACTTCTAGCGATGGTTTTACATCGGTAGACTCCAGCATCAGATTGAGCTATGTTGTTTAAGCGTAGACGATACCAGCGATTTCCTGTGGAAGAGTGAGCACAAAGGAAAGGTGAGATTTCAATTCCAACTTGTGTATTTGTTTACTGAATGCACTCCCCAACAGTTGTAAGTAAATTGTGAGGAAATAAACGATTAGTTATACATTGTTGATGATTAAAGGGATACGTTGCCTGAAACGCGTTTGTCATGAAATGACCATGGTTGAAAGACTTTTTAAGTGGAGTTTAATGATTCACATAAAACTGTGATTTTTTCAGTGTTAAATCTCTTGACAGAACATGGTACGCCATTTTGTAAAATTAAATTTTACTCCACAAAATGGCGGGCCACATGTTTGAATGTAGAGCGTGGTTCCACTGGTTGTAATTTCGAAAGGCAAAATCTATGGGTTTTTTAATGTTTTTTTAAATCACTACTGACTATATTTACAACACACTGTGGGTGTTCTGTTGCATGAAAAACTCTTTAAAAGGATGAGCACTTTGACACCGTAAAATTGTAAGAGATCTGACGGCAATGTGTCCCTTGAATATGGCCAGAACACACAAGTCTGTGCATGTGCTATGTTATTATTTTATTTCAACCTACCCCTGCCGTCTAACCTAAGTGCATACTGTTTTTCTGGTCGAATGTTGGGATCTTTCCTCCATTCTGGAATCCCTTGAAACGTCGAAACTCTGCAATCAACCTGCACTTCCTCATCCCGTTGATTGACTTCTAGCACACCATCTATGATAGCGTGTGTCATAGATCTGATGGGGATTGGCGGCATATTCATTCCACCTGGAAGCAAGTGAAATTATTTCATTTAACAAACGGATAACTTGGTAGAGACGTGATTAGAAGTTTTTAAAAACTGAATGTGTGTGCGTTAGTTCTTTCTGTATTTGCGTAAAGGCCTCCATTTGTTTGCCGGCCCTTTACGGACAGTGCTTACTGTGCTTTTTTATTGGATCATCCGGCGCAGATTTTTCAAACTAAAAGAATTGGTTTGTATTATTCAAATGAATACATCAGAAACTCATTGATGTTAAGGGTCGCCAAAACACACCCATGAACTCTTAATTTAAAACATTACAGTTGTTGATGTACAGATATCTCTATTACTTTTATTAATAGAGATATCTCTACTATCTTTATGGGAGGTAATTATATTATACACATATGGACTGGCAATGAGAGCAATAGTGCACGTCTATGCACCTCGACGGCCTTGAAGTGACCAGGAGAGGGTCCTATTTCCCGAGGCCGAAGACCGAGGGAAATAGAACCCTCTCCTGGTCACTCACAGGCCCGAGGGGTGCATAGACGTGCACTATGCTTTAATAATGCCAGTTCATATGTGTTTTATGACACACCTCAGTCCAAAATGTCATGTGAAAAAAATTGTTTTCAGGACGCACGGTTTTACAAATGTAAACTGTTATGAGCATTGTAAACCTCTTGAGGGCGCTGTTTACAGTCAATAGTTTGGGGGTTTTGAAACTATTTCCCGCTTTGCGAACTATTTCCCCCAATGAAGCGCGTGCGGTGCGTTGACGCGCGTCAAGTTCACGGTGGTGCAGATTTCATGCACTAAGCTATATTAGTTCACCCCACGTGACCGTGTTCAGCCAATCAGAATAAAGAACCAGGGAGAGGTGTTATTAATATGTATATTACCTTTAGAAACCGATCTTGATATAGATATAAATATATATTACCTGTATCAATAGAGCGCTAGCTCTAATAATAATACGCAGTTCTTATATAGCGCTTTATCACACCCGTCTCAAAGCGCTGAGTATTTTTTCTTGTAAGGTATGCTGAGTTACGTTTGGAAGTATTAGACCTGCTTCTTTACTTAGCACCATGTAACGGTTTACAAGGTGCTGTGGCGCAATCTGCAGTAGATGTATATTACCTTTATTAGCGACATTGAACTATTACCATTATTAATTAATATAGTTATCTCTGTCGATGGATTACATGTAAACACACCTGTACTCCATGATTTTTATACTATTTCAGAATGTTTTAAGAGTCAGTTATTAGAGTCATACTTACGTTCATCCACACACGAAGGTAACGTACTCTTGCTCCATCTACCATCTTTGCAAACAATGTTACTTGTACCAGTAAGCCGGAATAATTCATTACAATAGTAAACTTTCTGTCCACCATGCCAGTTGTACATCGTGTCGGATGGCGTGTTGAATGATGCGCCATTTGGAATCGTACGTGGCAGACTACTACAGAATGCTGCAAAATAAAACATATGGGCCTAATTCTCTGTGTTAATGCAGATGCACAACTACAACAAAACTAAACAAACACAACATTATTGCTTTTGGGGCATTATTGAAATTGTTCGATACATCATCAAAGGTAGAAAAATACTGAGCATTGAAAAAATCATTTCTGTGTTATTTACTTGATTTTTATAATGTTTTAAAGTTTTAAATCTGTAGATATCAGGGTTACACATGATATCAGTATTACGACTTGGGGCACATTTCATGACAAGGTTTTTTGCGACCTTACATTTTAGGCGTATGTTCCAGTTGCCTTATGTTGCGAAGGGAACACAATCACAAACTTTAAAGGATCCCAACGCTCAGATACGCTCAAAAAAATGAACTGCCTGGGCAAATATTGCTGTTAGTTTGGTTGTGTCGTTTAATTTGAAAGTCTGATATTACAATAATCCAATTATAGCTGAAAAATAACTATGCACACATTTCCATAAAATGAGATAAAGGTTTTAAAAAGGCGCTATTTATAAAATCTCCGAAAAAAAATTCAAACCATGACAACTTGGCTCGTCCCCTGTCCATTGACCACCCTCAACACATTGTCTTGTTGCAGAACCGTGCAGTTTGTGTATCCTTTTGTTTTGGCAATCGTAGGTTATGTTCTCCCCAAAATCAAAGACCTCCCGGCTGCCTTTGATATCGAGACCAGTAGAGATGATTCTAGGACGTTCGCATTGTATCACTGCACATAAATACATTGAAAGGATCCTGAATGTAAGGAAAGACTTCATGGGTAGGCCTATGTGAAAAGGTTAGAAGTATAGCAAGCTGTTGGTTAAGTCGATTTCAACATGTATTAAAATAGCCAACTTCAGTGGCGTAGCGAGCATTTTTTTGTAGGGGGAAAGGGGGAGGGCATGGATATATGTAGAGGGGGCAATTTCTGCCAAAATTGCCTGATTATAGCAAATGTCACGATGTCCAGAGGCTGCCATGAGGCAAGCAGGGGGCACAATGTTCCCCATGGGGGCAAGATGTTCCACAAGGGGGAACTCCCCCCCCCCCCCTCCACCTTTGGCTACGCCACTGGCCCACTTGATCTAGATCTAATATTTACATAAACACTGTTTAATTGATAACCAACATGTTTTTATTGAGTATTAAAGACAAGTTGATTTTTGTGATGAAGGACATTGATGGTTGTGCGATTTCTGAAGAACAGTCCATGGTCCTATCCCTGCTTGGGTCCGAATGATGTGTTTACCCGTGTAAAACTTTACACGACAGTCAACAAAATTGTTGATTTTATAATGACTCTTGACGAGTACAATGTCAATGGGAGACTTTTATGACGATAGCGGGCGTTCCACAGACCGGTTTTTCCATTGTTTTCAACGCTGAGAACAATGGAGAAGGACCAGTCTGTGGGACGTCCGCTATCGTCTCAAAAGTCTCCCATTGAGTCTAGTAAAACTATAAAACTACATCGTAAACCTCTCGTTTTACTGTTACAGTTTCCTCTCGTTTTACTGTTTTGGGGCATTTACATAAAAGTCCCTTTTTCACGCGCTCTGAAGATTAGGGATGTCTTTGAGTTTTTGTCCAATGTGATTCACATTCAGGTACCGGTATGGGTATGTGAAATGTTGCGTTGTCAACCTTTTAATTGTATAAAGGACATATTTATGTGCATAATACAAACAATACGGTGCTGTGATATTTTAAGGGACTTGACACGGGACGGTTGTCATTAAATCTTATTTAATCGAGAGGTTTTACAACTCTACAGATACATGTAAGGAGACGTATACGTCAACACTTTTTGGTGTTATTACCATGACGTCTATTTGCATGCAAGTTTACAGATACGAGCGTTTATGGATACTGTTTTGCAGAATTTCAGGTGTATAATATATTTGTCCTGGATTAACAGCATTTGCCACTGTTATGCTGTTAATGCAATCATATGTTATAATGTTAGGGGAAACTTCGCCGTATTTTATTAGTGCAGTACGTACTTCAGTCCCAGGTGTCACCATGTTGATCGCTAGCGCCCCTACATGTAATATTTATATGATTGCGAAATAAAACCTGACGCGTGGAAAAACGTGAATGGTTATAGGTATCCATGTTTGTATCCGTATCCGTAGATACACGTGACAATATCGCACGGTAGGATCGTAACTCAGCTTAATAACACTCACCCTCGCAAACAGGAATCTCATTACTCCATGTTAAATCATCCAAACATTCAGTAGAATGGTAACCAATCAGAACGAAGCCTCGGTGGCATTCAAATGATATCTGAGTGCCGATGAACAAGGCTTCGTTGTGATAGGAAACCTCACCATTGACAATGGCTGGAGAAGAGCATAACTGGGCTGAAAATTTCAAAATGATACGAATAACTGATAAATAATTGGGCCTGAACTGTATATGCCTTTAAATTTGCCTTTGGCAAATGTTTGTCAATCAGAACACGTGTGTGAGAATCAAATCATTTCATTGCATATTGAGCTAGTTCGGTCAAGTTCTAATATTATTGATCAAACTGGTCAATGGTCTGACACCTTCTCTCTCTCTCTCTCTCTCTCTCTCTCTCTCTCTCTCTCTCTCTCTCTCTCTCTCTCTCTCTCTCTCTCTCTCTCTCTCTCTCTCTCTCTCTCTCTCTCTCTCTCTCTCTCTCTCTCTCTCTCTCTCCGGTAACAAATTTACCGTGGAAATCTATGATGGTATCTGGAACTAAAAATGGCTTGCAATAAAGTATTGTTTTCTTTCAGGACAATTTGAAGGTAAATAACAATAAGGTAAGCGCCATGAAAATGAGTTTTTTGCAGGTTAATTGTGTTCGGAATAAAAAAATCTTACGTTCACAAGTTGGTACTTCATTATCCCATGTTCCGCTAGTCACGGAACACGTTCGGCTTGCAGACCCTCGCATAACATGTGAATCCAGACATCCGTATGTAACGGTTGATCCATAACGGAAATCTAACGACGTTATGAAACCATTGGATGGTATTCCAGGACTTCCACATTTCAGCTCTGTGTAAAGAGACAAGACCAGAGGTACTTGGCCCATACTGCTATGATTAAGAGTATTTAACACATGCTTGTTGAAATGACAATGAGTCAGCCTTATCCTAAGCATTTATATTAAAAACACAATTTGCTTTCTTTTGCTGATTTGGCAGTAAAATGATACCTAAAGAGGGTTATTGATATATTGGTAATTGAGACAATGGACAAAAATATGTAAAGGATGAGTGCTAGTCAATTTATATTGCGTGACTATAGCCCTGTTTCATATAAAGAAAGTTTTCAAATCACACATAATTCAGCATAAAGGCCTGGCATAATAGATTATTGCATGTGCCAGCATACTTGAACGAACTTTAAGTTAAGTGAGTCATGCAATGCGAGAATTTTGAGGACGCTAGGTGGCAGCATACTTACAGGTATCCTTTTTCTTGGATATGTTCATAATAACCTAAACAGTGATTGTGGTAAATCTGCTACCACCTATCGTTCTAAAGTCTCCCATTTGCTTGCCACACGTGGTAGAAGCACAAACCCATGTGTGTTCAAATGATCGCCTTAAACTGTGTCGTTCGTCGTTTATGGCCTTAAGGAACACAACAGTAACAAAATCGTTAACTCGTGCAACTATTTTCTCAGTCGGAACAACACAGGTGTTAGTAAATAATGTCCAATTTTAGTCATGTTGTGATACAGTACATTTGAACAGTGTACATAAGGAAATTAACTGACTCCAACTACGCAACAAACTTTCCTTTCTACAATTTCCTTTAAAGTCTTATTTAAGTGTAAATATTGTATCAATCGGAACAAAAGTAGGTTATTTAATTCGTATCACAAAAAGAAAACAAGAATACTTTTGAAGACTTGCCGTCGGCAAAGTGTTGTTTTTCAATAAACAATAGACCGATTGCACGACCCGCGTCACGTCGTGACCACTTTTGGAGGCTAGGTATTAATGCTCACTTTTCCAACGTTGTTTATCCTTTTTTTTTTACAGTGATTTAGGCCAACATTACAAACAAAATAACAGACAGGTGGCTACATAATAGTCGTCCGACGCCGGTAGTGCATGGCTAAAAAAAACTATTTTTAGTAAAATTCTGTTAAATTATGAAACAGAGATGTGATTTAAATTTATGCCACACCATACTACTTTAAATAAAGGGGCTGAATTACTAATTTATCACTTAACAAAAGTAAAATCGACTGTTTCTTTACACGTATTTTGCCATCAGCTGTACGGCGTTATACCCAATAGGGAGTCACGTGACCACATGTCAACATTGTCGCGCAATCGGTCTTTTGAAGTGTATTTAATCGGACTACACCTTTTCCCAAAACAACGGCGTGTTCATTTTGTTAAACAGGTTTAAAGGTTTCTGTTATTGAAAACGGGCTAAATTATTCAAAAGTGTCTTAATGTAATAAAAATATTTGTCACTTTCAAAATACGAACTACTGGAAATACTAGTCTTACCGGTACATTCCATTTGGAGTGGTTCCCATCCTATACCAGGGATACATCTAATTTGTTGCTGAAGTCCTATAGCAGTAAACCCATCTTCACACTCATAGCGAACAGTCAGCAGACCAGTTTGGTTGTCATCTATAAGACTCCATGAAGCACTTTCCAACTGTAGATATTCACCGCAGTCAGCCTGCGATTCGCCTTCCGAATAATAAAACATGAACAATCATTTCAATGTTCCACGTTGCAGATTTTTGTTATTTATTTTTTATTTACAATTTTTTTTTTTAGGTGATGGTCAATGCAAAAACGGTGCCCAACAGTAACTGAAGAATGGCTTTAAGGAATTTAAAAATGGCCTTTCTATGGAAAATACGTCAACTTTAAACGTCAGTTAAAAACCCTCTTTGTAATACAGAACAGAAGACGACTCCCGTCACTGTTTCTTTAATTTGTGTACGCTACGGATGCTTAGATTTCTGTTGAACACCACTAATAATAGTAGAGGGGACAAACACTTATATTAAAATGACTCTAACATAATTCAAGAAGACACCTGTTCAGGCTATCATTATAACTAAAATGTTTCAGATTTATAGGAATGTTCGAATGGTTTGTCAAAGTTATTCTATGGTGCAGCTAAAATTTAGAGTTTGAAACTCTTCCCCTAATGGATTAAAGCAGAATGAACTAAAAGTCCTTTGAAAGATGTTCTCCATAAACAGTGCTCCTTGTCGCACCAATAATAATGAGTTGAAATTTTATTAGTGACAATGCATAATTATTCCTGACCAATAGCTCTGGTATGTTTCACTGCAGCCGACCCAATACGTCGGTATTTTGGATCTGATGAAACCATCTTTTGAAATGTTGCAACCGGCAACAATACACTTTGGTGGCATTTTTCATAAAGCAAACGCCAAATATCAAGAGATTTGTCCAAAGCGCATGAAGTCAAATAAGTTTGCACAATGTATCACATCTACACATGGGTCATTCCATGAACGTGGAACCATAGGGACACCGTTACATCGTTACCACATAATATGATGCTTTTTCACCACTTCACTAGTCTACTTCGTCAATCTTGCTTTACATAGCATAAATAACACCAATTGTGAAAGGATTTGAAACTCTCTGAAACACTTTCAAAACCCAAATAAAAGGTGATGATTGATAAACATAAATTAGAATCAACATTTTTTCAAACAAAAATGATAATATTGAAAAAAATGTCACAAAATGGGTCCCACCTTCATGGAACGACCCACATATCAATCGCACCAACTGACAGAATTTGCCTTTTTCTACGTCAGGAATTTCCCCCTTTACGGGCGCGGTTTGCATCCCTAATTATAAGTCTTTCTTTTTTCGCAATATCAACCTCCTATAAATTTTGAACAAACTTGCATTTATAGGTTAATATAGGAATACTTTATAGTTTAAACTAAAAAAAGAACCTAATTCATAGGACCTTTCTATTTTTGTCGTATTTAATATAAAATCATAGGCTTACGAGCCGGGGCAGGGGGCAGTTGCCCTAAAAATGTGTATCTATATAGGTCCCATAAAAAATATTTAAAAATCGATCAAAACAGTGGGGAAAATTCGGGAAAAGCAAAAGGAATAAAAATAAGACAGAAACCTTTCATTAAAAATTGGTACATTAATTTTTATCTGTGTAAATTTCGGGCAAATCAACCCATCTACCCCACCCTTTAACCAACGAGTCCCGACACGCCTAATGATCTTACAGGGATAGAACTTACGATTAACACAGTGAGGTGGTCGTTCTTCCCACAGTCCATTGGACATACACATGGCTTGTGAATAACCAACAAGTTGATAGTTTGTATCACACGTGTAATGGACCTGTGATCCGAATCGTCCTGGCAATGTACTTTCATCGGGAGCGGTCAACCAGGAAAACCCATGATCGGGAGAATCAGGCGGTGGGAAACAAGTCGGGCTTGAATCTATTGTGGATTGGAATAATGTTATCATTATTTTGAAATCTACAGGGCAACATTTTCAACGCAAATACTTGTATATGTAGGCCTATAGAAATATAAATAATAAATGTATTACTTTATGTTGATGAGTGTGTGTGTTGTTTTTTGGGGTTTTTTTTTGTTTTTTGTTGTTGTTTTTTGTCGCGAAACGTTTTCAGAAGCGCGACATTTATTGATCGTAACACATTTAATAATTCCGTCAGCAACAGATATCGCTTCACAAATGCACGAAGCTGGCCAGACAAACTTTGGCAAAGCTTAGCACAATATAATATATTATATAGCTCTGTGAATATAATCTGTGAAGCAGCAGGACAGGTATCACCTTAAAGGTCCATGAATTAGTTTTTTCTATTGGTTAAAAAAGGAAGTATGCCTATCATAGTATATTACTATTTTTTAAACATTTTTTACATTGCCTATTTACCGTAGAAATAACAGTTTCTAAAATTAGGGGATTGCCGTGCTCCACCCACCCTTCCTCATTAACATAAAATCTGTGATGTAGACAGTTGACCGGCTGACCAGGGCCATGTGTGTGACAATAACACACAATGCATTGTTGACCACTCGGCACCAGAGCTGTCTTTAAAACTTTTGACCACGTCACGAATCATTGCGCAATCAAATGACTACCAATTTTGGGGCTCAATTAAAGTGTATTAACGCATAACAAACACTTCAAAATAGTCAATGTTATGTTTTGTTAATTTCAAACCGTATATTAAGCCACAAAAATGTAATGTGACAAAATACCTCTTTATATGCCCTTTAAGGGATTTCACATTTTAAGCAATAAACCACAAGGAATATTTTTCAAAAATCTTCGTACAACACGTTGTTTTTTCAATACGTTCTTTAATCGAAACACTTATATTTATCGATTTGAAATGATCCAACGCATTTATTATTTTGTAAATCCAAGGTGTAACAAAATCATAGTCGTTTTTATGTTATAGAGAATGGACGAGGAAGTGTAGATTCGTGGATAGAATAAACGAGCCTAAAAACAACATTTTCGAAGGATTTATTTCCCGAATTTGTTAAATTGTGAAATATCAATGGCATTTCAATATGAACTAACTTACCAACAACGACACAGCTTGGGCCACATCTGCCGTCACAAACACACTGTTCTGTGTCGACACAATCTTCTGTAGATGAGCAAGATTTCTTGCAGATGTGATGAAGTGAATAGAATGAATCCCGGTCACTACAATCTGGAATATTATATATAATATTGACGTTTTATAGGACCACAACAAAATAGACCGATTGCGCGACCCACGTCACGTGACATGTAGTGGGTATTGAATGTAAACAAACACGACGTCCTCCATAGGAAAGTGCGGTACGGTATATGATGATTGTGCATTTTGTTTATTCGATCGAGGCTTTTCTTTCTCGAATTCTGTGAAAAATATCCCAGAGTTTGTACCAGAGACCTTCGAGCGGCTGAATAAAGCCAGTACGGACAGTTCCAGCAAGTCTTACAAACTCTGCAAGGAACGTATATGTTCACGATGGTTGCACGATGGAACGTTTGGGCCAGGCGACCGCGATCAAGCAATTTTCTACTCAAGAATTTCAGTTTTGAAGCTGAAATAATCCAAAGAAAAGGCTTTTCAAAACTGTGTGATTCTTTTGTCTTTTTGAAATTCAAAAATTTTTGAAATATAATGAATAAATGCTCATTTTTCCAACGTTCTTAACCCTTTTTATAGTGATTTAGGCCTAAATAACAAGCTGGTGGCTAAATCGTCGTCTGATGCATAACTCAAAAATAAAATCTTTTATAGTAAAAACAGTAATGTGATAAAAGTCTGGCAACATCCAACTTTAACAAAAGGGCTTAGCAACTGTGTTAACTGTGAAGAACAATGTTACGAGTACCTTAACCTTTTTAATGCCACCCTACCAATACGAAGCTACACAATAGAAGTGTCAATAACTCTCTGTATAATGAATAGCAGTGTCAATCACTCTCTGTATAATGAATAGCAGTTTCAATCACTCTCTGTATAATGAATAGCAGTGTCAATCACTCTCTGTATAATGACCGTTGACCCTTCTGATCTTTCAGTTCCAACTAAGCACACCGCGTTTTGTCGTCTCTTTGGGGTTAGGAGTCCTTTTTGTTATAATATTATCTTAACAAACAATAAGTTTTCTGAGTTTACAATTGATTGTATCACATTACACCTTATACTTTCAACTTTCTTTTAGCAAATTAATATTAACTCGTTATTGACTTTGAAAGTTAATAACAGGTTAACTTGATTACTTACTTACTATCTGTTTAAATTGTGTTCGATTAATTCTCAAACTGTCAAACTTCTTGTATATGTGACTAGCGTAAAGAATACCCCCCCCCCCCCCTGTAATGCCTCCTGCTGGCATTTAGAGAGAGAGAGAGACTCAGTTTATGTCATGAACTTTGGAGTTTAATCACATTAACACTTGGAAGCCATGTTGGTGGAAAAAGGTACATGAGTGAGGGGTTGTACTCTAGAGGGCGCTAGTCATGTATGTATGCATGTGTGAATGTGACATCCCCTCTTCTTTAAAGATTAATACAATGGAAATGAAGATTAATCTGAAAACACTTAAATCAAAATGTTCATCAGTCCAGTTATTTCTTTCGAAAAAAATAGTCCGCAAGGAAAACATTGTTCTGTAAATAAGAGTCTAGGTTGATTAAACTTACAAATTAAACTGTTCTATGTTGTATAACTGTGTGTCTGTGTGTGTGTATATTTGTTTTGTTTAGTCACATGATGGTATGTTGTTACAAATCAAGTCTGTTTGGCTTGTTGACTCTTCTGCCTGATCGGGTCACTGTCTGCGTTCCTGAGGGGTGGTTAGAAAGTGGTCTGCTCTGGGGTTTTGCAGGAGCATTTCGATCAGGAGTTAGTGTGGTAGATCTCAGAGGAGCTGGTCGCAGATGAATCCTGTTTCGTCTGAGCTGATTTCCACTTTCCGTTTCCACATTGTAGGATCGAGGAGTAGTTGATTTGCTCACGACTCTACCTTGGCTCCAGGTTTTGTTAATCGGATTTTGGATGTAGATGGGTTGGCTGTTGAGGAGTTCTTGGATTGGGGTACTGGTTGAGCGTCTGTTGTAGTATTTAGTTTCGGAAGACTGGTCTGCCTGCAGTCTTTCTCGCACATCATCACGATCTGGTGGGGGGTGGTGTACAGAAGGTAGTGTCGTCTTGTACTTTCGTCTGTTCAGTAGCTCAGCAGGGGATGCCAGGTTTGACTTGAGTGGAGTGGCACGGAGAGTGAGGAGGGCTAAGTTGGGATCGTCCCCTGACTCTCGACATTTGGTGAGGATTCTCTTCACTGTTTGGATGTGTCTTTCGATGAATCCATGACCTCTGGGTTAGTAGGGTGAAGAAGTCTGAATCCGAAAACCGTACTGCTGTGCTAGGGCTCGAAATTGGGAAGAGGTGAACTGCGTGCCATTGTCACATAAGATAACCTCTGGGATGCCTTGTTCGGCAAAGAGCACACGTGAAACTCTTGTGATGGTGCTGGTGGTGAGATTATCAAGTTTGCGGATAAACGGAAATTTAGAGTAATAATCCGCAATGATCAGGTACCACACCTTGTCATGGTGGAAGAGGTCAGCTCCCAAGGTGTGCCATGGACGAGGTGGGACTTCAATACTGATCATCGGTTCACGCTGTTGAGAACGCTGGTATTTCTGGCATGTATGGCAAGTTGTCACCATATTCTCAATGTCTTTGTATATACCTGGCCAGTAGACACGAGATTTAGCACGCAGCTTACACTTGTCAATGCCCTGGTGACCGCTGTGGATCTGTTGAAGTATGTTCTGTCGCAGAGAATTTGGAATCAAGATTCTACTGCCAACCAGGACTGTGCCGTCTTGTTTGTATAGCTACGTCATCTCGGACTGACCAGTATGGTCTGATGGAGCGTTGGATTTTCTTGATGCTGTCAGGCCAGCCGTCTGTGACTTGCTGTTTCAACAGCTGGAGGGTCATGTCTGTGGCTGTTTCCTGCCTTATCAGCTCCAACTTTGTTGGTGTTACGCTCACGACATGGTGTATACGGACTTTCATCTCTGGTATTTCATGCTTTTCCACATGGGAGAGTCTTGAGAGTGCGTCCGCAACGACCATCTCTTTACCAGGCTTGTAACGTATTTCAATATCGTAAGCCTGTAGACGCAGAAGTATACGCTGAAGTCGAGGTGGGGCCTGCATTAAGTTTTTCTTGTGGATATGTTGGAGTGGGCGGTGGTCACTTTCCACAAGGAATCGTCTTCCATACAGGTAAGTATGAAACTTCTCACATCCGTATAGGACTGCTAGTAATTCTCTCTCTATGTTTGCATATCGTGTCTCCGCTGGTGTGAGAGCTTTTGATGCAAATGCTATTAGACGACCTTTTTGTACCAGGGTGGCACCTAGTCCTCTGGTTGATGCGTCAACCTGCAGTATTACAGGCTGCTTCTGGTCGTAGTAAGCGAGAGTGGTGTCTGATGCTATCGGAGCTTTGATGGAGTTGAACACTTTTGTGTGTGATGGAGACCAGATATACTTGACGTCCTCCCGAAGGAGTTCCCGCAGTGATGCGGAGTGTTCAGCTAATTGAGGGATGAATGGGCCCATGTAGTTTACTAGTCCGAGGAAGGTTCGCAGTTGTTTTCTATCACCTGGGGGCTGCATCACTTCAACTGCCTTCACTTTATCTGGGTTTGGCCTCACTCCATCGGGTGAGTATATCAGTCCAAAAAAACTACATTCAGTTGTTTTGATGATGCATTTTTCGGCATTTAACTTGATGCCTGCACGTCTGGTGTGTTCCATAGCTTCATGAAGGTGTATGTCACGGTCTCGTGCACTTTTGCCGAATACTTGGATATCATCAGCGATGCCCACAGTGCCTTGACACCCACGATAGGTTTCGTCTATCTTTTGCTGAAATACATCCTGACTCATCCTGAGACCAAAAGGCATTCTCAAGAATCGGTATCGGCCAAAAGGGGTGTTGAATGTGGTGAGGTATGTAGATTTTTCATCTAACTCGACATTCCAATAGCCGTTTCTGGCATCAAGCTTGCTAAACATTTTAGCACCAGATAGCTTAGGTGTGATTTCTTCGAGAGTAGGCACAGGGTAATGATCTCTTTTGATGGCTCGGTTGAGGTCCTTGGGATCGAGACATAGGCGCAGTCGGCCGTTGTCTTTCTCACGTATCACCAGCGAGTTAACCCAGTCTGTTGGCTTGGAAACTTTCATGATAATGGCCTCCATCTCATCTAACTCTCTCTTGAGTTTGTCTTTGATCTCCAAGGGGACCCTACGTGGTGGGTGTATAACCGGTCTGGCTTCCGGATCAAGAGTGATATGATATTTAAAGTTCTCAAAGCAGCCAACAGTGCCATCAAAGCAATCGGGATACATTTCGAGAAGTTCGGATTTACTCCCGATATTCGGCCTCTCGAGTAGTGGTGTATTCCTGTGAATATATTTTGGAGAACGATGTGGTGTTGGTGATTCAGTTGTTGTCACCAATGGGTCAGCGAAATGGACGCGTTGACCGCTAAATGTTTCTTTCGTGAGCTTTTCCTATTGTTGTCGGACGGGATTGTTCTTTAGCTCAGGTTTGACGGTCTCTACCACAGGTTTCGTTTCCACTGCACAGTGAAGTGTTATCAAGTTCAGGGCTTGGCATGTCTTTAGGCCAAGGATTGCCGGCCCTGCTGCATCAGTGACGTAGAAAACGCAGTTGTGCTTTGTGTCGTTGTACACACAAGGAATTTTCACTGTGCCCAGCTGTTTGATTTTAGACCCGCCATATGCAGTGAGTGCCATCTTGCTATTTTCTAGAGTGCTGGGCTCTGGATTCCCGTTACTGTCCAATTTCTCTGGAAAAATAATGCGGAATAGATAGACTGGCAAAAGATTACTCTGTGCACCTGTGTCTACTCTCTGGGTTTCTTATGAACCTTGGGTAGTCCTGGAACAATAGAAATTGCCGAATCGTCTTGATTTGATTCTTGCATTGATTTGAGGGGTAGGAATATATCCTGTGGGCAATCTTCCTCAGACAAATCTGGTATTGGTGTATTTACTAATGGATCACAGGGGCAGAAATCATTACCTGGGCGTACGTATCTATCATATGCATATTTCATGCGGTTTACATGTATGGGAGATGAAAGTAACTTATTATTTTCAAGGTTTCTAACCCGAAAATTTACAGGAGTTGTCTGTTCTACAAGTAGAAATGGTCCTGCCCAAAATTTTGACAGTTTACGTGACAGTCCACTTTGCAGTGCAGGAATATAAATCTAAACAGTGTCTCCCACCTGATATGACACTTGTTGAGTCTTTTGGTCAAAACGTATTTTCATTTTCGTCTGATTTTGCTCAGTGTAGTGTTTCGAAATTTGGCGGAAAACTTCAAGTTGGGAGACCAATTGGTGTATATGCTCTCTTACCGTTTTTTCGGAGTAATTACACGTAGGCTGGAGTGTCACGTCCAATGGTAATCTAGCTTCTCTACCATACAGTAGAAAAAATGGGCTGAACCCTACAGAGTTCTCAGCAGGAGTCGTACGATACGCAAACTGTACAGCAGAAAGATACTCATCCCAATTGTTAAGAAATTCGTTAACATAGTGAGAAATTGTATCCAGTATGACAGAATTAAATCTCTCTTGAATAGCGTTACATTGGGTCTTCATTATCCTACAGACCTCAAGCATGAATTTACTTAGGAAATTTGTACCTCTATCACTGAGTAATGTTTCTGGACAACCATGCTCACAAATTACATTGTCAAAGAATGCCCTTGCGACTGTAATTGCATCTATTGTTTTCAAGGCAATTAAAATTGGCCATCTTGTGCAATGGTCTGTAAAACAAAGAACGTAGCGATTAGCACTCCTTGTTATTGGTAATGGTCCTAATATATCAACACTGACACGTTGGAAAGGACCAGGAACTTTCATAGTCATCAATGGGGCTAATACCTTGTGTCTATGTGTCTTCCTTTGTGCGCAAGAAATACAGCTACGTACCCAATTATCTATTTCTTTGTACATTCCCTTCCAAAAGTAGCGTTGACGAATTCGCCCATAGGTTCTGTGTAAACCTGAATGTGCTGCAAGAATGTTATCATGAAAGTTATTCAACACTGTATCGATACATGACAAAGGAATATACAGTTGGTGCACATTTCTTTCTGGTGTATATCGTTTTGACGGAGTATGCCAAACATGGTATAACAATCCATTTTGTACATAATATTGGTCCGCCTGCAGGACTAAATTTTTAGCCCTTTTGTCATCATCGGGAAGTTCATTTAGTTCCAGAAATCTGATCATAGAACCAGCAAAATCGTCTGTCTGCACCGCTTGTTTGAATTTTCAAGATCAAGTTCCGATGGGAATGACGGAAGATCTTTTGGTATATGATTACATTTTTGGGTCTGGATCCTCTTTCCACGTTGAAATCTAAGGTTTTTCACGGTATTGATTTTAACTTTTGGAACAAGATCCTCTTTACAGTCCTTTCGTAACACATCATCAGCTATGTGGTCAATATGTGTGTTCATCACCCAACAAGTTTTCATTGTAGTTGGACTAGTCTTTTTAGACTCGTAACACATACTACATGGTGTACATGAATTAAGTTGATCATAATTAATTCTACCGAGTGCATCTACATGACAATCACATCCTTTAATGTGGACAACTTCAAAATTATATGCCTGCAATTTGAGTATCCAACGTACTATTCGACCGCCTCCACCCCTGTGACTGCAGTCAAATAACCACTTTAGAGCACAATGATCAGTCAACACAGTGAATTTTACACCTTGGAGATACTGAGCATATTTTTTGATACCCTCAACAACTGCTAAGGCCTCTAATTCAGTAGTTGTATAGTTACGCTCTGCCTTGTGTAATGCTCGTCCTCCGTAAGCTATGACTCTTTCTTTTCCCTCTTGAACTTGAGCAAAAATGTACCCGAGTCCTTGTCCACTGGCATCTGTCTGAAGAAAGAATTCTGTTCCATCAAATCTGGGAAAAGCTAAAATAGGTGGTTCAATTAAGCGTCTTTTGAGATTTTCAAAAGCAGTTTGACAAGCTTCATTCCAAATAAATGGCACATTCTTTCGAGTCAAGTTCGTTAGAGGTTCTGCTATTCTACAGTAATCCTTGATAAATTTTCGGTAATATCCCACAAAATCAAGGAAGGATTTAACTTCTGAAACTTTCGTTGGAGTAGGATAATGTTTTGCTACCTCTACTTTATCTGGATCAGTTTCAATTCCTTGTTCGCTCAGAACCAAGCCCAGGTATATTATCCTTTCTTGAGCAAAGACACACTTCTTCGGTTGTAATTTGAGACCACTGTTTCGAAAGCGATCAAAAACTTGTTTTAGATGGCACAAATGCTCGGAAAACGAGTTTGAAAATATGATCACATCGTCTAAATAGCATAATACCGTCTTCCAGTTTAGGCCTCTCAATACTTCTTGCATAGCTCTTTGAAAAGTGGCTGGAGCTGAGTGTAAACCAAAAGGAAGTACCTGAAATTCATAAAGTGAATCTTGTGTTATAAAACAAGCCTTTTGTTTAGATGATTCCTCGAGCTCAATTTGCCAATATCCGACTGCTAGATCTACGGTTGAGAAATATTTTGGCTTTTCGATATCTAAACTGTCAAGTGCATCAGAGATGTTCGGTAAAGGAAAATTATCCATAAGGCTGATCTTGTTAAGTCTTCTGAAATCCACACAAAAACGGAAAGTATTCGTCTCTTTCTTTGGAACCGTGCATACTGGAAAACTCCAAGCACTATTTGCTTCTCTAATAATACCTTCATCTAACATGTTTTTAACATGTTTCCTTATTTCATCCTGAACACGAGGTGGCTGTCTATACGGCTTGGATTTAAGAGGAGGATGATCACCTGTATTTATGACATGTTTTACACCCGAATAGTGTCCTCTGATGCCACCTTTTATCTGAAAAATATCAGCATATTCCGAAATGAGCTGAGTCATTGATGTTACTTCGGATTCGGACATGTTATCATTATTGACCTTGACATTTGATAGAATTTCTTTAACATTTTTTTTCACCTTGGTCAACTGTCTTACTTTCAATAGTGCCAGTGTGATCTTCCTTCACTGTAGACACATGTCCTACATGTTCCCTGGTTGAGAATGGTACAATCTGCTGATCGTCTAACAAAGCAAACGTACCTAGTTTTGTACGAGGATACAAAGTTAATTCTTCTTCGGAAACATTCATAACTAGTACATTGGCACACCTTTCATTTACAACCTGTGTAACAGTTCGTGCAACCATTATACCTAACGATGTAGCGTTTCGTCCACCTTGGCATAAACCAACAGTTTTCACAGGAAGATTGTTTGATATTTTCGCACAAACCACTGACTGAGAACGAGGTGGAATTGTTTGTTTTGCAAGTACGCGCATCTGGCTTTTCTTATGAAGATGTACCGTACGTGTGACATAATTAATTTGGGCACCTAGATTAATCAGAAACTGAGTTCCCAAGATTACATCTGAAGTGATATTATGCACAACGTGAAAATCAACATGGTAACAGCAGTTGTTAATAACTATAGGTAGGCTAATAAAGCCTGCAATTTCTATGTCAGATTTTGTGGCAGTCTTAGCACCAATCAAACGAGGTTTTTCCATTGAATTCACCAAAGCATGTACATTTTCTCTTAACCAATTATAATCAACGAGACACACAGTAGCACCAGTATCCACAAGTGCTTCAACATTTACATCATTTATAGTCACGTGGATAGTGTTTAACAGACTCAAATCTATCTCAACATCATTATCGTTGTCGGTTTCAATTTTACAACTTCTCATGTCATTTGACTTTTCTTGTGCAAGCCCATTTGACGTTTTCCCACCCACTGAGGCTTGTGTTTTTATGGGTTTAGCAGGTGGGGGATTTAGTTTAAAGAATTTCCTTGAACATCATATTTAGCTCTACAATACCTCCATCCGTGGCCTTTTCTTCCACACCTATGACAATTAAATGACAAAGGGTGATTAGCTTGCCTGGAATGTGTGTGCATTGAACGAGGTTGTCTGCTTATAGTTTGTTCTTTGCCTTGTTCCAATCTGTCTAATCTACCATGCTATGGAATTCATGGCATCTTTAAGTGATTCCAGTGTGGTTTGGATAGAGTTAGCCGTTGAGCTAGTTTTTGGTTCATTCTTTTCACACACTGGTATTTTGGGTTCTTGTGCTGTTTGCTGAACAGAAATACCAAGTCTAGCGTAATTCAGAGCTTCATGAAAAGATTTTGGCTGTTTGGAGAATACAAACGCTCTGAGGGTCGGTAACAATCCACGCACAAAAATCGACAGACATTCCTCATTAGATTTCTTTATCTGTTTACACATACGCATGATGTCTGAAGCATAATCATCTAGTGTCTCAGAGGGCAAAAGTTTACGTTCAAGCAGCTTTGTTTCAACTTGCCATACCCAAGAATCGCCTTGAAAATGATTTTTAAGAATTTTTTGAACACTTTCAACTGAGTTCTTTTCTTCTGCTGGAATAGTTTCCAAGAAAATGCGGGCGTGACCATCAATTCGGCTAAGCAAGGCGAGTGTCTTTTTGGCATCTGTAAATTGTCTTAATGCTGCAATGGTTTTGAATTTCGCAAAAAAATCGTCCACATCTTCCTCTGGTTTGCACGAATATTTAAAACCTGAAGATGATAAGTCATATTTAGTCATTGCCATTTCTGGTTTGACTTCTTCTTCTCCCTCCATAAACACAAACAAAATGTTTGAAACAGTCTGAATAAATCATGTGAAGATTACATTCTAGTTATAAGGCACAAAGTCATAGCTCGAAAACACCTAGATACGAAAAAAAATGTAAGATTTCGACTTTCAACATGTACCAAAAGGAAACTGAAGTAGTAAATTCAACATAGGAAGCCATTTAGAAAATGAGGACACAAAACTTAAACTAAAACGGTAAGGGCAGCTAGCTGTAGGGCGTTGGCCACGGTTTTGTATCCCGGGAACGTCGAGTGTATAAAAACACAAGTTCTGTATCGAAAGATACTGTAGGCCTACCCGGATCTTCCACCATTTGTTATGTTTCACTTTGAAAGAAACTAAACTAAAAGGAAGACAGAAATAAATCTCATATTTGGAAACTAAACTTCCGGTTCAACATATTTATTACAAGGTTTCTTACCTCGGAAACTCAGTGAACATAGGAACACAAATGAATGAGTAGTGAGGAGGCCAACGCCCTGGAGCCATCTGCACCAGTTCAATGGGCACATGGGTCTTTTATATGGGCTGGACAAAGGGCAATATAGCGGGTTTCTTAACTAGTTGAAAGGGTTCCATAACACATCGGAGCATTATAGGTCTTCTGCCCTTCTGGTTTATACGTATCTTTGCATAAACTTCATCTCTAGTGTCATCGGACGAGCCAATACTACTGACTTCTATTGTGCCAATGGTGAGGTATTCATCAACAATTTCATCCTCATCAAGGTAATGCACTCGTCTGTGTGGAGATTTGGGGCGAGGTTTGCGTTTTGGAGGTTTTCCAGACTTGCATACTGATTGCCAGTGATTGTCTTTCCCACAGTTTCGGCATGTGTTGCCATAGGCGGGACAGTTGCTCTTTGGTACTAGCTCGTGCACTCGGCCGCAACAGTAGCATGTAGGCTGTTTTTTTTCCTTTTCTTGTCTGTCTTGATCTGGTTGTGCGTGATGCATTTATAGACTTTTCAGTCGTGCCGGCTGTGTAAGTGTTATGGCTTGTTTCTGGTAGGGACTTGAGTTGATTGGTAGTTGCTTCATGGCTTCGATAACCTCGTTTTGCTACTCACATAAGTCTTCAGTTTACTGCTGCCACCATGTAATGCCTCCTGCTGGCATTTAGAGAGAGAGAGACTCAGCTTATGTCATGAACTTTGGAGTTTAATCACATTAACACTTGGCAGCCATGTTGGTGGAAAAAGGTACATGAGTGAGGGGTTGTACTCTAGAGGGCGCTAGTCATGTATGTATGCATGTGTGAATGTGACACCCCCCCCCCCCTCTAAACTTCTATTCTATTTATTTCATTGCGTCACTGTATAATTATATGAATATTCATTATATCAAGTCTTGGATCCACCTACTTACCGTAGGCGGCGGGCTGCGATTTTTTTTCCGTACCACACGCTGAATAGGGAGCCACAGCGAGGCGTCCCGATTGGTCGGTGGTAATGTATTATGCATGTTAGGTCACAAGAGTTCGTTTTGTGTGCTACGACGCGTACATAAGCACAGCATAAGTGTTTGTACGTGCCATGTTCATGAACTAATAAAGGGTCAAGACACAAGGAAATCCATGAAGTGGGACAGTGACTCGCGATTGTAGGTTTCTTTAACAGCAAAACAAACAATAACACTGACATAAAAACACTTTATTGATCAAAAGTGACCGAAAGCAAAGAAAGTTAATGAAACACAGCTTAAAAGAAAATAAATAAAACACAAACAAATCACAGTAAAAGCTAACCCAATACCGAACACAGTACCCAAGAAAGTTGCAGATTGAGATCAAAATAGCTTTAAAGACCGAGTCCATAGCAGTAATAACTCGTTCAAACCAGGCAATTAAACTACCAAAATAATGGGAGAGCACAACCAAAAGCTGATGATGCAGTGCTATAGGCTGCTGTCTGAAGCCAATTATTACTACAAGGGGTGACTAACACACTCAAAGATTACACAAGAGGCTAAATTAACCAAGTGTGTGAACAGTTTTAGGAGAAACATAAACAGTGGAAAGGTAATCAACTCTAACGTTTATACAATTAGCTTTGTTCTACCGTGACCCGTGAAGTACCGAAAAACAGGTGGCCCATAATACTGTAGCGTTCCGAAACAATGAACAGTTATGGACACAGAATTGTTTCATGTTTGTCATATTACTTATTTTCAATTTTCTTTAAACTCAATAATTATCATGTTTTAAAGCTTTTATCATCATATTCCACTTTTGTCCTAATTGCACTTTCACCTAGAGAATTACTCCTATTGTTTCCACGTAAATGTTTTATGACCATTACACACACAGTCACTACCTCATGGTCATCTGATCACCCACACAGTTCCTTATTTCCAAGTTAACCACCTACACACAACAGGTGTGTTATGTAACTTGAAGGTCAGTTTCTTCCAAGAAACTTCCAAGAAACTTGGTCTCTTTCTTATGTCTTTATATAAACTATTGACTGACTCATTGTTCCAATAATTTGGACTCAATAATTCTTATAAATAGTCTGCATTCATTCATTCAATTCATTCTGATCTATCCTATGCTACGATGTACATCTAATCTTCAATTACACTGTTGTACTATGCAGTTACTGGTTCTTCAACATAATAAAGTTCAGTTGTAACAAATTTGTGTATCGACAGTAACTCATTTCTGCCGTGCGCTAAAATACCCTGTCATTTAAGGCTCTCCACAATCCCATTTCTTAGCACACACATTCTTGAGCTACCACATCAAGGTCCCCCACATTACTGACCAGAAACTCCCCTGTTGGCCACTAGTGCACATCAGCAGGTAACTTAAAATACCGTAGAAAAAGGACCCCACATACACTTAACACGTATCTCAGATAAAAGTGACCTTGGTTATTCTTGCGGCGTCTGGAACAAACACCATGCTGAACTTGCTGCTAAGTATTCCCTACATAGTACATTACAGAGCACGAGGAGGGTCTGTACTTTACGCCGATCACACACAACTTTCGCGTGAAACAGCCTGCGACCTAACATGCATAATGCATTTTGTAACTGACCAATCGGGACGCTTCGCTGTAGCTCCATATTGAGCGTGTGGTACGGAAAAAAAATCGCCGGCGGGCTCTCCCGCAGTCATTCAAATTCTGGACGAAGACGGAGAAACATCATTTATATTTTCGCCCGTCTTCTTGTGTTTTCAGGTAACAAATCTCTCATTTTATAATTTATAATCTTATTTCATTTATTCATAGACGCAAATCATTTTCTTTTACTTTAGTATCTTATAATTATTGGTTTATTGTTATTTAGTGATCTTATGAGAAAAGCCTTTTTCTCAGCAAGTTAAGTCATTGCTTAGTTTGTATAAATTTCTTTGTAACTTTGTTATTTCATAGTATCTATCTACATCCAACTATGATGATTTCCGTTACAAGTTGCATTTACGATGTTTTGACATCGAGTTATTTTGTATTTTTCATTATTTTCAAGATGGCGGCCGTCATAAAACTTTTGGCGGGAACCATCGCGCCATCTTAGTTTTGGTTTCGTAAATTGTCCATTTCGATTAAGTTAATTAATTGTTTATAATATTTTTATGTTTTATTAACATCTTTCATCCGTAATTTATTGTTAACTAAGTCATTCAAATTCTGGACGAAGACGGAGAAACATCATTTATATTTTCGCCCGTCTTCTTGTATTTTCAGAATAAACAATTAGATCTCCAATCAAGAACAAGCCGTGTCCTCTATTCTTCATTTGACTCAAATAACATACATAAGGGTCACATATATGTCAAATAATATATTTACGAATATGTTTAACTTAATGCTTCTCTCTTACATATTTAAACTTTATCCGATAATATTAATGCCTTTCAATTTAATGCCAACAAAGAGGTTTTGGGGGGCAACTCGCCACCTCAGATACTCAAAACAACACAACTGTCCTGTTGAACCCAAATGACTCCTAAACCTTAGTTAGTGCTGGGCATTTTATTTATTTTGTGATATGGCAGAAAGGAGGGGATGGTGTGGCGGAAGAAGATTTGTTGAAAATGACCCAGTACTGTCCATAAGACAAATGTGCTTTTCCGTTCTACGTAAGGTTTTTTCCCCTGTTGTCTATTGTACACATTGTGTAAAGCTATTACGCAATAAGTCGGGACAATTGCGTTTTAACTTACACCTTTTGTAAGTACAGTGAACAAACTCCATTCAACCTTCATGTGTGCCTGTGTTGTTTTAGTGGTACGGTAGCCAAATACTTTCAACATGATCAGCTGTCCATAAATACCATTAAGCCATGCTTAATTTATTTTTAATTCCGGAATAATGGACAAATCATAATTGAAAAGCCGCCAGCAATGAAAACAACCATAGGGTTAAACTAGGCCGCAGTGATGATCTTGAAATCAACGACAGGTCCAGAGATAAGTCGACCAATCAAACTGCCAATCCCAATAACGGATAACAAAATTTCAGCATCCGGTTTAGGAATTCCAGCATGAACGGCACAAGCAACAATGTGTGCCATAACAGAGGAATATCCCATCTATGAACTAAATCTTAAGTTCAGTATTGTGAGGTTTTTCTTCCTCATATTTGTGACGGGAGTTAGCTTATGTCCCCATTTTTTGTCCACTTCCGTATTTCTCTCACAAGTTCCGTATTGTTTGTTCAAATACCATTAAATTTTGCAAACTTGTTTATTTTTACGCAAGTAATAACATGGCATACATTATTATGAGGGTTACTGTTGGGGCGCTGTAGTTGTTAGTTCATCTCATTCTTTTGCGTTGCAACTTACAGAGCTTGACGAGACTTACAGGCCAAAATAGAAATTGTCATCAAAGATTGGCATCTATTGCAACCTATCTATATTGGTTTAAGATACGAATTGGCCGGGGTCATCTCGATATTCCGACCGCTCATTAGTCCAACAATAATTGATTTTCGTTTGAGCCATACCAACATTCTAAACCGTGTTTTAAAATATAATGTATTTGGTTCCCCATGCTTCAGAAAATTACTATAGCCGCGTTCGCATCAGACTTTTGGGTCCGGTTACCGGGCCGGTTAACTTATATGCACTACAGGATTGGTAATGATAACAAAAATTATTGTTTAGTTTCAGTCTGAAACGCCTTTTGAGTGTAGTTCTTGATTCACCTTTATATAAACACCTCCCAAATAAAAACTCCACTTTTTGAAGCGACCGTTATTCTATACAAAAAGATCAATCACAAATCTGTAATAACGGACAGATCATAGAGTTATATATAAGAACTAGAGGGCGTACAAAACCATGCGACACGGCCCGACAAGGATTATTTTTGACTATTGAAAAAATGGCGCGGACCACGGTCACTCATCAGTTTACACAGTAACACAGCAACCATTTTCTAAGTGGAAATTTGTACGCAACTGAACCATAGGGATTTTCGCCCATGGTGGGTCAGTGAAGTTCCGTGCGTAACATCGCGAGTGCTCCCTCTAGTTCTTATAACTCTATGGGACAGATGCATAGTTATGTTACGCGCATCTTGACACATCATTTCTTACAATTACAGAGCCAATATTGTTGATACAGCCGTCATTTGCATGTAAATAGTGGAACATAGAGCCAATATTGTTGATACAGCCGTCATTTGCATGTAAATAGTGGAACATAGCGCCAAATCGTTGATACAGCGGTCATTTGCATGTAAATAGTGGAACATAGCGCCAAATTGTTGATACAGCGGTCATTTGCATGTAAATAGTGGAACATAGCGCCAAATTGTTGATACAGCGGTCATTTGCATGTAAATAGTGGAACATAGCGCCAAATTGTTGATACAGCGGTCATTTGCATGTAAATAGTGGAACATAGCGCCAAATTGTTGATACAGCGGTCATTTGCATGTAAATAGTGGAACATAGCGCCAAATTGTTGATACAGCGGTCATTTGCATGTAAATAGTGGAACATAGCGCCAAATTGTTGATACAGCAGTCATTTGCATGTAAATAGTGGAACATAGCGCCAAATTGTTGATACGGCCGTCATTTGCATGTAAATAGTGGAACATAGCGCCAAATGTTGATACAGCGGTCATTTGCATGTAAATAGTGGAACATAGCGCCAAACGTTGATACAGCGGTCATTTGCATGTAAATAGTGGAACATAGCGCCAAACCGTTGATACAGCGGTCATTTGCATGTAAATAGTGGAACATAGCGCCAAATTGTTGATACAGCGGTCATTTGCATGTAAATAGTGGAACATAGCGCCAAATTGTTGATACAGCGGTCATTTGCATGTAAATAGTGGAACATAGCGCCAAATTGTTGATACAGCCGTCATTTGCATGTAAATAGTGGAACATAGCGCCAAACGTTGATACAGCGGTCATTTGCATGTAAATAGTGGAACATAGCGCCAAACCGTTGATACAGCGGTCATTTGCATGTAAATAGTGGAACATAGCGCCAAATTGTTGATACAGCCGTCATTTGCATGTAAATAGTGGAACATAGCGCCAAACGTTGATACAGCGGTCATTTGCATGTAAATAGTGGAACATAGCGCCAAACCGTTGATACAGCGGTCATTTGCATGTAAATAGTGGAACATAGCGCCAAATTGTTGATACAGCGGTCATTTGCATGTAAATAGTGGAACATAGCGCCAAATTGTTGATACAGCGGTCATTTGCATGTAAATAGTGTCACATAACGTCAGATTGTTGATACAGCGGTCATTTGCATGTAAATAGTGGAACATAGCGCCAAATTGTTGATACAGCGGTCATTTGCATGTAAATAGTGGAACAAAGCGCCAAATTGTTGATACAGCCGTCATTTGCATGTAAATAGTGTGTTATGGAACATAGCGCCAAATTGTTGATACAGCCGTCATTTGCATGTAAATAGTGGAACATAGCGCCAAATTGTTGATACAGCCGTCATTTGCACGTAAATAGTGGAACATAGCGCCAAATTGTTGATACAGCCGTCATTTGCATGTAAATAGTGGAACATAGCGCCAAATTGTTGATACAGCCGTCATTTGCATGTAAATAGTGGAACATAGCGCCAAATTGTTGATACAGCCGTCATTTGCATGTAAATAGTGGAACATCAACAATTGCACTTAAAAGCTAATTCACGCTTAAAAGCTAATTCACGCAGACAATGCCATGGTTGGTCAGAATCTGGTCAAGGGGGCGTGAGGGGCACGCCCTCTGTTTTTCCTTCCCCCAAAAAGTCAAGATATCATCCCGCCCACTTGCAATGAGAAATAAACTTTTGACAAACTACAATGTTTTTCAGGACATTTGAGGGTGCTGTTGAGGGACATTTGAGGGCCCCGGGCCCCACGCTGTTAGGGATTCGCATTACGCGCTTGCAGTCGCCGCAACTTGCGTTCAATCATCATTTGCTGCTTGGTCGGTAAATTTCACGCCCCCCCCCCCCCCCCCCGTTTGGAAAATCCTGGATCCGTCCCTGGTTACACTGCATTTAGCCTATTGTTTCTAACACTGGGCAGCAGAATGTGGGATAGTCACTGGTCAGTAATTACGTTATCAAGAATAAAAACATGACGAAAGCAAGACTTTTGCCCAACGCCGTAGCGACCGGGGGTGTGGGGGTGTGACAACAGACGGAAAAATGTCTTTCACTCCCCCCCCCCCCCCCGCCGTTGTGCGCCGCAACGCGTGTCCATGCGTGCGTCAGTTATTGGACATCGTCCAACGGCGTAAATTCTCAGTCGGCAAAATGCCTCTACATCCCCCCCCCCAATGAAAATGCCTCAGCAATGGCGTTGCTTTTGCCCACTCAGCTCTAGAAGCATTTTATACAAGGTATAAAGTCAGTTTGTGTATGAATCAGTATGAATCTGCAATGATCAATAGCTTATAAGTGCAATTTTCCATAGCTGTATGCATTAAAATTACCCCTGTATCAAAAATGTTGGCGCTATTGTAACAAGGTGTCAAAACGCGCATATGTCCGTTATTACAGAAGTGGATTTTTTTTGTGGGGTGTTTATTTCCCTCTGAATTGCTGTCATATTTGAGAATTTTTTCCCCGTGTATATATTGAACCACTGAACACTGTACTACCGCCTTTACTAAACCCTGTATATAAGCCATGAGGCCAAGCCGAAGCCGTGCTGTCAAAAAGGGCCAGAATAACACTTTTGAGTTTCTCAGATGATGGTGTTTGCTTTCTGCTTAAAATCAGTCAAACATAGTAAAATTAGGTCCGCGTTTTTCAAGCGCTCGAAGCCAACCTGAACCTACCCTCAAACAAACAAACGTTTCCATAAATTGTTTTCCCGAAAAGTTAAAAGCCCGACAGCTCGATGTTCCAACGTTGGATAAAATATGGGCTGTCGGACGAAATGATCCGTCGAATTATTGAACATAATCTTTATCGTTATTCCGACTGCTCTTTAGTCCAACGGTCCATTTTCCCGATTTTCAGGGGCAAAATGGGCCGTCGGAATATCGATACGGCCCAGGCAATGGGATGGAACATGTTTTTCCCTGATAAATACGATGCATACTATAATCATGTGCCTATTAAGAACCCGAAGGCAAATGTATGAGGAAATATTGCATTACCTTTTGTTACCGCATCATGCTGGTCGCATATTACCGTCTGCTTCAGCAATAACAGCTGCAAGACGGCCACGCTAAACACAAAAGACAGCGTGAGTGAGAGGAGTGCAGCCATTATCTTGACGGTCCGTCAGCGGGTAATGAATCAGCCACAGCTCTGTTTTGTCAAGTCTTTTTTATTTAGGTTAGTTGTTTCTTGATCTCTTGTTTTATTTATATTTCAAGCGTCAAACATTAACCGTGTACGCATGTAATGTTTGGTTGCTTTGTACGAAGTGATCTAGCTTTTAAAACAATCATCCGAAAAATGAAAGCATAGAGCTGTGTATTTGATTCGACAGCTATTTAAGAAATGTCCCTTCCCAGCAATATTTTGTTTTGGGCCGTTTAAACAATTTGCATAGAGATACGTTAGCACTGTTATATACCATAGGGAGCCTATCAATAATGTTTACATTACCTAAATTTCAGCCGTTTTTTAAAGATATGATATTTGGTGTGAACAACTGATTGTTTTGTTTTCCAGTGAGTAAGTGTGGATGGGAAGGGAATCAGGTAACGTCCGTGATTGCACAGGGAATGGTCGTCCGAACTTTGTTTACTAACAAACCGCAGATTGTGTAATGTTGCTTGTGTGTAGGATTGGATAAAACTTACACCAATAAAGACTTACTCCCGCAAAAAATGCTTGCAACTTAAAACATTAGTGAAAACGAAAAACTGTTTTTTTGGTGCATGCTTTTACTGTTGCATTACTGTGATCGGCCATTTCAATCGGATTTCGTGACTCCGTCATTGCTTGTTGGATTCCATGCGTGCAATAAACCTATATTTAAAGTCAAAGCTTCTTTGCGAGCATTGTCAATAATAAGGAAGCTCATTTTACTCGGATGCGTTCAAGAAATACTGAGCAAGTGAGAGTAAGATTAATGAAAAAAGAAAGCTTGACATTCTACAGATAAGGTAGCACTGTTATAATATACCATAAAAAAATCTACATTACAGACCATTCAAGTTTGTTTAATTTTCGTAAAAGGAGCAATCATTTTAGCAGTTTTTTTACTTGATAAATAAATGCACTGGGTTGTTAAACCTGACCAGTTTTCTTTCTGTGACAATAATCTCGCTAAGACGATGACTTACCGGGTAATACGGAATGAGTCGACTCTCCATAATATTTATTTCGCCACTCGAACGACCTTTGAACCTGAGAAGTAGACTTTTGTAATTTATCTTACCGAGACGTCTTTACTGAAACTATAGAGCACGTATGTTGTTCTAAAGACGCCAAATGTGCGTCGCGTCGTGCCGTTGCGTCACCTGTGCCGTCGCGTCGCCTGTTTCAATTAATTTTCAGAGTGGCTTTGGGTGCCGACGCCATTGCTTCACCTGTGCCGTTGTCAGTTGCGTCGTGCATTGCGTTGTCCCGTCGCCCGTCGCGTTGTGCCGTCGCCCGTCGCCCGTCGCGTTTCCTGTTTTCAATAGATTTTCGTAGTGGCTTTTGGTGCCGTCGCCCGTCCGTCCTCAATTGCGTTGTCCGTCGCGTCGTCTTTCCGTAGTCCATCGCGTCGTCCGTCATATCGTCACCTTGTCCATCACGTCGCCCGTCGCGTCACCCGTCGTGCCGTCGCCCGTCGCGCCATGCCGTCGCCCATTTAGTCGTGCCGTGGCGTCGCCCAATTTCTTATCAGTTCTGCAGTTTGTCTGACGTCTGTGCTGCACAAATGTTAATCGTGACGGACGACGGTAAGACGCGACGGGATACGATACCGACAGCAACTATGAAAATCAATTGAAAACAGGCGACAGCACGATGCGACGGGCGACAGCACACGCTATGCAACGGCACGACGTGACGTACATTTGGCGTCTTTGGAACACCATACAGTTGGAGTCTTTGGAACACCAAACGACGCGACGGGCAATGCTACGGGCGACGCCAAGGCACGACGTGACTGACGATAGCACGACGCGCCGCACAATGAACGACGCAATAGACGACGCGACTGAAGACGGCAAACGCGACGGAAGACGGCAAGACGCGACGGACGACGGCACCCAAAACCACTGTTAAAAGAAATTAAAAACAGGCGACGCGACGGGAGATGGCACGATGCGACGCACGACTGCACGACGGGACGGGCGACGACACAGGCGATGTGACGGCACGACGCGACGCACAGTGGGCGTCTTTGGAACACCATAAACGAGGACCCTGAAACTAAGAAGTCGACTTACCGTCTCTGGTTCATTAAGTCGTCTTGGTGAGATTAATTATTACTGTACGGTGGACATCTTGTTTCAATACGAAGAGTTTAAGAGAGGTAAATCTCCGTACAAAATGCCTTTGAGTAACTGAAAATCATTCTAACAAACATCCAGCACTAGCTAAAACAAGTTTGACAAGGCATTCTAAAAACATTACAGGTGAAAACTAAAAGAGGGGACAGCTAAAACATATTATGTTATATTAATCAAACAAATTTGACATTATTGACAGATGTATCAATAAATCCTTGAGAACAGATACATAATGGGGGTAATGTATCAACAACTAGAAAGCAAAGGGGCCCAGGTATACATGCAGTTCCCTCCATGAGAGGGATGAGAGCAGTAAGGGATCGGGATGATACCATTACTATGACACACACATACTCGGGGTGAATGCCCGACAGACTCAACAAGGTGGCGCTCTTACCTTTGTGAATAGTCTTTGTTTGGGCATGGACATTTTCTTCCTCCATGGTTGGGGGAACCGAAGTCCGAACGAAAGTGGACTCAAACAATGCTATTTTTGGGGACAAGTTATTGCATGACAAAAAGCAGTGAATAAATGCGGAAAAGCGGCGATTCGCTCGTGACGCAATCGGCAGGTATGTCTTTGGGGCTTCACCGTTGTACTCCCGTTAAAGAGCGCCCTCTTGCGCCTATTACAAGTAGTATGCTTACTAATTAATAATGGAGTTAGGATCGGTTATGTAACATAAGAACCATCGAACTGATGTGAAATTCCGTTGAATAAGCTTAGCTAGAAGGATAGGAAACTAATTAGTGCCAGAACAAAAATAAAAACGTCATTCAGAAAGATTTTAATTTTTGTCTTTTATTAAAAGACTATGGTATAACATGTTTGTGAAGGCTTTAGGCTTGCTTTATCGCAACACTTAAAACAACTATTTCAATAGGCGTTAAATTTGCATCGGGGATTAAGACTTTTATTTGTGCTCCACCCAGTGTTAAGCACCGTATTCAAAAATCCTCACACATATTTCTTGGGTGGGAATTCGAACCCACGACCCCTGCCATTCCAGCATGGGCATAAATATCAGGGGGATGGGGTATCCCCCCCCCCCCCCACACACACACACACACACACACACACACACACACCCACCCTTATACACATGGCCAGTTGCGGGGTACTTCATTGTTCAACTTATTGTCCCTTTTCTAAAGAATTCCCTTGTGGGGTAGCACTAGAACAAAGAAAACCTTGTGGGGTAGCATTGTTCCATTGTGTAAAGTGCCCCGTAAGTTGGTGAGTGTAAGCCCACACACACCCACACCCACACCTTTTGTCCAGGATCATCCCCCAGATTGTTGGTCCTTGAAAAACAAAAAATTATGGTTTCCACTGAAAAAGCACCCGATAGCTTAGAAAATAAATAAAACGTTTCTATAAATCCCTATCGAGACAACATCCACGTCTGTACGCGCAAACAGTGAGTCGACGGTCATTTACACGAACTTTACGGAACTTAACTATATCCACCAAACAGCACAGCTGTGACAAATTGAGGTTGGTATCGGTTACTTGACAAGTCCTAATGAATGTACAAGGGGCTATGCAGAAAAACCAAATATTTTCTGTAATTGTTCGAACAAACTACGTTGCGTAGAACATTAACAACACAGGGAGGGCATCCATAAATAAATCGAACAGCTGCTGTAGATTTACATGTAACCTTCCCCATGCCCTTGCTCGTAATCTCAGCATTATTCCTTTTTCCAATACCATCCCCCCCTCCACTTTTCACAACAAATTTACGCCACTGTATTCTAGACGGGATGTCTTATCAACTAGACCACCGAGATTGTTCAGTAGCTGGAGGGAGTTCGAATCGTTTGTTTGTTTAGCAGCTGGTACCGCAAGTATTTTAATAGTAACTGATGTCAAATTTGTCTCGCGGGATAAAGAATATTACACCGATGTCTGTTAAGATCCACAGGCATGTTATGGGGTGGATTTGATGTGTGTCCTTTAAAATTGCCATTGAACTCTGTCAATAGTAACTAATGGTGACACTCAAGACTGAGCAACTTAAATATTTAAGCCTATTTTAGGTGCCTGGATGAAAGTTACTGGTAGGCCTACAGGTATACGAACTTTATAATCAGTCAGCTTTAATGAAAACAAATCAATATTTATTTTCAATAATTGGCAAGTCTGTGCTAATTTTGTTTTCCAAGTTTAATTCTCGAAACCGATCAAATTGATTGAGAATAATGTTTTCCTATACCGTCAATCTCGGTACGAAAAAGTTGGGGGGAAAACTTACAATAAAGCAACACATACAGTACTTCAGGGGGAGTAGGGTTTACAGAACGAACAGCTTTAGACCAAGGCTAAACCAAAAGCAGCAGGACGTCTGACCTGGGAGATTAAAAGGTCTACCTCACCTCTAGGAACAATCGCTTCCTTGGAAGAGTTGCGCACAGAAACCAATTTATGCATACCCTAGCGAAAATCTGTTTGAAAAGTGAGGGATGGTTTTGAATTTTAGTTAAAACAGTTTTCCTTGTTTTTTTCACCTCAATCATGTTCCCTTCTAAGAAAAAGGAAACAAACATTATCCTATTGAAGAAAGAGGGGCGTACGAGTGTGCACTGCGAAGCCCGCTAAAGGGAAACGAAAAACTTTAAAAAATAAAGATGCTCTTTCGTGCATTCTGAACCTTTCTGATTTAATCTTTTCACACTTTCTTAAAGAAGAGATTAAGAGGGCAAAATCAGAAAATCGTGGAGCCCGTTTCGGCGTGGGGTCTTGGAAACTCAGATGATTAAAATACACTCTTTGTATGGGACTTTTTCAAATATGGGAGGCGGTGGCGTGTGCCCATGCATATCAAAAGCTTATTCTGTTTATTTTATATTTTAGGCAAAATACATGAAGTTTGAACATCACATGTTATTTTTTTTTTTTTTTTTTTATTTATTAATTAATTAGTCATTATTAGGCCCTTTTTCACCGTAAGTGACATTCTTGGGGATGATCCTAAGGGTCATTTCTGGTCCAAAACGTGGGGGAAACATTTCAGGTAATACAGTAATAATGGATGCACCAGTAAACACAGTTTCAAATGTTCGCTGAGGCTCTTTAGCAGGACCCGAACCCCAACGTCGTGGTAAACTTTGTGTGCCCGCCCCTTATTACTATCCATCCATACCGGTCCAGAAATGTATGACCCCCCCCCCCCCCCTTTCCTAATCATGGATTTAATTTTCTCTTGAAACTATTGCTTAATCACTGTCGGAAGAGGCAACAGTACAGGGGGTTTCCCTCAATTTCCCATTACTTTATACGCGGAAGGAAGGCAGCTGCATAGACCCAATGATCCGTTCGAGCTGGGTCGATTTCCTGTGTAAACAACTAAAGGCGGAACTACTTCAATGCTGGACAGGACCTGGTTTTCCACCACTTTCAAAAACCCTTAAAGGGGCTTTGACGTCATAATTATAGCAGAATAAATGGAATAACCCAGTTACGCGCGTGTGAGCGCGCCGGCGGTCACATCACAGTTTCACAAAGACGGCACCATTGATCTCCATTAATGCAGTATTAATGGAGATCAATGGACGGCACCCTTTGTGATTTGACCGCAAGCACGCGCGTGTTCAGTATCTGGGTGAGAGTTCATATTTTCAAGGGCAGCCACAGGCCTGCTTTAATCATGACGACACATTCCCTTTAAAGCCGCAGATTCAACATCTTAATATGCCCCCCGAAAAAAAAGAAGAAGCAAACTAGATCAGTAAAAAAATCATATCACCTACTTTCAAGGCTAACACCGATTTTTATAATTCCATAAAGCCCCGCCCACTGTGCACACGCGCAATATGCACTAACGTGTTTGTCAGACTTTTGTGGGACTTTCGGATGCACAATCACGTCTGCGATTGGTCAATACAGCAATGACGGTGCTGAATGGATCGATCTATTAGGCTACAGGCTGAAATCACAAAATCCAAGATGGCTGCCATATTGAATTATCAAAAGCATTTCTGACTATCACGTGATTCATCACTATCACTTTTCTGGCAAAAAACAAACAAATGGAATTTATGTTCAAAAGTAAAGAAAAAAATCACTCAAAAACACTACAATCGTGTGATCCAAGGTCAAACAACTGGTTGGCATAGCAACAGCTAACCCTCAGTTTCAATAAGTTTTTGCCAACATGATCCTAGATATAATTTGGCAACAGTCAGAAAATTTCGCGGTGATTGGACTTATTGATAAAAAGGTACGGGCAATAATTTGGTAGGGGCCACATTGTGGACCCCCCCCCCTGCCCCTTGATAGGGTTAAGTGATAATCCATAGTATTACGTACCCGTGAACCCGGTTTGAGAAATGAAAGCGGAACCAGTCAAGGACATGTTTGCTTCCACTTTTGCGATTCTCGGTAGTGTCTAGTTCACAAGTGATAGGTCGGCATGAATATGATACGCTTACTTATTGCAAGTTAACAAAAATAAATTGCTGTTCAACACAAGTGAAGCTATCAGGGCAATTACAAAGGTTGGCTGAATACCGCGGAAAGTATCTTATTGTACGCGGTAGGTGAGTAAATTTGACTTTTAATCGTGTTTGGCTTATTAATGGTTCAAGGAAAGATTCCTACATTGGATTTGGAATTGTTACCAAAGTGGCAATACCACTAGCGGCGTTTGAAATGATTAATAAATCCACTGTGTGTGGCTCAAATCATGAATTTTTATTTATTCATTTTTAAATCTTCATAACAGAACAGAGAAATTTTGAAAAACTTTCTCTGTAGCATTTTACCAACTTTAGTCACGATTCATTCATTGATTACAAGATTCGGACTGACAAGTTGTTGTTGTTGCAAATAGGTCTACGCGTTTAGGATCGTGCCTTTTTCGACCTGAGGGAGCGTGGGGCATTGTAATATTTTGAAAAGATTGCGCCTGATTTTCTTGAAACTTTCCACGATCGACCCTTGAACAATAATCTACAGACTGCCAAAAAAAAAAATTAATAAATCTGTTACAAGATGGTTTCGAGGGGTAACTGTTTTCCTTTGTTGTTAAAAAAAAAGTATGAGGTTTTACCATATTTCCGTCAATTTGCCAACATGTATTGACAATTTTCAGTATGGAATAATATGACATAAGTTCTATATTCTGAGTTTACCGCTAAGGGCTTTAGTTGTCGCCCATTTTCACGGACAAAACAATATCCAATATGGTCACCAACTTGGGCAGCCATTTCCCTGAAGGCATCAATAATATTGCGGTTTACAGGGCTCGCTCAGTTGGTTGGGAACCAGCACATAAACCCACATGTAACAAGTTCAAATCCCACTAGTCACCCCAAAATTGATTCATATTCATCCAGTCAGTTTCCCTTGTTATTTATCACCTGATAAATATTCCAAAACTGAAAGATGTACACCATGGTTTAAAAGTGCAATATCTTATTGAAACCATCCTAGCCACTGAGTACTGATTCGTGTTGTGCATTGTGGCGTAGTACGTATTTTTACGTACCGGTAAGTCGCAAGTCTGTTTTCCTATTTCTGTGTATCAGAACAGGCTTCAGAGTAATTTTGGATGCCTGCTAATAAACACCATACAGCTCACCCCTGTGGAACACAATCCCATACACCCAATCCAACCCTATATGCCACCTACATTCCTGCCCCCCCCCCCCCGCCTCTCTCCCACCATTATCCTCTCCTTGTCCCATCGGAGCCGATCTAGGTAGAAATGATAAGATGATACATTCTCTTGTACAAGTACCAGATGGAATGAAATCATTTTGGCCAAATAGAATTATTCTAAGACAGGTTTCGTCTCCTTAAAATTTTTTTGAGTGCAGAAAAACACTACCACTTGGACAGAATTCGAAAAAACAAGGAAAATATATTTTGGGGGTCACGGGGTCATTTTTTCTAGAACATTCTTTATCAGCAATTTCCACATAAGCTAAGGATAGCTGAGATAAAGGGGTTACTCGCGCGTGCGCAAACCTGAAAAACGCAAGCTCCTTACAACCCGTATAAAACAGTCGCCTATCTCTAACTTCAAGGAGTTAAATGAAATAATGCATTTGTATTTCATCAGTTTCCTCTTCAAGGTACACTGACTTATAGTAAGAGGCTGGTTGAAATGTCAATGAAACCCAGAAACTCATTAAACACTACAACAGTATAGCCGATCAAATAAGAAATGTCACGACTCACTATATTTTCACTATTTTGCATAACAATTAAAAATGTTAGAATAATTAACATTTTGCTGTCCAGTCCCGAGTCAAAAACATCGAGTCTGAGTCTCCCAGATCTTAAAAATCTGAAAAACACAATGAAATCAAAATGAGATCAAAAACAACACACAAATGGTTCGATACATTAAACCGCCTCCCATAAAAATAAAATAAAAAGTAACGTCTTCGCCAGCTTGCCCCCAAATGAAAATATCGGGTGACGATACTTGTAAGAATTATCGTCTATGCACCCCTCAGCGGTTTTAGAGGTGGGCGCAACGGGCTCCTCCCCCTTGTTTCGCCAAGAGAAAAAAAATTGAACGGCAAAAACAAAATCAATTTTCTAATTTTAAAAAGGGTCAAAAATAACTTGTAAAACGCTTCTGAAATGTCCTACATTAACACCCAACCAGAGAGCAACTTATGTTTTAAAATGTTCCTAGGACCATAAAGCGGACCCGGACCCCACGCCAAGATGAACTTTTTCTTAAAACAACAGCAGGATTACTGAAAATGTTCAACTTGGAAATTAGTCCTCAAAGCTAATTGCGCCCCGTTCTGAAATCCTGGATGCGCCCCTGTCACCTGTTGATATTTACATGTGTTTCATTTTCTGTTGATTTACAGGTGATATCATAATGAACATATGTAAAGACGTCTTTGTTATAGCTGTGATCTTCTCAATATGTGCAAGCTCAGGTATGATCAATTTGCATTGACTGCATCGATGATTGAATTGAATAGCCCCCCCTAGTCAAACTCCCCTGTTTAAAAATTTCATGTCTTCCACACTAATTCATACGAAGTACTTTCAGCCTCTTTGTTAAAGGCAATTCAAAGTTTTCAGCGGGATATCAAATCAACAGTTATTCCGTTGTTATTGTTTTCGAAATCTGCACATCAACGCGTAAGCATACATATACTTTGCAACCACCAGTTTTCCTTATGCCATGTTGTCAATTCAAAGCATTTATAGGTAGTAATTTTTACTTGAACAAAATAACAGTAACATGAAATTATAATAAAATTGTTTTGAGATAATCTTTAGTTTTGACTTTTTATCTTTAATACGTAACGTTTATAGAGGGTATCGGATGTCCAGAGCCCGTGGTAAAAAACGCACAAATTGAATTTAGCGACTCACCAGGAGAAGATGGCCTCTACCCGTGGGATACCGTGATTTCGGTGCAGTGTTCTATGGGTGCAACAATGAAAGGTACAGTCAGTCAACAATTTCAGCATCTTGTGACAGAGAAAGCAGGTCCATACACAAAATACCCGTTGAACAATTGTACGATGATAACATCACGAAATATCTAAGGAATGCCGCACAGCGCAGACAGCAACATTATACTTCAAATTTTTTTTCTTAAGAAATGAACACTTCTATACGCGAACTTGGGGCGGGGAAGTTGTGACAACACGGGGAATTTCTCTAAAGATTCAATCTTGATGTGCAATCTACTGTAGAAGTCAAAAACATGTATTTTATACTGAAGACAAACAATCACTCTTCTATAAACAAGGTAGCCTATAAACTGAAACGGGGTGTAGGTTAGGGACAGTTTTGATATTTCGACGGCCCATCAGTCCGACAACTTAGTCCGACGTAGGAAACCCGAGTCATTAGAGTAATGATCGTTGGGCAAATAGGTCATCGGACGTCGTTGAAATAGCAGGCCGACGGACTGATGAACCTTTTAAAATGAGAAAAAACGTAACCGTGGGACTAATGAGCCGTCGAAATTATGGACCGTCGGAATATTGAGGAGAGCACCCCGTTTGTACAGTCAGCACACAGGGGAAGGTGGAGCACGATGCCTTTCTCCCTACTACACACACAAAACTAATGCGATTAAAAGGGTATGTTGATAGAAGAGACAAATTTATTCATTTAATGAAGTACATGTACAGATAAAGAAGGGGTTGGGAAGGCAAGCTTATCAATTACTTTTCAAAGGTTATACTTCATAAATTAGGTTGCCAAGATGCTTAAATCTCTACGTTTAACGAAAAAGTGTATTAATTAATGTCATGAAATTTAGGTTTTGTCTAAATACAACATAGCGAAAATAAGTACAGTACTAGAAACAATAGTAATAGGAAGAAAAAAACAATTAATGTTGGTGATTTTGATGCGCTGCTCAAATGATACGTCTGCTTGGCTATTAAACATTTAGTCGCCGGTCATGAATGACTCGATCTTATTGGTTAAATATTTATAAATAAATTACTATTTTCTGTTTTCCTATACACACCGATGCGTGTTTATCACTGTCGGGACAGTCGGGATAAATTGAGGCTATAGAGGGAAGCAAAACCGGGTCCCTTTTAGACGAAGAAGTTGAGCTGTCGATGTCATTGAGCTACACGGGTGGGATTCGAACCTACGATATTTGCCATTCAAGAGCAGATGTCTTACCACTAGACTACCGAGCTTGCCCGGTAGATAGAGGTGGCACCTGCTGCTAAATATAGGATTCGAACTGCCTCTATATACCGGGCAAGCTTAGTGGTCTAGTGGTATAAGACATTTGATATAAAATGGCAAATATCGTAGGCTCGAACCCTATCGAGTAATCTGCCTGTTGATTTTTTTCCACACAACTCGGGAAAGCACCGAGTATACAGTGCTTAACCGGCTTCGGTTGGTAAAAACACAGATAATATTCTTCATCCCCGATGCAAGTTTAACATAAATTAAGACCATGTAAATTATAATAATTGGATTCAAGCTCAGTTAAATTCCATCGAAAACAATTGCTCAAGAATACACGAAACTTCACGAAATGGAACTGAATACAGATTTGTCACACATAAAAAGACCCCGAAATAGGGAGAAATTATCAGTCAAAAATGCGATGAAGACAACACGGGTATGACATCAACAATGGACCGAAGGATGACATCAACAAAGGACCAAAGGATGTATTTTGAGATTTATACTCGAGATTTTGATTTTGTGATTTGAGGCATTGTAGAGTGGAGTCTCGATGTTTTCAGTTTGGGTACCACCGTAGCCTACTATAGTTGTCGAAGTAGATACCGGTAACTAAAGCGGGACTTCACGTAATTATCTTCACTGCCGCAGAGTCAGATAAATTGTTGGTCTCAACGTTTCGACTAACCTGCTCTCGTCACCGTCAGGAGATTGATTTTGATTTTGTTTCGTTTTCCTTTTTTAGATTGGCATTGTCTAAATCGGAAATAAAAGACTTTAGGTCGTTTTGATTTATGCCATTTAACCATTATTTTATTTATTCATTGATTTATTTATTTTTTACAATTTCTAAGGAAATCGATTTGTTAGCTGTTTGGAGACGGACACATGGGATACTTTACCAACCTGCACACAAACAACAGGCAAGTAACCAAAGCTACAAATCAAAGGACATTTGCTTCCAATTCTATCAAATTATTGCTTGACAGAAAAAGTATGTAAGCAATGATTGTTATTGAAAGACTACAAAATCCCAAATTTCTGGTAAAAGACATTCCTCTCTAAAGATAAGTCTACATCACTGTCGTAACTAGACATTTTCAAGGGGGATAGAGATAAGGGGGGATTTGTTACAAAAACAATAAAGTAAGATCTCTGAATTAATGGTCTGTAATGACCTTGACGGCTATTTTATTTAAATAGTTGCCATTTCGCATCATAAGAGGTTTAAAATCTACTTTTTGGTGTCTAACAAGTACCGGTGTCAGATGCAATTGTGTCCGCCATGCAATACTGTCCGCTCCAGATACTTTTGCATATGCAATCGTGTCCGGGGCTATGCAAAACCGTCCGACGTATTGCACATGTATGTGCGTAAGCGAGGTCGAGCGTGCATGCACTGAACGTAAGTATGCACATTGTGCAGCATGAATATTCACGTATTATGATTGCAGCTTACTGCAACGGTTTCAGCGCTTTATTTTTTCTTCTTTTTTAACTCTTTTAACATATTTATAAACATAACCTGGGGTGTCTTGGACAAGCAAAATTTCCACGGGCCCGCCGTGCCTGGGGCTTGTTTTCGCCGAATATTTGACCATAGGCTTCGAGGACCGTTTTGCACGGTGGCGGACAAGATTGCATATGCAAATGTGTCCGGGCGGACACAATTGCATTATGCAGCAGCGTCCGGGCGGACACGATTGCATATGCAGAACCGTCAGGCGGACGGTATTGCATCGAGGACATAATTGCATGCGACACCGGTACGTTTTGCAGGGTCTAAGAGCTCAATAAAGCATCGTCGGAAGTATACAAGTTTTAGGTCTCCTAGTTTTAAAATGGCAGCCATATTTGTTCAAAATGGTGGCCATTTTGCATGACAATACATTACTCGGGAAGTAAGAGTTGTAGACTCTTCATTTTGGTGTCTATGATGAGGTTTGAAGGGTCTAACACTAACAGTTCAAAAGAAGCATTTTTTGAAGTGTCACACTTTAAGGTCTCCTGTTTTCAAAATGGCGGCAATATTTTGATAGAAATAGCTCGATCCTATTTTTGGCCGATTCGACTCGAAAATTTAGACTTCAACTTCAAAATAATAGCTATTTTTATGGGTTCGAGAACCTTATAAGCTTTTACTTAAGGTATTGCACTAAAACAAGTCCGCCTATGTTAAGTGATAGCCTACATAGTTAATTAAAAATGAAAAATTAATTATTGTGGCGATCCTGACATTATCTCACATCCATCTGCCATGTACAAACAATTGTGCACGTTATTTTGTGCATTGTATGTGGAATATGCAAAGTGTATATTTTCGTTTTGAAGCAGCGTCATCTGTCAAAATTCGTTTTGGAATTTCGGCAAACGTCGGGCCATGCAACTTATGAAACAAATTATGCCTCGTTGTGTTTTTGTGATTATAAACATGTAAGTAACATTGATGGTCATTGGTGTGATTTACTGCATTTATTTGTAAACAAAAACAAAACTGTTTCATCTACCTGCCAAGGGTAGCCTTTTAAAAATACTTTGCAAAGAATCCTATAATAATAACTAAAGGTGATATGGGTCAAGCTTGAATATTACAGAAAAGGAAGTGTTACAAAGTAGCCTAAGTCCGAAGGAAAAAAAACGCATGACTTGTGATTGATATATCTTTTGATTAAAAAAGAATTAAATACACAACATAAAATTAATAGTTTTCATACCCCCAACAAATCAAAGGGCGTGTTTGAGCTACATATCAGCTAAATATTTCGAGGGTACGAAGTGATTTCATTTCCCGAGGCAATATTTCGTTTCCCCGATATACTATTCTGTTTCCGTGAACTAATTTTTCTTTCTCTCGAAATAATAATTTGCTCTCTCAAAATTATATTTGGTTCCCTCGAAATAACATTTTGTGACAAACCTCAAAAAGGAACAAAATAACCGTTACGATATTTATACCCGTTTTTTCTTTACCTGTCCCTTTAGGGGTTCCGTACCTTCAATATAGATTTATTGTTGTTGTTGTTTTTCCAAACAGGGAGAATCAGATGCTCAACGCCACCTAAACTCTGGGGCGGCCAAATTAAACAGATTAGTAGTCGCAGGGCAAGAGTAAGCTGCAACCAAGGATTTACACTGTATGGGAAAAAAAGGATTATCTGCGGAGTGACAGCAGCAGGTATATCGCAATGGCCACTCACAGTGTGTCGAGGTATATCAACATTTCCTGTGAATATTCCTCAAAATATAAATGTAAAAGTTATCAGAAGAGGACAGGGAGGAGATTGGGGTTGAGTAGGCCTACTACTCTGGCTAGGGTCAAGGGAGTGGGAGAGGTTGTTTTTGACGGCTTGCCATTTACCAAAATATGAGGTGGGGGAGAAAAATAAAAAGGGAAGGAGCATTACGGCATTAGTGAAGGGAGTGGATGTTGGCACACCACAAAATCATGTATTTCTGCAGTAACATTTTTTTTTTAACTTGAGTAGCCCCTCCCCCTAGAGTTTATTTCCCAGCTCCCTAAAAACCATAAACGTTTAAGGTGTGTCACTGATGCAACTTGTGTAATAATCTGCCCTTGACTACCCAAAGTGTTGTTTATGTTCATTTTAATACAGCCAGTAACCAATGCACCAACCCAGGTAATCTAACGGGTGGTGATTGGACACTCGTCTCAGCTGACCGAAGGAGTAGCAGTGAGGATAGTCACTTTAGTCCGGACACAAAAATAAATATTACATGCAGGTCTGGTTTTTTACTGGTTGGAAAACCCACAGTAAAATGTGGAATGGATGGAAGATGGAATCCCACTTTCCCAACGTGCGAAGGTAAGTTCCCTCAACAGTAAGTTGATTGAGTTCCCTCAACAGCAGGTAGATTTTTTTCTTCTAAATCGGTTGCGGATTTTTTTCATAATACTTAGAATTTCAATGACTAATTTATGAGTTGTATCAACTTCGTAGAGATCCGATGTCCACCACTTGTTGAAACTATTCCCCACGGTCACAGTGGAATGATGAACATGACATACAAGCAAGGAGATGTAGTTGACTACTTCTGTGATGTTGGCTTTCGGATCTTTGGCAAAACAACCAGAGTTTGTTCTGCTGACTCCTCTAATGGAACGTGGTCTCACCTTAATCCTGTTTGTCAAGGTAAGTCTATACCATTCCTAGTAATCTGCAAAAAGGAAATAAAAACAATTTATTCCAACCATGTCCTGTATGCAGTTATTATCAAACACCACAAATGCTACACATGTTAAGTATTTCAAGTTTTTGAACTGCATGAGAAATATTTTTAATTGAAGAACATTTGCTATTCTACGTGCGCACGACATATTATCTCGTGCGCAATACATAATTATCTCGTGCGCACGACATAATTATCTCGTGCGCACGACTTATTATCTCATGCGCACGACATATTATCTCATGCGCAAGACATATTATCTCGTGCGCACGACATAATTGGGAATTGGAAAAAGCCGGTGTGGAAGGAGATTCTGTCCGGCAGGAGATTCTGTCCCAGCCCAGCATATGGCGAATTGTGTACTAACTCCTTCTGATAGCGCCCTCTTTTGAATAAACTCCCCCAGCCCACGTTAATTTACCATAGCGTGGACACAATGCCCAGCGGAAGAATACCCTATGACACCGGCATCGCGATCGTTGCGCAACGCCGCCATCATAATAAACACACGTGAAACACCCATACAAGCACACTGGCAATGGTGTAACTTGTACACATCATAAGATTGGAGAGAGAACTGTGTACTGTGTGTGATGATGATGGCGGCGTTGCTCGACGATCGCGATGCCGGCTGTTTCCAATTCCCAATTATGTCGTGCGCACGAGATAATTATGTCGTGCCACGAGATAATATGTCGTGCGCACGAGATAATTATGTCGTGCGCATGAGATAATATGTCGTGCGCACGAGATAATATGTCGTGCGCACGAGATAATATGTAGTGCTTGCGAGATAATATGTAGTGCTTACGAGATAATAAGTTGTGCGCACGAGATAATGTGTCGTGCGCTTGAGATAATTATTATTTTTTAATTTTTTTAAATGTCCCTTTAGGGGCTCTACGTTCATTCTTTATTCTTCATTCTGTAGACCTCTTTATGCAATTCAAGCTAAGTTCTCTTCAAATCTTATTGTGTCATCTTTTAAAATGTCTCGGGAACAATTGGTTGGATTTCATTTTCCCATGATGCTGGCATCTGTGGGTTAATTCACTTTTTAGTTTTTAATAGGCCTTTTAGTATGCTTTTTGTTTTTTTAAGTGAGCACTCGCAAATAGTGACTTTATTCGCTCTTGGACATTCTCAGACTATTGTTTCAATTTGAATTGTTTCATTTTTAATGGTTTTATCCTTAACAAAAAATAACTATAATCTGGTACAAAGTAATACTTATTAAAATTCTGTCAATATATACCTATGTATTTTTTAATGGTTGCTATAACCTAATTCTTGATTTGTTACAGAGATTCTGTGCCCTCATCCCGGTAGAATCCAACATGGAGACATGTTTTTGGAATCCAACAGTATAGGGGGTAATGTGACATTCTATTGCAGATCAGGGTACCAGATTAGAGGCTCGGCTCTCAGGCATTGTCTTTCAAGTGGTAAATGGAGTGGAGAGCTGACAACATGTGATCATGAAAGTAAGCTATTCAGAGTTTCTAAATACATGTACCAGAATAGGACTGAATTTATCTCCAGTCAGCTCCTGTAATTTGCAGGTGGGGGTAAAGAACTTGTTGAAATCACAGTTTTTCAATAAATAGCTAGAAGGTTATGTCTTTGATAAAATAAGAAAACCATCTGAGCTTATGTGCATTACATTCTGATGAGAGAAACAACCCAACATAGTTACTAGTGCATTTTCCAAAATTGAAATCGGAAAATATACTCGTAGTGTGCTGATTGTGAAATTTCCACTGCACAGACTTAGCACATACAATGTAGGTGGGTAGGACATAATTGCAACAAAATCTTAGATTTTTGAGTTTATTGAAAGATTTCATGTTCAGTGAGTGCAGTATTTAAAAATTACCACAGTTGAGCACATCATTTGTAATTAGTAATTATGGTATGTCACCTGGCAGGTTTTTACTGTCCAAATCCCGGAATACCAATTGGAGGGTATTTGGAAAACCAAGAAACTGCAAACTTCCAGGAGGGAGGAGTAGTGAGGTATGCATGTAACTCAAACCGAGCTTTGGTTGGTTCTGCAGAACGGCACTGTAATGCATCTAGAACTTGGTCAGGAGAAGCACCTACATGTCAAAGTAAGATGAAGTTGCAGTACCACTACAACTATTTACAGTACATCATCCACCATAACTGACATATCAATAAATACTTACCAGAAACACATAGGACACAAATTAAGTGCTCCACCACAGCAACCAATGTAAGTTGTAATAGTGTGGATGTTTTTTCCTAAGAAAGAAGGCCTTTACCCTGTTTATTTCTTGTCTTATTACTAGTTGAAGCTTCTTAAATGAGTTTATATATTTTGTTAACAGGTCCTTTTGACTTTGATGATATTAATGAGGTTGCAGAAAAGCTTGGTTATGTTGCTGAGAGTTTTGCCACTGATACGTCGAATAACGATGCAACTGCATCTAAAGGAAGAAGCATAGATTTAACATATGATGGAGGATACGACATCTACTTTGCTTTTGATGCATCTGGTAGCATTCCTAGGGCTCACTTTGAAACAGCTCTTGATTTTGCAAAGATACTTGTTAAAAAGGTAATCTTTTGTTATCCCTATCATGCACATGTCAAACAAGTCTGTGATTCCATATATTTCTTTTGATTGTTTAAAACTTCATCTGTATTTAATTTATGTGGGTGACAATGTGGCTTGTTGGTGATCAATGTTAGTGTGATTTGTGTGCCACAAGCTTATTGTAAATAAATAAGAATTCCTACATGCCCCAATATCATGAGTATCTTCTAAACCTAACCCCACAATGCATGAAAGCTATAGGGGAACTAAATGTATGTCTTTTGCAATAGCAAAAATATAGATATAATAATTGTAACACGGAAAAGGAATATTATACACATATTGACTGGCAATGAGGTCACTAGCGCACGTCTATGCAATGCGAAGGACTTTGAGTGACCAGAATAGACTGATTGCATGACCTGCATCACGTGACCTATTGTGGGTATTAAACGTAAACAAATACGATGTCCTCCGTAGGAAAGTGCGGTACGGTACATGATGATTGTTGCATTTGTTTATTCGATCGAGGCTTTTCTTTCTCGAAATCTGTGAAAAATATTTGTACCAGAGACCTTCCAGTGGCTGAGCAAGTCTTGGAAATTGTACAAGTAATGTATAAATGTGCACGATGCTAGTGCACCAAGGAATGTTTAGGCCAGACGACCGCGATCACACACTTTTCAATGCAAGTATTTCAAAGTTTTGAAGCTGAATCATCCAAAGAAATTGCTTTCCAAAACTGTGTGATTCCTTTGCCTATATGAAATTTGGCAAAGCTAGGTATAAATGCTCACTTTTCCAATGTTCTTTACCCTTTTAGAACAGTGATTTAGGCCTACATTACAAACAAAATAACAGGCTGGTGGTTACATAGTCGTCCGACGCCGGTAGTGCATAACTCAAAATAAACCTCTTCTGTAGTAGAATACTGCTGTTTATGAAAGAGTAATGCGATTAATATCAATGTCACAACAAACAATAAAATGGCTTAGGAGCTGTGTTTATTATTACCAAAAGCCGACTGTTGGTGTGACTTTGTGGGTCACAGCATGTATTTGCACGTAGTTTGCCATCAGCTGAGATGATGTAGTACCCACAATAGGTCACATGATGACATGTAAACAATGGTCGCACAATCGTTTTAAAGGACTCTTTTCGGGTCACTCACAGTCCTTCCCATTGCACAGAGGTGCACTAGTGACCGACACACCTCAGTCCAAAATATGAATTAAGAGATGTTTCAAGATTCAGAGTTTCATAAATTAACTGTTCTTATTCAACGTATAGCCTAACTCATGAGATTTCAACAATCAAAGTTACTGTATCCTGTGGATTTGTTTTCCCACAAGACTCAGGAAACACTGAGTAGACAGTGCTTATCACACACCTGTGTACAGGTAAAACCAAAATAATACAGTAACAAAACGATTTTAATATTGCTTTATGTTCAAAAGGTTCAATATATGTGTACATGTATTTTGACCTTAAAAAAGTTGACAAATACATGTGTATGACATGACAGAACTTTGATTCTGCAACAGCTTTTACAGATGAGGCTGGAGAGTTTTCTTAAAGGATTCTATATTTGTTATAGATTGGTGTAAAGAATGCCCGATATGCAGCCTGTATATATGCATCAAGGACGTTACCATCACTTCTCATTTCTGACCAACAAAATTCTGTAGAGGACGTGTTAATTCGGATTGATGCCCTTGCTGATTTACGTGGCAGTGATGAAATACGTAATGTTGAATTCATATATCAAACTATGTATCTAAAAAATATCCCAATAATACCATACCTCCTACCAATATCCCAACAATCACACACCTACCAGATATTCCAATAATACCATACCTCCTATCAATATCCCAATAATCACACACCTACCAATATCCCAATAATCACACACCTACCAATATCCCAATAATCACACACCTACCAAATATTCCAATAATACCATACCTCCTATCAATATCCCAACAATCACACACCTACCAAATATTCCAATAATACCATACCTCCTATCAATATCCCAATAATACCATACCTCCTACCAATATCCCAATAATCACACACCTACCAATATCCCAATAATACCATACCTCCTACCAATATCCCAATAATACTATTCCTCCTATCAATATCCCAATAATCACACACCTACCAATATCCCAATAATCACACACCTACCAATATCCCAATAATACCATACCTCCTATCAATATCCCAATAATACCACACCTCCTACCAATATCCCAATAATCACACACCTATCAATATCCCAATAATCACACACCTACCAATATCCCAATAATACCATACCTCCTATCAATATCCCAATAATCACACACCTACCAATATCCCAATAATACCATTCCTCCTATCAATATCCCAATAATACCATTCCTCCTATCAATATCCCAATAATACCATTCCTCCTATCAATATCCCAATGATACCATTCCTCCTATCAATATCCCAATAATCACACACCTACCAATATCCCAATAATCACACACCTACCAATATCCCAATAATCACACACCTACCAATATCCCAATAATACCATTCCTCCTATCAATATCCCAATAATACCATACCTCCTACCCATATCCCAATAACCCCACGCCCACTACCAATATCACATACCTCCTATCAATATCCTAATAATCACATTCCTCCTACCAATATCCCAACAATACCATTCCTCCTATCAATATCCCAATAATACCATTCCTCCTATCAATATCCCAATAATCACACACCTACCAATATCCCAATAATCACACACCTACCAATATCCCAATAATCCCATACCTCCTATCAATATCCCAATAATCACACACCTACCAATATCCCAATAATCACACACCTACCAATATCCCAATAATCCCATACCTCCTACCCATATCCCAATAACCCCACGCCCACTACCAATATCACATAACTCCTACCAATATCCCAATAATCACATACCTCCTACCCATATCCCGATAATCACATACCTCCTACCTACCAATATCCCAATAATCACATACCTCCTACCATTATCGCAGTAATACCATACCTCCTACCAATATCCCAATAATACCATACCTCCTATCCATATCCAAATAATACCATACCTCCTACAAATATTCCATTAATACTATACCTCCTTCCGATATCCCAATAATTATATATCTCTTACCAATATACCAATAATCACATACCTCCTACCAATATCCAAAAATCACATACCTCCTACCAATATCCCAACAATCCCATACCTCCTACCCATATCCCAATTACCCCACGCCCACTACCAATATCACATACCTCCTACCAATATCCCAATAATCACATACCTCCTACCAATATCCCAATAATCACATACATCCTACCAATATCCGAAAATCACATACCTCCTACCAATATCACAACAATCCCATACCTCCTACCAATATCCCAATAACCCCACGCCCACTACCAATATCACATACCTCCTACCAATATCCCAATAATCACATACCTCCTACCCATATCCCGATAATCACATACCTCCTACCCATATCCCAATAATCACATACCTCCTACCCATATCCCAATAATCACATACCTCCTACCAATATCCCAATAATCACATACCTCCTACCCATATCCCAATAATCACATACCTCCTACCATTATCCCAATAATACCATACCTCCTACCCATATCCCAATAACCCCACGCCCACTACCAATATAATAGGAGGTTTGCAGACTCTGTGCATCACCAGAAAAACAATAAATTTTTGGACGAAATGTGGGCTATTTCTTTCTATCTTTGGTGACTGCTTTACAATTTGAAGGCTCTGAAAAAAATGTTGTGAAAATCCCGAATGAGGAAAAAATCCTGAGAAATCACAGGCATGGCTCCGGCTACCTCCATAAACCAACTGAACAATGAAGGGGGTCTAGGCCAAGCATTTGTGAAAAGTTTTAGCTTGGAAGATGTCTAGTGTGATTTGAGCAGTTTCGAGACAACAAGAAACTGTAACCTTAAGCTAACATTCTTTTATAAAGATGTAAGCCTTTTGTGTATACTACTTCTAGTGTGCTGATATCGCACATGGAACAGATAAACGCCTGGGGCGTGTTATTGGCAACCAGGACCAGAAACAATCTTTGAGAATTGTAATGTGACTCACACTTTGGCCAAATTATCTAAGAAACAAAAACATTTGGACTTCTGTGGTGAAAATAAGGCGTCACGAAACAGAAAAAAGGTATGAGCATCAGAAATAATGGTGTATGAGAATGATGTATTGTAAGTTTTTAGGAATTGTTTGTCCAACTGAAGACAATTAATTTGAGATAAGTCGTAACATAAGCTCTTTTGTACAAGAACTAATGCTTTAATTGCTAAGCAGATAGACTAGGGGCTAACATCCATGCAGGTAGTGTGGCAATCGGGAATGGATGGGTTCAATAATGGGCCATACTGATAACATCTTGCTTTAACCCCCAAGTTCTGTTGGATTTAATTGGCATGTAGGCTATATACAGTGTATTGACTCTCTGTATAATCAAAATACCTCAAAAGCTTACATTTTTCCATTTATTATTTCTTTGTCCCCAAAAAGCCCCAATTGATGAAATTTTGCAAGACATCCTTTAATGAAAGTTGGACCCTTCCCTGATGCCTCTTGAGCTATGCTTCTGGTTCTTTTACTTGTTGATTTGGCTTTCTGTTGCTTTTTTACATCTTTCGTTCAAATGTTTTAAGACTTTTCAAATAATATTTATCGAAAAAGTTGAAAGACTAATCTGAGGAAACTGTTTTTCCCCCAATATTTGAAGAAGAAAGAAGAAAGAAAGTGAGTGTTTGTTTTGGTTGTTTTGGGGGTTTTTTTAACTTAGAAAAAAAAGCTTATCCCGTTGATGAATACCTGATGGACACACATGTGACACACAGGAAAAAAGGAAATTAAACATTCATATTCAATATCCAAAAAAAGGTATCATATTTTGTCAACAGAGAGAGGAACTGCAACTGGCAAAGCACTTCAGTTCATCCACACTGATATGATTCCTCTGTCTGAGAGGTACCTTCAACGTCCAAAAGCAAGAAAAGTTCTCTTTCTCTTCTCTGATGGTATGCTTTTTTCAATCACAATATTCTGCCTTGTCTAAGGATCATCCAACATTTTCAAACCTTTAAGCTCATACTGACAGTAGTACTTTTGAAGGCCCTTCCCCATAGCAGTAGATTGCTTACATGTATCAATCTTTTTTGTGCATATGAGTAATATGGTAGACTTTTAATATAATGTTCATTTAGTAACCCCTTCTCTCCCACAGCATTAATGGTAGGTCTTCAGTGGTAAGTTTTATTGATAATGTGTTTCCTGATCTATTTGGTCTACTGTAAAGCAAATTGTAAAACATTGAAACTGTATTACCAAAATTAATGACTACTTTGTTTGGCCCAAAGTTGAGTACCATTGATGATGTTTTATAGGTTAATGGCTTCATAGCTGAACTATATAAGCTGATAAAGCAGAAATTTAGTTGTTGTATCTTCGCACAACCTTACTTGTAGCTATAATTCCCAGACTTCAATTTTTCTCATTTCATGCATGATTGTAGCTTGATTTTAATTGCCTGAGAAATTATACTACATTCTTACGTCAATTAATTAATGCTTGCACAAACCTGGGCCTTACATGTACATGTACATGTACATGCATACGTATGTACATGTATCATACCTTAAAAGCTGAAAACAATTTATGAAAGATGTTAATTTTTACATCAGGGATAAAAAATATTATTTGTAATGTTTTACCCATACACCGATGTGTGTTAAGCACTGTATACTCAATACTTTCCCGAGTCCTGTGAAAAAAAACAAAAAAAACAGGCATTTTTCCTCGGGTGGGATTTGAACCCACGACCCCCACCATTCTAGAGCAGATGTCTTACCAAATGGACTACCAAGACTGCCCGGAAGCTAGGGGCAGTTCCAAGCCATTAGCAACGGGTACCGAAACCATTATAAAAGTTTTTTTTTCACAGGACTCGGGAAAATACAGTGCTTAACACACATCGGTGTATGGGTAAAACATTACAAATAATATTCTTTATCCCCGATGTAAAAATTAACACCTATCATAATGGTTGCGGTACCCGCTGCTAATGGATTGGAACTGCCTCTAGCTGCCAGGCAGTCTTGGTAGTCTAGTTGGTAAGACATTTGCTCTAGAATGGCGGGTTCGTGGGTTCGAATCCCACCTGAGGAAAAATGCCTGTGATTTTTTTCACAGGACTCGGGAAGGTACTGAGTATACAGTGCTAAACACACATCGGTGTATGGGTAAAACATTACAAATGAAAACAGCTTGTTTACTGCATACAAACTGTAAGCTCACAACTTATAGAGTCAGCAGACCAATGCTTTCATCTTTTCAATGAGAAATGCTACCCCCTACATGTAGGTGCTTTGAGGTATTATACAATTTGTAGATTCTACTTACTGTTTTTAAGGCTGGATCATAGTTGCAAGAACTTGATTCAATAGGCTGTGCCCCTCAAATTGACCATTCACAACCATGAATGGGCGCCTAAAAGTCTGACAAAAGTCTGACCCGTTAAATCTCATTCCAACTTGAAACAAGCTTCTGTCAGTGATTTTCAGCATTATGGCAGGGTAAAGAAGGATGCACTTGTGCTCACTACTCACGCACTCTGTTGATAGCTTTAACTTACTTTTTGATGTCTTATCTTCATTATGTCAATTTTCTGTTTTTAGCTGTTTCGCTGCAAAGCGCAGCAAAACAGCTCTTGTTTTGTTTTCGTTAAAGTTTTTTTTCTTTTTTTAAACTTTTTCCTAGTCTTCAGCATCCCGGAAGTGCATTAACAATGCACATGTTTCGTTCTACAAGCCATTTTGCATATTTGCATAAATCAGATTCAAATGAAACTGGTATGACTAAAGGCATTAGTGCAAATAGTGTGCATTTTGCAGTGACGTCATGATGACGTCATCACGTGTCACGTGACATCATCTTAAAGATTTATGTTTTAAATATTTGAAAATCTGTATCAAATCAACAACAAGAGACCGTAGGTTTCTGTTTGCAGGATTGGATAGGGATAAATTAGGTCTTCATTTTATTCAGTGTGTCTGACCTCACGTGACATCTACATCGCTTCAAAATTGATAATTTGAAAATGTAATCTGCGAAACAGCTTGGAATTCTTGCATGAATGCAAATGTGTCTAGTTTTTTTTTGCTGTTGTTCAGTTATTGGAACTACTGTTATTGAGTGTGATTGTGTTTAACTTTGGTACATTTGAAAGTTTCCTTTTATCTAATCGGGCAGATTTGTGGTATTTAAAAAAATATTATTAAGTGACTTTGACTTATACTTCCTATGGATATTTCAGGCCACACTAACGAGGGAGCTAGTGAAGCTATTCCTAAAACAGAAGCTGAGATACTTCGAGTTGATTACAAAGTTCAAATCCACTGCATCGGAGTGACTCATAAAGTAGACATATCTGAGCTACAAGACATAGCATCAAAGCCTCTCAGTGAACACTTGTTTCTAATTGCAGACTACAGAGAGCTTAATCTGCTAGCCCAGGCTATAACAAATCAAAAACTAGGTAGGTCATCTACTGACACATAAAATAGCAATTTTCAAGTAGAGTTTCTGCAGAATCAAAGGTACAGTCATTTGACCAGTTCGGGATCATTGACCAGTTCCAGATCACTTTAACTTTGCATTGCCCCTCGATCATCAGTAAATTACTCTTCATGTGACCAATTTAATAAATGTAAAGAATAACATCCAATAAGATAACACACCAAAATACAAGTGCACAACATGATTGTTAAGTAAATTATGGCAAATTTACTAAAGTTTGTCAGTGACAATCATTGTTATTTTTGAAACAAAATGTGGGTTCAAAAATGCTGTTGAAACTTCTCACCTTTCATATTTGAAGGTAGGAGCAGATAAAGTTAATTTAAAATGTTTCAGATGCATAAACAGTGTTTATGTAAATATATTGAGCAGTCATCTTTTCTCTTTAGGTGAAAGAAATGACAAAAAAATGTTGTTTTTTTTGTTACAATGCACCTTTGACCAGTTCTGGATCACTTTAACATTAAAGCAATGTAAATCTGGTTAAATCATACTTTTTAGTGCACTCAATACATACATATATGTCGAAAAATGTAAGACTATTTGATGAAATAGCTGTTGATAATGCTACTTGTATTTTCAAGATGGAGGACTACATGTGCATTGATGCATGACAACTTTATGAATTGGAGTGAGGGTTTGCAATAGAGGGCGCTCTACTGATCCGAAAAAGAAGCAACTGATCCAGAACTGGTCAAACAGATGTCAATTCTTTTCTCAAAGCCTCTTCCAAGATGTACATATTTTTTGTCATTTGATACTTGGTAACTTTAATATCCTTTATTTAAAATTGTTGAAAGAGCTGCAATGGCACAGCGTGAATTCATAAAAGTGATCCAGAACTGGTCAAATGACTGTAATATTTTTTCACTGGCCAAACTAACATTGAATTTAAAGTGATTTCAAGCAGTGGAAGTTAGTGAGGCTATTCTCTTTTCATGATGAAATTTTTAACAGGCCAAACACGTTTACAGTGTTTCAACATTATTTAAAAACCAAAAGTAGTTGCTGACACAGAAGGGTATTGACAGTATTGTTCATAATTATCACATCTCTTATATATTACAAGGGAAATGTGACAACTATGGCCTTTAACGGAAGACCAAGTAGACACAATCATGTGACAGCATTTCAACTGATAGGATAGCTTAAACTGTCTCAAGATTTAATAATTACAGATTATTCAAAATGTGGTTACAATGGCGGTGCACAGAGAGCAGTACACACCAAGGGACGAATAGCAGGTGGAGAGGATGCACCCTTATATGAATGGCCTTGGCAAGTCGCCCTCTACTGTGAAAAACGAGGTTATCAGGTACATTCTAACTCAAAGTCTAATTGGGAAACTGGTTATCTTATAATTTTATAAAGCAAAGAAGCAATCTCAAAATTTGTAAACAGGTTTGTATTAGAAAGGTTGAGCCACAGTCATTACAAGTTATCAACAACAACAACAACTTAATAATATAGGTTTTGAGGCATTGCATGGTGAGGTAATGTATATTTGGTTTGCAGTAACACCATGTGATTATATCTACTTTGCTTTATAAAGTAGATTTTGAAATCTGGACTTTTGAGATTAAAAATTGCCAGATTAAAATGTTATGACATTTTAGGTAGTAATTTCAGTGTTTTCAAAACTATTTTTTATTATTTACATGCGGAATGCATGTACAAACGGAAACTTCAGTTTTAATTGGCCAAAAGAGCACCTCTAGGAAAAATGGTGCCCCCCTAAAATTTTACCTGAGTGACAGCACTGCTGCAAACCAAATATACAAACTTAATATTAATAATGATAATAATAACTAGCACTTGTTTCCGTTACTAAACAGAGCAAATGCCTTTAAAATTTCAACTGTTTAGAAAAGAATTTGCGTGATCAAGCATAAACTGCTTAACTTGTCAATAGTGGGCAGTGTGCCGAACGCTGAGTTAGTTTGGACTTTGTACCTGCTGTGTATATATTGAGTTGTGTGATGTATAGATAACCTACTGACTGTACCTCCTATTGCTGTTGTGTGTACAATAAATGTGGTGTGTTGTGGTTTTATGTAAGCATGTTTGTGGGGAAGTTAACTGTTCAAAACTTTAAAAGTTTGTAAAAAAATCATGAGATGACTGTCATCATGACATCATTTCAACACAAAACACATATCTGTCTAAACACCAAGATTCACATCTGTCAATCTTATCAATGTCTAAAAGTGCACCTTTAATGTAATACCATGAGACAAGTGATGACATTATCAACCTGAAACTTAACACATTTGTTGTCATCATGTATACCAATTTTGAAGCGATTACCGTAATCTTCACTACAGACATCAGGTAAAAAAGCATTTTTAACTGTTTAAACCTGCCACTAAAGGGCGCTGTTGCATTTTATGACTTCGCTGTTACTATGCTTTTTAAACTAGACGGACATTGCCGGACAATAACATGGTTAAAAGTTACTCAAAAAATTTAACACTTTTAAATTATAAGGCAAATTCGGTTTCGACCTGAAGTACATGTAGGGGTCACATGATTTCACGCACATGACAAAAAATAAAGATTAATATTAACTCTATCTATTCCTACAAAAAACAAGCTACGGTCTCATGTGGTTGATTTTATCTGGATTTCTAAAGATTTAATTTATTCATGTTTTAGTATGAGGACTTAGTATGTAACCAACTTTCAATATAACCAAATTGCCGTGTGGAAATAACATGCACAAACTCCATGGAATTTGGGTTAGACCTTGAAGTAAAAGAAGAAAACAAAAAAACAGAAGCCTTTTCCCGCTGTAATGTGGAAAAGCAAATAATAGGAATGAGAATAAGAATAAGAATGAGAGTGAGAACAAGAATGAGAATGAGGGTGAGAACGACACTGCGCTGGCACTGACGACAACGACAACGAAACCTCAACATTGACAAAAAAAAACAACAACAACTTGTACTACTACTACTGCTGCTGCTGTGCTGCTGAATGAGGGTGAGAACATCACTGACACTGGCACTGATGACTATGACAGCAAAACAACGACATCGCTGCTGCTGCTGCTGCTGTCACCGCCCCTGCCACTGCTGCTGCTGATGCTAATAATTATTATTATTATGTGGTGAACAAAACTGACAGCCAACAATAATAGTCTGGGCAAGGTACATGTATGCATAAAAAGAGGTATTTTCCAGGGTGACTTTCTGTCTCCGCTGCTTTTTGTTCTGGCATTGATCCCCCTGTCGATGATTCTTAGGAATGTAAGTGCTGGCTATGTAATGAGGAAGAACGGATGTAAGATCAACCATCTGCTTTTTATGGAAGATTTGAAGTTGTTTGCAAAGAATGAGGCAGAGATCGATTCTTTGGTGCAGACCGTCAGGATTTTCAGTGATGATATTGGGATGCAGTTTAGTCTGGAGAAGTGTGCTTCAATGACCATTAAGAGGGGAAAGATGGTACATTCTGATGACATCGCTCTGCCAGATGGTGCACAGATGAGGGATTTGGGTGAGGAGGAAAGTTATCGGTATCTTGTTGTACTAGAATCAGACCCTGTCCTTCATGAGGAATCAAAGGTAAGGCTGAGGGCAGAATACATCTGGCGGGTGAAGAAATGTTTGAAGTCCAAACTGAATGGTGGAAACATGATCAAGGCGATTAACACATGGGCCATGTCTTTGATGAGGTATAGTACAGGTATTGTTGAGTGGACTAAAGAAGATCTAGATGTCACTGAAAGGACAAGAAAGCTGATGACTATGCATGGCATACTATATCCGCAGGCAAATGTCAGCAGACGCTATCTTCTGAGGTCAGAGGGCGGAAGGGGGTTACTGAGTGTCCCAGACAGTGTCAACATCGAGCGAAGGAGCCTGCATCATTATGTCAGGAGCACCAAGAAAATTGCACAAAAGTGCACAAAGGTAAATGAAGCTGGGGCGAAGGAGTACAAGAGGGAAGACACCAAGATTGGAGGAACAAGCCACTCCATGGCCGGTTCTTGAGATGTACAGAAGAAGTGGCAAGCTACAAATCATGGAATAGGTTAAAGAGTGGAGAACTGAAGAATTCAAAAAGGAAACCGAGGGCTTGAATATGGCAGCGCAAGACCAGTCTCTAAGAACAAATGTAATAAAGGTGAGGATAAAGAAAGCAAACGTCTCTCTTATGTGCAGAATGTGTAACAAGGCAGAAGAGACTGTATTTAACATTGTCAGCGAATGTAGCATGATGGCCCAGACGGAGTACAAAAGAAGACATGACAAGTTGGCCACGGTGATTCACTAGGATCTGTGTAAGAAGTATGGTGTCCTAGTTCATACCAAGTGGTATAACCATGTTCCAGGGAATGTTGTAGAGACCGACCGCATCAAGACCCTGTGGGACTTCAACATTCAAACTGAACATAGATGTCCAGATATTGTAGTCTTAAATAAGATGAAAAAGACGTGTCATCTCATCGACATAGCTAGGCTGGGTGTAAGGAGATGGACAAGATCCAGAAGTATCAGGACTTGGCCAGGGAACTTCGTAAGATTTGGAAGGTGAAAGTGAAAGTAGTCCCTGTGGTGGTTGGAGCACTTGAAATCCCCCAAGGAAATTGCTTTCCAAAATCTTTGCCTATTTGAAATTCTGCAAGGCTTGGTATCAATGCTCACTTTTCCAACGTTGTTTATCTTTTTTTACAGTGATTTAGGCCAACATTACAAACAAAATAACAGACAGGTGACTACATAATAGTCGTCCGACGCCGGTGGTGCATGGCTTAAAAAACCTCTTTTCAGAAGAATTCTGTAAAATTACGAAACAGAGATGTGATTTAAATTAATGCCACACCAAACTACTGTATAATAAAGGGGCTGATTAACTAATTCATCGCTTAACGAAAGTATAATCGACTGTTTTCAAACTCACTCTGTGTCACGGCCTATCTCTTTACACATATTTTTTCACCAGCTGTATGACGTCATACCCAATAGGGGGTCACGTGACCGCATGTAAACATTGTCGCGCAATCAGTCTATTCCTCGAGTTAGGTTTAGACTCACGACCCCGCCATGAGGAAATACAAATATCAAAAATATTTTGCCACAGATCAACCCCCCCCCAACCTCCACACCCCCTCCCTCCAAAAAAAGGAAAATAAAAAAAAATAAAATAAAAAAGAACAATAAAAATGGAATGTGTATAGACACGTGCTTTCAACATTGCCATTCTGGTGATCACCTCTTCATAAAAAAAGCACATGAGGTTCATGTTTATCGTAAAGATTTAACAGAATCGAGCAGGAATTTTGTGATTGTTTCTGAAAACTGAAAACTATTACATCACTTAATGAATTTACTTGCCAAGCTTGCTTCCACAATAAAGATTTTTGCATTTTGACTTGAAACACGTGTCGGCCTGACGCGCAGCAACATTACGAACATCATTTAGAACAAGGCGGAAGACATTTCTTTGCAGTGATTGGCTCAATACCGCATCTTGCGTCGTGCAATAATTGTAACAGTTGCAAGTGACTTAAATTCGCACTGGTGATCACCAAAATGATTGCAAACGGTCAGTGACATCACGTGCACAAGGTCTATACAACTTGATCTACTGCATCATAATTGATTTACATATACATGCACATGTAATTTAGTGCCCATGCAGTCTATCTAGTACACTGGACGTGTGGGTTCAATACATGTGACAATAGAGATGGTTCTTATGATTGATTGAGCTTCAGTGAGCTACATTATTTGCTACACATGCTGCACAATTTTCAGGTTTAAATACTTTAAGAGATGAAAACACTGGCATATGCATGTTCGGTCAATGTTATGTGTCATGTCCATTATAAATCTGTTTAAAAGCTGAAGTGTAACAAGCACAAGGTGTTGTTTAATTGTTATATTACAGAAAATATTCTTCTGCGGTGGCACCCTTATTGCTCCGAATTGGGTTCTTACTGCTGCTCATTGCCTGCTTTGTGATGGCTGCTGTCTCTGGAGTGATATAAGGGTTTATACAGGTACGTCAAAGAGGCCATTGTGCAGAACTCATCAGAACATTCTATGAAAGATTTGCAGGTTTGCATGTTGAGGTACAAAACGATAGAGGTTTACAGTAACACCATGTAACTCTCTTCTAAAAAGAACTAAGGTTTACGTCACACTTCTAACGTGCTCTGTTCATCATCAGTTTCACTGTGAACTGCAGAGTTTCTCTGTTTGAATTGCTCAGTATCACTGTGAACTGCAGATTTTCTCTGTTTGAATTGCTCAGTATTACTGTGAACTGCAGAGTTTCTCTGTTTGAATTGCTCAGTATCGCTGTGAACTGCAGAGTTTCTCTGTTTGAATTGCTCAGTATCGCTGTGAACTGCAGAGTTTCTCTGTTTGAATTGCTCAGTATCACTGTGAACTGCAGAGTTTCTCTGTTTGAATTGCTCAGTATCACTGTGAACTGCAGAGTTTCTCTGTTTGAATTGCTCAGTATCACTGTGAACTGCAGGGTTTCTCTGTTTGAATTGCTCAGTATCAGTGTTAACTGCAGGGTTTCTCTGTTTGAATTGCTCAGTATCACTGTAAACTGCAGAGTTTCTCTGTTTGAATTGCTCAGTATCACTGTGAACTGCAGAGTTTCTCTGTTTGAATTGCTCAGTATCACTGTGTACTGCAGAGTTTCTCTGTTTGAATTGTTCAGTATCACTGTGAACTGCAGGGTTTCTCTGTTTGAATTGCTGAGTATCACTGTGAACTGCAGGGTTTCTCTGTTTGAATTGCTCAGTATCACTGTGAACGGCAGGGTTTCTTTGTTTGAATTGCTCAGTATCACTGTGAACTGCAGAGTTTCTCTGTTTGAATTGCTCAGTATCACTGTGAACTGCAAAGTTTCTCTGTTTGAATTGCTCAGTATCACTGTGAACTGCAGAGTTTCTCTGTTTGAATTGCTCAGTATCACTGTGAACTGCAGAGTTTCTCTGTTTGAATTGCTCAGTATCACTGTGAACTGCAGGGTTTCTCTGTTTGAATTGCTCAGTATCACTGTGAACTGCAGAGTTTCTCTGTTTGAATTGCTCAGTATCACTGTGAACTGCAGAGTTTCTCTGTTTGAATTGCTCAGTGTCACTGTGAACTGCAGGGTTTCTCTGTTTGAATTGCTCAGTATCAGTGTTAACTGCAGGGTTTCTCTGTTTGAATTGCTCAGTATCACTGTAAACTGCAGAGTTTCTCTGTTTGAATTGCTCAGTGTCACTGTGAACTGCAGAGTTTCTCTGTTTGAATTGCTCAGTGTCACTGTGAACTGCAGAGTTTCTCTGTTTGAATTGCTCAGTATCACTGTGAACTGCAGAGTTTCTCTGTTTGAATTGCTCAGTATCACTGTGAACTGCAGGGTTTCTCTGTTTGAATTACTCAGTATCACTGTGAACTGCAGGGTTTCTCTGTTTGAATTGCTCAGTATCACTGTGAACTGCAGAGTTTCTCTGTTTGAATTGCTCAGTGTCACTGTGAACTGCAGAGTTTCTCTGTTTGAATTGCTCAGTGTCACTGTGAACTGCAGAGTTTCTCTGTTTGAATTGCTCAGTATCACTGTGAACTGCAGGGTTTCTCTGTTTGAATTGCTCAGTATCACTGTGAACTGCAGGGTTTCTCTGTTTGAATTGCTCAGTATCACTGTGAACTGCAGGGTTTCTCTGTTTGAATTGCTCAGTATCGCTGTGAACTGCAGAGTTTCTCTGTTTGAGTTGCTCAGTATCACTGTGAACTGCAGAGTTTCTCTGTTCGAATTGCTCAGTATTCTACTTTATGGAATGAAATGAGAAACACTGCAGGTCCACAAGGTTTAACTCCTGATTGATTAAATGATAATTCATTTGCTTAGGTGTTACTGACAGAAGTGTAATCCAAAATGCTGGTACAATGGGATATGAGATTGATGGAGAAGATGCTGTGATAAATCACCCATTATACAGTTCTTACTCTAATGATATATCACTTCTGAGATTAAGAGGCCATTCTCCACTCAGCCGAAGAGTAAGGACTATCTGTATACCACAGGAAGATATGACAGGTAACCTCTTTAACTTTTATCTGATATAACCTCAAACCTAAACGCATTCTATCAAATAATTATAAACTTATTGGTTATTTTTGTTGCTTGCTAAAAGCAATTTATTTATATCAATGATCTTTTCCCATTTTTCAAAATGGCATCTAGATAAAGCAATTGGTCAAGAGAGCCACTAGTTCACTGTAAGATTTACTTGCTGAAAGGAAATTTGAAAAACATATCTATAATTAGATGTTCAAATGTGATTTTACTCCTTTTGTTAGATGAACGCCTATACTCATCGCGTGGTGCGCTGCCATACGTGACAGGCTGGGGTGTGACAGAACCATATGAAATATCTAAAACGCCTCAGGGGTGTGACTATCGTACTGACAAAACTTCCACAGATCAGCTCCAGCAACTTCAAATTCCTTTAGCCAGCAATGATGATTGTAACCAAAGTTTTGAAGATGATGCTTATCTTTGTAGTAATTTATTGGATTTCAAGCAGGATGTATCATTTTGCGCTGGATATTTACAGGGTGGCCAGGATGCATGCGAAGGGGACTCTGGGGGACCAGTTATGAGGGAAATGTTGATGAGTGATGGTAGTAAACGATGGGTACAAATTGGTATTGTCAGTTGGGGTGAAGGATGTGCACAGGAAGGGAGATATGGATTTTATACAAGGCTTTCCAGATACATTGCATGGATCAACCGACATGTTGGAAATTTGAATATTTAATATAAATAACTGAACTTGAACATACATGTACACATTATCCCCTTACCCCCTCCCCCCCCCCACCCCCTCCCCCCGCTTACTTCAGTAACTGTTTGATTATGGCACATTAGGGTATCGACACATGAGACAGGAGAAGTTGACATTTTGAATGAGAGTCTGAGACTCTGCAATACATACATAGTATATATGTCTTCACCATTTTCACAAATTGCATATTCATTTTTAAAAAATGCATTTCGGGAAATCTTTGTTTTTACCAATTTTACATGTTGACATTAAAATCAACATTTTCCCCAAGTTTCAAGTGATAAAACATTATAGTTTCATAATTACACTAACTAGAACAAAGATAACATATTAGAATAAGTTGTGAAATTTCACAAACAGCAAGTTGTTGATTTGCCATTTTTTACATTGAAGTACATAGCACTGACACGGTCAAAAAAATGAGCACTGGGCCTTCTTGCATTTTCACAAAGAGACAATTGTATGACCTCGATAAGCTTTTGAGTTTTCACAAACAGCAAATTTTACGCATTGGTTTGTACACGATGCCCTGCACACAGACTTCTTTCGCACAGTTTTCACGTTTCAATTGTATTAAACAGTTAATTACTCATATTGGTTAACTTAATGTGATCAAATTAACAACATATTTGTATGATTAAAGATCTCCACTTTCAAGGTTGGTAAAATGACAACGTTTAATTGGCAAACAGTCTCTGAAACAATGATTTAAAAAATAGTTTAATTTTGAGCGTGTTGAACGTGTTTTTTCTTAACATGAAAGTTTGGCCGTAGTTGATCAATTTGCAATTTGTGACTACGGTGACAATATGTATAAGAACAATTCAAACTCTGAACTTCCTTTTGTTAACTGCCGAAAGAAGAGACTTGTACATTTCATTTTATGTGAGAATAACCCTTGGAGCAAGTCTTAGTTAAGTGGGTTGGTGTGCTTAATCATGGAATTACATCACAGTAACCAACATGGCAGTTCTAAATAGTTACGAGTTATCAATTTTATTGTCAAATTTTGTTGCAGAACTGAAAATGTACTAGGTCAAAAGACAACAGTGGATCAGTCTTTTAATCAAATGAATAAATGAAATATAAAATTAGCTGTCGCAAACTGCTTACCAACCAAAAGGACCTGTTGTATAAATGCATACAATTGTTAATGGGCTCACGTTTCGACCCTAGCAGAGTCTTTCTCAAAGGCCTTTGAGAAAGGTTCTGCTAGGGTCGAAATGTGAGGCCATTAACAATTTTATGCAAATTATGAATAGATTTGAAATTTATTATGGAAGGTTTATGTATGGCTGGAATCATTTTTCTTTGAGAGTATTACTGGCACACAGAAATCTTAATTCTCTTTATAGTACCACGGTGTTTGTTTTATCTGTCAAGAAAACGCTTAGCAGTGGAATGTCCGGGCGATTTTTGTTCCGGTATTGCGATTGACACAAGGGTGTGTTTCAACATCGCCCGTCTACTGACTCAAAAAATATTTTTGTGGATAGACGTCAGCTGGCATCAACTGGTTAAAAGTTTGGGCAAAATGTATCTTTTTATCACAAGCTCTGCAAATGAAAATTTAAGAAAACAGTTTTGTCCAGTTGTGTACAGACAAATATGGATTCTTTTTGCAGGGATGTTCATGTACAAACATTACCTTTTCCAAAGATTTTATGAGTGATGTCACAGAGTGTGCTTAAATTTCTTTACTTGTTTGTGCAGAAGTTCATTTTTTCCAGATGTCTTATGTTCCAAGCCAATACTTTGGGTATCGTCCACAACATTCTGAAAATGAACAATTTAATAAAAAAGGCTGTTTAAATGCACATAAAAAGCCAAGTATCTCAACTTAGGGTGAATACACTCATCTGTGAGCAGATTTTCTCTACATATTCCAAACAAACAGCTTCAAACATACCCAGACTTAATACACCAGGCAGAAGTTACTTTGAACAGTTTGATGACTGTTCTTATATTCTAAACTGCTTATGTTTAAAGATAAAAACATTTTTCAATGGTTAGGTAGAGCTTTGATTAGTAGGCCTAATGCTTGGGATGGAATCCAGATGTTAAATAATACATGATCACTGATCTCTTTGCAAACTTGTGATAAGATATTCATTAAATGTTGGGGTGAATAAAGAAAAAACGGCTAGAGTGGGATTTGAACCTGTGACCCCCAGATTAATGTGCAGCGGTCCACCAACTGAGCTATCTTCTGAGCCTTAGTAATTTTTTCTTTGTTTACCCCAAAATTAAAATAAAATTTACCTATGTTTTTCATTGTTTGATATTTGAAATAAAAAGTTGCCTCCCCTTAAGGTGATCCCTGTCCTGCTGCTTCCCAGGTTGTATCGTAAACTTGGGTGTGATCCCTTTTTTATACAGTACTGTATTTTAAGGTTGTTTAGCTTCTGACTGGTACCCAGAACAAAGATATTCTCAAATAAGGAGACTGCAAACATTAGGGCTAGATAGCTCAGTTGATAGTGTGCCGGCACGTTAATCTGGGGGTTGCAGGTTCACATCCTGCTCAAGTCATTTTTTTTTGTTCACCCCAAAACTGAATTAAAATTTACCCAGTCAGTTTCCCTTGTGGTTTATTGCTTGATGTAATATAATCATTATTAACACTGTTGTTATATTCATGTAAAATGAGTAACTTCCATTCGCTGGAATCATGTCAGTAATTCAGATAGATTTCTGGTTTGGCTACTTGAACATGTTGAAGTTAAACTGGGGGTCAATGACTACATGTGTGTTAACACTAAGTTTTTCAACTTGTAAAACTATATAGGCCTTCTGTATATAAAAAATGATTACTAAATTTTGCAATGTTTGATTAAAGTTTAATAAGATTGCTTTTATAGCCTCTTTCAAATAACAATTCCCTTTTGGGGTGTGAAAACTTAAACTATTTGTAATAAACATGACCAGGAAAACTTTTGCAAAATATTTTGTAACAGTTCATTACTGTATGATTGTATGTGTTTAAAATAAATACAAGATACCAACTGAAAAAATAATAAAAATAACTAAATGTACATGAATGTGTGAAACTGCTTATCTTTGTGCTCATTTGCCTATTGTACTTTTTTGTATACATGTACATGTAGTTACCCCTAAAAAACAATGTTGTTAGCTTTACTGTGCATAATGCTGCAATTTGCTGTTAATATGTTAAATGGTTCAAATGGTACTGGTGTAGACAATACAAGTAAACTACATACATGTATAGACAACTGTTGCCGTTGAAACTTTGAATGGACTATCAAATAGATGTAGATTGTTACAGAGAAATAAGCAAAACTTATGTCAACGCAAATAGAAGACAAGTCCTTCAGAACAGACCTCTTCTCAGACTTAAAACTTAGAAGACATTATTTGAAAACTACCCACATTGTTAACCATGTTAGTCAAGCATTTATATCTAGTCCTTGTTGTATGTTTGTGTGAATCACAAACGCGGCTATCTCGCTCAGAGATGTTTTACCTTCTCCGCCATTCATAAACGTACACGTAAGTAAACTTGACATGTCTTTTTAATCCATGCACAGACAACATACAATCAAACAAATTCACCCACTGAGCGTCATAGTTTGCCTTTTCTTCAAGCATGGTCATACAATGCGGCCGTGCGTGGTGTTGGTGCACGCATGGCACACCTTGTACACTGTTTGAGCGACTGGGCAAAAGTGGGTCAAAACTTAAATTAGTGCAGGCCATTAGTAGGTTCTAAAGGCCAGTATCCGACATTATTCACAAGCCTAAAAGTGTGAGGTCAGATGATGGCTAATGCCTATAGTGCTGTACACATTGACATTTTGCACAAGTAAGTATAAACTTGAAATAAAAATTTGTGATTTTTTTTTAATTATTTATTAATGTTAGTACAAATTCACTGACATCAAATAAAGTTGCCAGTTTTAGTTTCAGTCAAAGTTGTCGAAGCTTACTTTACCAGTCAGTTGCTGTTTAAGCCGCCCAGAATTTAAGTAAAAAGGAATGTTGTCAGTTTGAAAATCAAATAACAAGCCAAGGCTACTATTCCGAAAAAATTATGGTAATAGACCGATTGCACGACCAATGTTGACCGTATCAGCTGATGGCAAAATACGTGTAAAGAGATATGCCTTGACACAGAGTGGGTACAAAACAGTCGATTTTACTTTTGTTAAGTGATAAATTAGTTAATCAGCCCCTTTATTTAAAGTAGTATGTTGTGGCATTAATTTAAATCACATCTCTGTTTCATAATTTTACAGAGTTCTACTAAAAGATGTTTTTTTAGTCATTCACTACCGACTATGTAGCCACCAGCCTGTTATTTTGTTTGTAATGTAGGCCTAAATCACTGTAAAAAAAAAAGGGTAAAGAGCGTTGGAAAAGTGAGCATTTATACCTAGCCTTGCAAAATTTCAAATAGGCAAAGGAATCACACAGTTTTGGAAAGCAATTTCTTTGGAGGATTTCAGCTTCAAAACTTTTTGTGTTGAAAAGAGTGTGATTGCGGTCGTCTGGCCTAACGTTCCATCGTGCACTAAGTACACATCGTGCACATTTATACGTTACTTTTACAATTTTCAATACTTGCTGGAACTGTCCTTACTGGCTTTATTCTGCCACTCAAAGGTCAGATGTCAAGCAAGAAAAGCCTCGATCGAATAAACTAAATGCAACAATCATCGTGTACCATACCGCACTTTCCTATGGAGGACGTCGTGTGTGTTTACATTTTATACTCACAATAGGTCACGTGACACGGGTCATGCAATTGGTCTATTAGGTTAAATATTAGCATATTTGATTTAACCATAATTTAAAAATTGCTATAGCCAATGTGTCCATTTATGATGTTTTACTGTCATACCTATGCAGGATGGAATACCCAATTACCGCGATACTTGGTGCGTTTTTTGAGCCAAATACAAGATACTCACCACCCTTTTTCACATTGGCATACAAAATTTGCACCAATGGTTCAATTAAATTCATCTACAGTGACTGAAAATGTTGTACATGCATACAATGTATCTCATATCATCGCAGTAATCAGAGAAAAGTTTTTTCAACAGCCTGCAAAACACTTTCCTCTACAGTAATGGAGCTACAGCTGATAACATGAAAACATTTTACAGGAATTACAATGTTTAATTTCCAAGCTGCTGGACAGATTGTGATCTTTTAGGCATTTATTGAGAGAGGCCCAAATTTCTTCAGACACTCCTGCACTCTGTTTTGGACTGGTCTAATTAAGATGGAGAATTTCACATGTTGAGAGCACTGTACAAAACCATTGGATACATTAAGAAAAAAAGACAGAGCTGAAAAGTTTACCTTTCGCTTCTTGGCTGACTTGCTCTTTTTAAAATGTTTATTTTCCACATCATCTTGCGATTTGTCATCATCTATTTCATCATTGTCCGACTCGGTCTTGAAATCTGCAGCTGTAACGTTAACAATATTTTGTATAATCACAATCACAAGTTAATAATAACAATAATAAAAAAATTCAATGCCCCCTTTACATAAAAATGATCAAAAGCGTAGAACACAATATAAAATGCACAGAATGGAAGAGAAAGATTTAAAAAACGATTGATCACCAGGCCAGTGCCCAAACTACAGAATGGGGATACGTCTGTCCCAACAACAGAGAATTACTAGTTACCTGCTGTCATTCAGGAGGCAGATGAATGAAAGATACAACAACAACAACAACAACAACTACAACAAAAGATCCCATAAAAAACACTAACTTTAGAGTGCGGCATTAAAAAGATGGGTTTTGTCTTACATTTAAAAGAGGCAAGTTTCCGTTCATTCTGTTTGCTGCTGCAGAAAAAGCCCTATCACAAAATGACAGCAACATTCTACCACTTGGATATTGCAAAAAGGGACCATTATGCCCAGACCAAAGTTGGTAAGCAGATTCTTGCTTGATGGTAATAAGTTTCATCAGTTTCAAACATACATACATGTAAATTCATGTATCATCCCAAACTGCCATACCAGTATGTTTTTGTTATAACATGTACATCAACACGAGCACAGAAATGAGCATGCATAGAAGTTTCATTTTATTTGGACAATAAGGTACTTACTCTCTCATTATAACATAATGTATTGCTTGTAACAAATGTTTAACCTTCCTACCAGGCTGTAATGTCAACACTCTATTCTTCCCTCTTTCTCCAGCAGATCCAACTTGAATAGAAATTTTCTAATAACAGTTCTACCTACATTTAGCCTAAATAAATTACCAGAAATTGGTATTCTGAAAAGTTTCCACATTTCCTCCTAAAAATATGTTTCAATGTAACTCGAAAGGGCAAACTATTTTGTTCAACTGAGTCAGTTAAAAAAACCTTTTTTAAATAAGCAATTTGTGTCATGTGATGTGAATTACAATCCTACACCTGTACACCAGGTCGAACATATACATGTAGGTTTCAGGTTGTGAAGCACAACATACCAACCACTTCTTCCAAGAAGAGTTTATTATGCAAATGGTTGTCAAACCAAAACTTGCATAACCAGGACGTCTACAAAAAAAGACCTTATTTACTTAATATGATGATTAGCTGAAACTTTCTTTTTTCCTTTTTTTATCAAACTAGCAAGGGCGTTTTTGGATTGCAAATGTAATGGTTGCTTTTGGGGAGCGATTTCACATGCATTGCATTCAGTGACAATCTGTAGTTTACAGAGATCAATCATTCTCCACTCATGGGATTAAAACCAAAATGCTGTGCTTGCTGTGTGCTAGCATGACATTGTGAGTTATCTAAAGTATACAAGCACACAAGCAAACATTTTTTACCAACTTGTCAGATACATGATTGATACATGATTAAGACATGTATGCTAATTTTCTGCTATAAGAAGTTCTCTTGTTTTTGCTTACAGTAAGTACCTCCATAGAATTAGCCCCATGGACGATGAACTTTGATTGGTACTGTACATATAATCCTGTTACATTTTTTTGTTGTCATAAGTTTTGGATTCTTAAAGTGTGTTCCTTATTACTACTGTAAACTGCATTTATACCTAGAAAATTTAATAAGCCTTCAAACTGAATAGATGGGTTGCAATAGACGCCTGTAGCCGCATTAAGTTTCAACGCAGATCAAGTTGCTTACCAATAAATCCAAAAGAGTTTATGAAACGCTGGGCAGTACTTACATGTATGCAGGATACACTCTTGTGCGCTTAAAAATGTCCAGTCACTGTCATCAAAGATGAATAATTTTTCCCATTGTTGATGTCACAAGCATCCCCTCAATGCTTGTTCTTTGGACTCAAGGCACTGCTCAAAAGGCCACAAAACTAAATCCATACCATTCACGAAAACCATGTACGTGTGTGTATCCGATACGTGTGTGTGATCGCACTAAACCACCGATCGTGGCAAGAAAGTCACACCAAGTGCTGTTTCTAAGGTACATGTAGGCCGGGCTTAATGGATCAGTCTATTACAGTAATAAGTAAGTTGTAAATAAGGACATACCTGGTAAGAGGTCAGACATACTATCATCAGATTCTCCATCAGATGCCTCTGAGTCTGTATTATTTCTTCTGGCTTCTTTCTCAAAATCCCATTCCATTCTATCTTTACGAGGTATTTTACCACATGGTTTGAAAGGTATTCCCAGACTCTTGCACTCATTGTCTGTAAAAGTCACATTTAAAGATAGGCTTGTGATACATAAAGATATACATACTTCCATTAACAAAAATGTCTTTCATTAGCCAATTGCAGACATGCCACGTGTAGCTCTACCCTTGCCCTGCCCTTCACAATAACCAACAGATTTAACCCCAGCAAGTTTTCCAAATCATTGAAACAAGAACTACTTTATGGCCACAATATCAGGCCTGGAATTACACAGAGGCTACGGCAGCCATGGCCTCTGTTTCCCTAGTCTTGGCATTTGTACCCCTTCAAAATTTTTCCATAGACTTTAAAAGAATTCCTAATGGACATACCCTATGCAAACCAAAAATGGCCTTGCCCTCTCAATATGAAATTCCAGGCCTGTTGACATGCACGTTTCCACGATTACTCATGAATTAATAAAGTGATTCATGTCATTTTTAAGTATGCCAACTTCAAGGCAGTTGTACCACAACCACCTGTAAAAAATGTAGGCCTTCATCCATACAATGTTCATACACATGTATAGCACAAAGCCATTCATTAAAAATGGGACTCTGGTAGGACCTGTGTCTTACTTTCACTTTACCCGATACTGCATGTGTAATTATGATTATAGCAAGAGTAATAGCTATCCCTTGTATCTGATGTTGGAAGCTGACAGTCTGCTCACCCGATAAGTTAAACTGCACTTCTAGAATTACCTGAAAAGGTACAGTTTAAGTGAGCAAAGGGACATCCAGCTTTCAATTTGCCAGTTTACAGAAATTTATACAAACACTGGATTAATTTTCTGAATTTGAGGATTTGTTTTATGTATTTGTTTTATTTATTTGTTTTTTTGTTTTCTTTTTGAAAATATCATTATCACAATGAAACCATGACTACACCAAATAAAGACAGTAAATCTCATAAAATACACCATGTTTCTTTTTCTCTTTCGAGAAAATGTAGTTTGTGTTCACCGTGAATTGACCAAACCTTGGCCGAAAGCCATGGCCAATAATCGGCCACGGCATGCTGAAATCTTGGACTTTGCTGAATACAATGATAAATAAACAGTTGTGGCAGCCTATAGATCTTTGTTTGTCCAACACAAGGACGAGGGTCTCAAATTTGGGTTTCCCTAATAATCCCGGAAAAGGGAGATTTCAAGCATGAATTCCAGTACCTTGGTACCTCTTTGTATGAGGAAAACAAAGCACAACATAGTGAGTGGACGCATGGTAGACACTACACAATGGAATGTCCGGGCATGTTAACACATCACCCGCTGTTGACCTCATATCCCCCAAAATAGTTCAGGCATGTTTACAGGTTTATTGACAGCTTCCCTGGACATTTTAAAAATGGGTGTATCTTACTTCCATACGTGTGTCTGTGAAAGTTTTTCATGTACATTTGTACATGTATATACACACACGTCTTCCGGCATTAACTGGTTAATATACAGCACTGTACATTTTGCAGAGACTGAAGGCCTCATTAAACATACTGATTTCTGTAGCATAAATCTCCTTTGAATGGTGAAACAAAGGTGCCAGCAAAGTTTTGAAGTCCAACCTGAGCTAACTTGTGGGGCTACACTGCTGTTAGCAACTTTTCTTTTTTAGTAATGAATACCTTTGAAATAAAAAGAGTTCCCATAAAATTATGCAGTTACTCACACTTTGCTAAAGCCCTTGTGTATTTCTTGCCTTTGATGTGTCTTTCTACATCAACTGGTAGTCTGCTGATGTGACGTAAAGTTAGAGTGCAGAATAACTGATGTCTACATATCAAAAACAAATACATGTACTCGCACTGGTCAAATTCAATTCATATGCCACTTTAATTGATAATGAAAGATTTAATTGCAAACACACATACATAATTGAAAAATAACTGTTTTAGAGTCACAAACTGATAGAGATTTATCTGTCTATTCACATTTCCAGTAACTCGCAACCGGCTTGTTGTGCTTACAGTGTTTTACAGGATTAAAACTAAATAATTAGTAACACACGCACAAGCAAACATTTATTGCTTTAGGCGTACAAAAAGTGATCATTACTTTCTCATCAAACATCTCTGAATATTAATGTGGGAAAATGTTCACTCTTTTCAAGGTGCATGCCTGGATTTGAAAATGACGCAACAAACTATTGATGACTTAAGGTACATGTACACCAATTACACTTTCAGTTTCATTGGGTTTTTTTTTATAACACTTTATTTCAATGTATACATATTTATGAAATGGTTCCATAAAAAGTTTAAAAAACATGTTTAAAACAACTCACACCATGAGAACATTCCATCATGCTGGATAGCTTTCTTCCACCAAAGACACTCTCAACCTAAATGTCTACAGAATCATGGGAGGGCATTCCTTAATCCTGGTGATTTCTCAAGTCTTCATGCACTCAAACAGTTGTTGAATTGAGAGCGTTTCATCATTATCATTGATTAATAAAATAAATACCTTGAGAGTTTATGCACTCTTGATTGGTTAATGACTGGTCACATGGGTGGGTACATTGTTTAACCAGTTGACATCGGAGGATATTTAAGCTCAAGTTTTTCAAACTGACTAATGGTGGATGTTTTTTTATGTCTTGGGAACAGTTTTGGAGCGTCCTCTTCTGGTTGGGTCATTCATGCACATTGACAAACATGTACATGTACACCCCGGACATTCAATTGTGTAGCATGCACAAGCATGTATCTACCGTGCTACACTTTGGGCAAAGGGTACTGGAATTCATGCTCAAAATCTCCCTCTTCTGGAGGTTATTGTGTAATCCCAGATTCCAGACCTTGGTCCTTTTGCTGTACGAATGAGGATTACGAGTGATTGATAGGCTTCCGCCATTATTTGTCACTGTGGGAGGCAAGTCCTTATTTTTAATGCCCCTTTTTGAAATATTGAATAATTAATGTTTTCCATACTGGGCAAAAATTCCATCTGAATATGGATTAGAAACTAAACTTTCATTGGCCATACCTGTGAACATGCTTAAGAATTTTCTGCGACCATAAGCTTTGATGTTTTCACTTAAATAAGCAGCTCAGAAGAGATTTATTTGATTCATTTGACCAAGCCTCCTGCTACATGTAGTCATCATGAGAGTACTTACACATACTTCAAAACAAACTATTTGCTGCTATTTAAACAATGTTGATTTTTGATTTTTTTTTATTTTTTTTTAATTAAGTTACAACTGATAAGATGTATTTAATGTTTTTCCTCCATTTAATTTCAAACCTTGTTAGGAGGCCTACTTATTGATGTGGGGTTTTTAAAATTATTTACCTGTTTTATTAGTTATTTATTTATATGTTAAAAATTTTACTCGCGGCTTGGATTCAAGCTTCATGACTCTATGACTCAGGACTCAACCCAAATGACTCAAGACTTGAACTTGGACTTGATACTGGGACTCCGACGCGGACATGAGGATTTAGGACTCAAAAACAAGACTGGTAATTCTTGTTGTATTGTTACCATGGTTACAGGTGCAAATGTATTTAATGTACATGTTCGTCAAGAAATAGTATTCAAAATGTCAAGCCTTGAAATCTTACCCATGGCCCTTTTTTTTGCTGGGTACAATGTGTGGCTTGAACTGCTCCAAGTCACAGCCACTGAATTCTCTTAGTCGCTGATATTTCCTGCCGTTAGTGTAGCTTTCCATAGTAGCTATCTTGCAGGGCATCTCATGACCGGTAAGACTGCATTGAACCTTTTAGTAAATCAATTTGAAGTGGTTAAAATAGACTTTAAAGAAAACAGTTTTGTAACTATCTGTCAAGAGTTGTGGTGTCTCATAATAAGACAAGTAGCTAAGTTTATGGTAGCTAAACTTTGAATTACCACCCTGACCACCTTTTCATTTTCATGTCATCAAGATGGCCTTCTGTAATTAAAACAAATAATAACAGTGGGCAATTCCACAGGAGGAAGTAAAGGCTTCATAGATACACCATCAGAATGGAAATTAGCAGAAAGTCAAATACAGCTAACACAGTCCTTGAAATTGAGCCCATTTTTACCATATAGCCATGTACTGTACTGTCCATAACATTTTAAGTAGAACATTTTTTATAACAACTGAAGTGTTCCTTCATCTTATTCCTATTTCATTTGCAAAGCTAAAATGGGATATAAAATAATATACGAAAAACTTTTTTTTCATATCTTTTGTACTATCTCCCAAAACAGTGTGACAGACATTACATACCAAAACGTTGCCGACATTACATACACCAAACACACACATTGACAAATAACATAGAAATTATCAATTTTGTTGAAATTCTGTTTCAAATCTGTATCTCAGATCAGAATATGCTCAGATAAATACATTCAGTAAAACAATTGTCCTCATATTGTCAAATATAATAGGGACATTACATGTAGAAGATGAATTACATGTACATGTAGATGCTTCCGTAATTCATACCAATCTTCAATAGGCCTAGTATGTGCATGTATGAATGTATTTTGTGCATTGTCCGTGGCATATGCCTGTATGCCACAAATGTTTGTAGGTTTTTCATTTTGAAAAAGCATCATCTGTCAAAAATCATTCAGAGTAAAAAATTGTATAAAACTTTTGCTTCTAAAATGGGGCCATGCTACTGTAATAAGTGTAAACAAACAGCAGGTGCACCTGAACATGTATGAAAGGATGTCTGTTCATTAGACTTATACATGTAGGCCTACTATGCAACTTTCCCTTGCAAACTAACTAGTCAGGAGTGTAGCATACATCACCAAACAGCTTGATAGATACAGGTATAACTCAGTTGACTACTTTTACAGGTAGAAGCTCTTCCGTATCTAACAGTGGACACTGGACAACAGGGATTGATGCTTGCAAAATAACTAGATAAGCGGCTCCTATTAAGGCCGTATGTTTAAGGGCAAAAGTATGAAGACTGTGACATTTGTAATGTACATTGTAGTTCATACATCATTTTTATTTTTGTGTTTAAGTAAAATTCAAGAGTTGAGTGTGTTCACTGAACTTACATCAAGTACTTTAGTTATCATATTATCATATGGAAATAAACTAGTTTTGTAACACAACTACATGTGTTTTAATATGTTCATAGTCATAATCTGTCGTTTATCTAGATTTTTCCCCTTCATAATTGTGATTCAGTGCAGGTGTCAACAATTTTACCATCAAAATCATTTGAATGTAAAATAAACTATTTTCAATAAAACAAGGACATGAAACCAATTTAACTGGGGAATTTTGTCCCGTAACGTCCGTGACGTTTGCAATAGTTCATATTATGATTTTTTTTATACTTTTTATTATAAGACAATGAGTTGAACTGTTCCCTGAACTGCCTGAACTACCTTGTACTTAGTTACCTAATCATCAGGCATTTAACTTTGCAATTTCAAAAATGAGAAAATAGCCAAACACACATAACTTTTTTTCAGTGTTTTTCAGTTTTCTATGACACTAAAAGCCATGTCACACAGGGCATCTTTTAGGCAACCAGTCCCAGGCAATCTCCAGGAAGAAGTATATTCTTCCCTAAATTGTCGAGTTTAGTTTCCTAGAGAGTGTGAGACACTGTCAGGAAAATGGATCTTGAGTTACTGAGATGTTTGTTTTGCATGCTGTGCAGTTGGTTGCCTCCAACATGTCCAAGTTGCCTGTAAAAATTGCCCCGTGTGACATGGCCTTTTAAAAGTAAAGAAAAAAGAGAAAATCAGCTGATCCACTGAAAAGTTGCATGCCTGAATCATTTCACATTACAAGGTTGTAAATTGTAATATGTGTTTCTATTAATTCTCTGTCATGTATGAAACTTTTCATTACTTTATATTTTTGTGTTTTTATATTTGTGAATCAGTAAAAGAATCGACAGCAATTTCACTATCAAAATCATTTAAGCAGATGTAAACTTGACTATTTGGGATAGTAATAACATGAAACCAAACTAACTGGGGCATTTTAGCATTTTATGAAAGTGATTTAAAGTGTAATGTCCATAACGCTCCAAATGGCAGGGTTCAAGTTTTACACTGGACCACAGGCCCGAGGCCAGTGATTTTAGTGTCCAGTAAATTCAAGACTGGACAAGTCCGGCGGTCTTCGTGTTTTTCAGTTGAATAATAAAACCTCACTGTGTAATATCTTTAACAAAAAGAAACACCAGAAACGATATTCAAATTGTTGACTTTGGATCTGATCAATATCTTTCAATTCAATTCTGTTGAGCGTCAAACTACACTGTATACTTACCCACAAGACACATGAGACAAATCTTCTCTTAGTGCTTGTTCAAATAAAAACAGTTTCCATTTTAAACTTTCTAGAAAGTTCTTTGTCATTAAGATTCTGGTCTTGTAAAATAAATTCTGGTCTGGTAAAAATTTTGAGCTACATGTACAAGCCCTGCGGTCTTGTGGAATTTTACCCCAAATTCGAACCCTGTGTAATGTTCGGAATGCTGTGTTTTGTGCTCTGAGGACCAAATACATGACAAATTCTATCAAATCTACTTCTACGTACACCTTTTTATACATCTAACTGACTATTTGGTACAAAATATATACATCAATGGGAACCCAAAATTCACAGACTTTGTACAAAAGTAAAGGTAGTCAAATGTCATGTCCAAAAAAACAGCAGCAAATAGTGTGTGATATCTAATCAATGATAAAGGGATACCGACTTAATTTCTTAGTGTGCTATCGTTAATAACCACTATCTTGTAGTAATGCAAGATTTTAGATACACATTTGGCAGATATATTTACTGGCCACATTGAGTAATCAAAATTGTCGAAATGTAATGCTGGAATTGCCAATATGATAAACATGTACATGTAATTGTCATCAAACTGCAATAAAAATAGCCCAGGGCCTACAAAGTACTGTATTTGAAAAAATTAATGCAAAACAAATTCATACTTGAATGCGTGATTAAATAAGAAGCAGATCGTTTCGTACCCAAGTCGTTTTGTAACCAGTCATTATTGCGCAAGGGGAGATAAAGCCAGTCATGCAAACCCGCTACCAGTAGGTGGTTAGCTGAATCTCAAAAAGCCCCCCAAAAAAATAAGTTTTGCTCCGGCAATTGCGGGACTAGATTTTGTTACCGGTAACAGATTTAGAAACAAAAATTACAAGAGATAGTATAATCCGAAAAAGTTCTCCAACGGTAATGCTGTCAAAGTATAGACAAAAATTTATGAATCGCCGACGTGTAGCATGCTATTGCTTGCCTTTCTCTCCAAGGCGGTAATTGTGATTGTGCACTATGCTATAAACCCTGGGTACAAAACGACTTGGGTACGAAATGACCGACATTCATTAAATATTACATTTGTTTATCATCATTTCAACATTTACCAACAAGATAACCTTTACCAACAAACATTTACCAACAAGATACATGTATACAACTAGTGGGGCATACATGTACAAACTACATGTACATGTACACATGTACATGTACATGTACATCAGTACATTTATGATAAAGTGTACATGTTCCTATTAGGACTAGGCTAGGACTTAGGGTCAAGTAGAGGTAGGAGTAGACCTAGACCCAGTAACTGGGGCGCTGTACTCCTTTTTTGAGATTTTGACATTATCGGTCGTACTAGCGCCCCAGTCCGTGATATATTTGGGAATTGTGACGAAGCGGAATTTTATTGAATCGTTATAAAATTGTCAAAATTATGCCAAAGTCTCAACAGAATTGCTTGAAAATCGCCTACTGGCTTCTCCAAGTATTTAAGATGAAATAAAATGCATTTAATTGTACTCATGATCATTTTCGGTCCTCCAAATCGATGATTTTTAACCCACTATCAAATTTGCCGTTAGAATCACCATTTTGAACGTGATACTCAACAACTGTTTTCCTTATGTGTATAAAACGCTGCGAGGATTGCGTGTTCGCTGAGGCCCTGACTTTCATATTTTTTTCCACGCAGTCAACGCAGGATACCAGGCTGTGTAGTGCAATGACCCCCGCACACAATGGCTTGGCTATAGTAGCGGAGAGCGTGCGTACTCGGTAAATGAAACTTCTATACAGCCATTGGACACATGTGTACGGGGTCGTTGCACTACACAGCTAGTATCCTGCATTGACTGCGCAAATCTATATATGCATGTCAGGGCATCAGCGAACGTTGACACTACACAGCCTGGTATCCTGCGTTGACTGCGCAGAAAACAATATGAAAGTCAGCAATTCTGCTGAGTCTTTATCATAATTTTGAAAATTTTATAACTGATTCATAAAAAATCCACTTCGTCACAATTCCCAAATATATCACAGACTGGGGCGCTAGTCTGACCGATGATGTCAAAATCTCAAAAAGGGAGTACAGCGCCCTAGTTACTGGGTCTAGAGTAGACCCAGTAACTGGGCATGCTGGGGCACAGTACTCCTTTTTTGAGATTTTGACATTATTGGGAGTACGACTGATAATGTCAAAATATCAGAAAAGGAGTACAGCATCCCAGTTACTGACTGGGTCTAGAGTCAGGAGTAGACCCAGTAACTAGGGCGCTGTAGGCAGGCTTACTCCTTTTTGAGATTTTGACATTATCGCCATCGGTCGTACTGCTGATAATGTCAAATCTCAAAAAAGGAGTACAGCATCCCAGTTACTGACTGGGTCAAGAGTAGACCCAGTAACTGGAGCGCTGTACTCCTTTATTGAGATTTTGAATTGAGTTACTGGGTCTATTCTAAGAAGCTAAGCATGCTACTATGTGAATGTCCTACATGATTGTAAGTCGACTAGCCCCACTAGTGTGGCAAGGATTTTTGACATCGGTTGAATCCTTAGCCACACGTCCAAGCCTATCTTTTGTGCAGCTCGTCCCCCAATCCGCCGCATCGAAACCTAATGGGTGCGGCGCTGGATTTTAACCAACTAAATGTGTCCACATACCTCTTACATGTCTTAGCTTCCCTCCGTTACTTTGGCTGTTGAAGTTACTAACCTTATTAAGGGCAAATAATCATTTGAATTTTGCTCAAAATTACTCCACACAAATAGATATCGGCTAGCGATCGGGGCCATTTTTATTACCCAGAATGCAATGCCATCACGAAGTCACGAGAGTGCAAAAACAATTCAGCGGCTGTTTCACGTGACAGCTACAGCTAATGAAACAGTTTAGAATACAAAATGCATGGAGTCAGAAAAAGTGCATGCACCAAATCTATGCATGGCATCGGTTGCATGCACGCATAGTTTGGTACTTGCACTTTTTGCTGACTCCATTCTGAAATTGTTTTTATACTCTCGCGCCACACGTGATTTCGTGATGGCATTGCATTCTGGGTAATCAAAATGGCCCCAATCGCTAGCCGATGTCTATTTGTGTGGATTAATTTTGAGCAAAATTCAAATGATTATTTGCCCTTAATAAGGTTAGTAACTTCAACAGCCAAAGTACCGGAGGGAAGCTAAGAGGTATGTGGACACATTTAGTTGGTTAAAATCCAGCGCCGCACCCGTTAGGTTTCGAGGCGGCGGATTGGGGGACGAGCTGCACAAAAGATATGCTTGGCCTTTGGACGTGTGGCTAAGGATTCAACCGATGTCAAAAATCCTTGCCACACTAGTGGGGCTATAATAAGTCGACATGATAGATAAATCATAAATAATAATGATACTTTGATAGATTAATTTAACAAAACCACCGCTGGAAATGATTACCTTCCCAGTCCCAATATAAATCAATGAAGGATGCATCCTGAGAAACGTTTGTACATCTTTTGAAAGTATCGTTAAATGCTGTAAATCCGTCTGGCCATGTGTTTCGGAAGGTGATTCACTGGGCGCCGCCATCTTGAACTTAAGCGAAACGTCTGCGACCAAAATCTAGCGTTAGAGGGCGCAAGTTTTATAACTTGGGCTAGAAATAGAAATTAGCATTCTAAAGGGTTGACGAGTCTCTCCGGAATTTGTGAACTATAACTCCTCAACTACGAACAAAAGCATATATTCGGGTTCCGTTCCAATATTCTTATCATTCCTACAGGTTCATCTCATTTTATTGACGCCAACATTGCCATCAATATTCACGATTTTGGCCTTGTCGCAAATGGCCGTCAATATTTACGATTCTCAGGGCCCCAAGTCACACAAATACTGACGGCAATTTTGTCGTCGTCTAAATATTCACGATTTTTCCCTTGTCGCAAATATTATTTACGACACTGATTATCGCCTAGCCAACTTTGCAAAATAATATTAACGGATGATATTGCCGTCTATATTCAGGACCTGTACCCCAAGTCGTAAATATTGACGACAATATTGTCGTCAATTTTCACGACTGAGGGCCCCAAGTCGCAATTATTGACGGCAATATTGCCGTCAAAATTGGTGGATAAATTTACAACTGTGATAAACCCACTCATGCGGGATTTTCCCTGCTCCCCGCAACTTGGGTTGTCCATAAGCATGTGTAGGCGATTGGCACCTAGACATCCTAATCTCTGATTTCAGACAAGCCATATGCTGGGGGTAAATTTCATAGAGCTGCTAAAGCAGAAAGAATTGCTTAACTAATTTCTACTAAGCGCAGTTAGGAGGAAACCATTCAACTGCGAATTGTACGTCTTATGGTATTTGCCGGTAACTTATTTCTGGTAACCAAAATTGTTTTGTGCTTAGCTCCTTTTCGTGCTTAAAGGCATTGCATACGTTTGGTAATGACTCTGAAAATTTTTGGCAATAAAAACTTACTTGGTAAGGAGTACGGCAGCTTTGGATAGTATATAATGCATTTTGAGAAACGTTTCACTTCGAAGTACTGCAGTTACGGAAAAATATATCACTTTTTATCCCCCAAAAACTTGAATCTGAGAAGCGTTATGGCCGTAACGCTTCTCAGAATGTGTATTCCAATGACGGATACTTCTTCTGCGTGAACGCAACCGCTCCAGATTTTTGGCGATATCTCAAAAACACTGCCACCTTTTGAAATGAAATTCACACAGGTTAGTTTTATGGTATATATCTACAATTATATAGCATCAAGGCAAACGTACGGTTCCAAAATCCAAAGGTATACTTTGCCTTTAAGCAGCACTGTGAATAGACCGATTGCGCGACCAATGTTTACGTGTCATCACGTGACCTATTGTGTGTCATAGTAATCTGAGCTGATGGCAAACTACATGCAAATACATGCCGTTACCGACAGAGTCACACCAAAAAAACGGCTTTTGGTAATAATAACACAGTTACTAGGACATATAAAGCAGTAGGCCTATGTTGTGACGTTGATTTTTATCACATTACTGGTTCGTAAACTACCAGTATTCTACTACAAAAGATGTTCTTTTTAGTTTTGCACGACCGGCGTCGGACGACTATGTAGCAACCCGCCTGTTAGTAGGCCTAATCACTGTAAAAAAGGGGGGGTATAAAAGAAGGTTGGAAAAGTGAGCATTTATACCTAGCCTGCGAAATTTCAAATAGGCAAAGGAATCACCCAGTTTTCGAAAGCAATTTTATTGGATGAGATTTCAGCTTCAAAACTGAAATTCTTGTGTTGAAAAGTGCGTGATCGCGGTCGTCTGGCCCAAACGTTCCGTCGTGCAACTAACACATCGTGCACATTGTACTTGTACAATTTTCAAGACTTGCTGGAACTGTCTTTACGGGCTTTATTCAGAAACTCGAAGGTCTCTGGTACAAAGTGTGGAATATTTTTCACAGATTTCGAGAAAGAAAATCCTCGATCGAATAAACTAAATGCAACAATAATCGTGTACTGTAGTGCCCTCTCCTATGGAGGACGCCGTGTGTGTTTTACCATGGAGGTAGACTCCAGCTCCATGGTTTTACCATGGAGCTATATATATATAGCTCTATGGATTTTTACCAACAAGAGGTCACGTGACGCGGGTCGCGCAATCGGTCTTAATTAAATTGGGCCCTGGTGGTCGCAATGGCAAGTGTTTGAGGTCGGAAGCGTAGCGATTTCTCGAAACAGGGGAAAACGCATTGAATCGACTGATCTCTATTATACTGACAGTATTTCTACCTCCATGGTATAATAGAGATCAGTGATTGAATCATGATACTGCGTTTGTACGACAGATGCCCCAGACTAAATTGCGTGATTGTTTACCCAACTCCGAACTTGCTGGGGGAAAAAATTATTGTTTACGCATGACTGGGTGTGTGACTTGGGCTCAAAGTCGTATATTGACGGCAATATTGCGGTCAATATTTATATCAGCCCACGGGTGATATATTGTGGTCCTGCTGCATTTTCTGCTTTCGTTACGTGATTAGCCTGAAAATGGCTATAACTTCCAAACGACCGATTGCGCTCTCCACCAAGTCAAGTGACCCGTGGTGGGTACTACACGTAAACAAACACGACGTCCTCCATAGGAAAGTGCGGTGCGGTACATGATGATTGTTACTTTTGTTTTCTCGATCGAGGCTTTTCTTTCTTGAAATCTGTGAAAAGTATTCCAAAGTTTTTACCAGAGACCTTCAAGTGGCTAAATAAAGCCAGTAAAAAGGACAGTTCTACAAAAGGAAATTCTACAAAGGAACATTATTTTCACAATGTGGTAGTAGTCGCACTACGGAACGTTTGGGCCAGACGACCGCGATCACACAAGCTTCACAATGGGAGACTTTTGAGACGATAGCGGGCGTCCCACAGACCGGTCCTTTTCCATTGTTTTCATCCCATTGAAGCTGAAATCAACCGAAGAAAAGGAAAAGGAAAAGCAGGTTGAGGCAACGGCTAACATACTTGAAAAATCCAAGTCACTGGATGGCGGACAGGGTACCTGAACGTGAAAGAGTACACGTAAAGGAGTTACTGAAAACAACAAGAGACAGTGGAGAGCCATGATTTCCGACGGTGGTCCTGAAGGGACATGGTACCCAAAGAAGACGGGGACCGAGGGGGGGGGGGCACATAGTTTCCCCCTGCGTATTTTCCAGAGTTTACGACCAGTTTTCATGAAACTTTGCCACAATGTTTGTTTCACCCAAGTTCTACATGATGACCTAAAAGAACGTCCGCAAAATCGTCATTATAGGGCGTTTTTACTGCTGTTTGCCGGTTTTTGATCAAAAATAATGTTTTCCCCATAATTTCTGTAGTTTTTGTTCAAATGTTTTGAATCTTGATAAACTTGTTCATTTTAACATGATCAATTTAAATACAAACCTTTGCGGTTTTTTTATTTTTATTCTTATTTTATCTTATTTTATGTTTCATAGGAAGCAATAAGGCTTGACAATTTTTTTTTTTTTTTTTTTTGCCTTATAAGTAAGAAATTATTATAAAACTTGATAGGCCTATTATAATTTTGCGAAGTTGTCTATAATGTAAACGCTGGTCGACTACATCTCGCCCGCACTACACTGTATCATCCTCCATGGTATAACACAGAGTGACATTGACTTCCAAAATGGCACAACAAAGATTTATGTGAAGATGACGTCAGGTGAATTGGGTCATTGATCACCATTAATACTGGAGATCAATTAACTAGGTCCAATGATCTCCATTGATGCCGATGGAGATGATGGTGATCAACTATTGGGTCAATACACCAATCCGAGCAGATGCCTCCGCGTGATCGCGTGACATAAAACGCGCGTTAGTGTGCATTGTACCAATCAGCATAGACTGGTTCCCGGTCCCTCCATCGTTCTCATGACTCTGTAATTATAATAGGGACCGGTAGCTACTATCGATATGGAGCTTTTGATAGGCCCTCGATTGCGCAGGCGCAGTAATAATTTTCTAGTTTTAGCGATGACATTGGCTATGCTCGTGACGTGAGCATGTTGTTGTTTGACACTAGCACACGTGTACATCGTAACCCTTCACCCGGACATATAGTGAACCAACCTTCAACATAAAAATATTCAAGCTATTTTACAAGAGCATCTGAACTAGCATAATTTCTACCTCCATGGTCTGCACGATGGGAGATTTTGTGTCCATCACATTTTGTGTAAGGTCGCATTGCATTATGGGATTACGTAGACATATTATGGTATAATAGCTGGCAGAAATCTGCCAGGTATATTCTAATTTTCATTACCCGCTACCTGTCTCTATATTCAGTCAGAAAGAAAACGATGTAGGCACCGGGAACCAGTCAACAATCAGCATGGAGGATTCACAGTGCGTGTGCGTTGACGCGCGCGTGCGGCGGCCATAGTTGCGTTGGTGTAAACCATAGATATAGACCTTTCTTTTGCAACGTCACAACCCAATTTTTTGCCAACCAAGATGGAGAAACTACGGGGAGCCATCAATGCAAAGCAACAACAGATAATCACAGTTTGTAAAAATAGTTCACAAAATATATTCAAAAATTGTTTTGAACTCGTTGGAAACAAACCAACCAATAATGGGATGTATTTTCTTTCAATAGAAAGTTTGCAAAAATGTTGAATTTGGTCACAACGTCTGTCAACAAAACCTAAACGTTTTGCTACATTTGGCCGTCCATGCCAACCAGCACGGTTTGTTTATCAACAATGGAAAGGTCTCTAGAATAAAATACCATCTTTGGTGTAAACACCCATGAACAAGCCGTTCGGATTTTCCCCTGTGACGACACCGGCAAAAGCAAAATTTTTATTAAAATGCGCCCTCTGTCGCCGCCAGTGTCGGCCAAAAAAACCTTGTCTGAACACCTGACGTCATACCGCAAGGCTGTTTGCGGATAAAGACAGGAGACTAGTCTAATTCATAACCACACCACCACCACCATGCATGTCATGTCAGGTGGGTGTTTTGTACAAACTACAAAATGTGCTCGCTCTCCATGCTCTCTCTCAAGTGATAGCGATCAACCCATCCACATCCAGTTATTAGGAGCAACACCATGGAGCAAGTTGATAGAGATGGAGCCAGCTGATGGATGTAATTGTAAGTACTCCTCGAACATCGACCACTTGTCATGCTTGCTTTGACTCCTTGGTCTTACTCTTGGACCGTGGGTAGACCGCACTGTGTAGTGGGCGCTGTATAGTCAAGTCTCATATTCCATACATTTCCGCTGGTCTCCTATTTCCGCGGTACTAGAAAACTATTTTTTTGCGGCGCCAATTTGTTATCTATGGAGAACTTTCATTCAATTAATCGATAACCAACAACCTTCTGCATATCTGGTAAAAAGAAAAAATCCAAAATGTTGAGGTTTTTTTTTTAATTCAAATATTTGTGAAACAAACGCTATTTTACAGACTGGACAAATTTACGCTGACCAAGGCTGCCAAAAGTGCCATTCTATTATTTAAATTTTTACCTTAAGTGTTTTTCTGTCATTTGAAATATCAGTGTCCAGATCCCGTTTCACTTTTTAGAAAAAAAATTACATTGTATCAAATTGTCTGAAGTCGAAATAAGGCCAGAAAACGTAAACTGACAATCGGTAAAAACTAAATAATTTCAACAACTTTTTGCAAAGGGCGCCCTCGATGTGTGTGTTTTAACATAAAGTAAAACTCCCGCAGGTTAAAGACTTGCCTACAGTTGCAAGTACAAAACTCGCAAGGGGGATTGTGCCCAATTTTCTAAATTGCGCAGTTCAGTTTTCAATTCACGCGGTTACCACTTTGCGCTTTACCATTTTGCGCTTAATTATGAAGCAATTCTATGACGTGTCCAAAATGGAGGGCAGGGGTGTCCTACAGAAATTTGGTACTCCGCAATTAAAATGCCTTGTATAAGAGCGAAACTTGCCCGGCTGGTGAGAAATTCAAAACCGCAATTCCATTTAAAGTTAACTATTTCACATTATGATTGAATTTAGCTCCATTAATGTAGGGGGAAAGGCTTTGCGAACCATTTGAAAAACTCCCGCGGATATATGAGACTCGTCTCCAAAATCACACCGCGCATATGCTCATTTTCTGAGACCTTGTCAACAAATTTAATCTTGAAACTGGTGGATTTTGATTAAGTCAACGTCAAAGTGCAAAGTAATACTTCAGAAACAATAATTTCTGACACGTTGCACAGGTTGGTGATTTATTTTATATTTTGAAAAATGCAGCAAATACCGCGGAAATAGGGTATTTCATCCTACTCCTTTTTTGAGATTTTGACAATTATCGATCGTACTACATGTAGTACGACCGATAATTGTCAAAATCTCAAAAAACGACCTATAATTGTCAAAATCTCAAAAAACGACCGATAATTGTCAAAATCTCAAAAAAGGAGTACAGCGCCCCAGTTACTGTGTCTAGACCGTGGGTTTGAAGTAGCGAAGACAGCGATCCGCACCTTTTTACACTTTGTATCTGTATGTCTGTCACGCGTAAATGCTAGCCGTGTTCAACCATAGAGAAAAGTCCTTTTTCTATGGTTCAACGATGATCAAGTAGAAATATAATACTGAAATTGCTCTGATATATCTCATTGTTTTTACAATAAAAAACAACAGATCTTTTCCAAACTTGTGTTTATTAAGTGCAACTTAATGCTAAAAAGTGAAAAATTCTCCGATAAACTTTCACCTGTTCATACTTCATTCCTGCAAACTTAATCGCAAGTGCGCAGCCATTTTTGTTTTTATCCTACGGCTGCGGCTTCTTGTTTTTGTCTGAAATCTCGCATCTCGCGATAGGTTGGTCTCAGGAAAATAATTTTTTTTTTCCACGTGTTCAGAAGAAAACACGCTTTCTAATAATTTACAGTTTGATGGGTTTGTTGCTTGAAAAAAGGTTTAAAAAATGATCTTACATTACAAATTCTGAAAAAAATTTGTTGAGTTTTAACTTATTCAAAAAAAGTCTGAGTTACCAGGTTACTGGACCCAACAACGGTTTTCAACATTAGGACATTATCTGGCGTGTGTACATGTGTAGGGTTTGAGTGAACACTCATGTGTTTGTTGGTACATATACCTGAGACTCAAATGTTGACAATGTTGACAGTGGTCACATGACCCCCTATTGGGTATAACGCCGTACAGCTGATGGCAAAATACGTGTAAAGATATAGGCCTTGACACAGCGTGAGTTCCAAAACAGTCGATTTTACTTGTTAAGTGATAAATTAGTTATAGTCAAGGATGTTAGGGCTCCATAAGGGCTGTTTGGTTCAGATTTTTCCAAAAGCACCAAATTTGGCCCAGATGTTGCCCATACCATACTATTTCGATTTTTGACGGGCGCCAAGACGGGCGACCCATGGGGCGGCCATATTGGCAAAATCCAATATGGCCGCCATCTGGGTCAGAGGTCAATCACGATTAAAAAAGTAAAAGGGCTAAAATAAAAAATAATACAACTTTTTAGGGGTTTTCAGGGTCGAGGAATCTGATTCTGACGTTATTTCAAAGATTTGAGGTCAACTTTACCCGTCAAATTAACCGTAAAGGTCATTTCGGAGTTGAAAACTGGTGTTTCCCAGAAACGAACCCCCAAAAGTACATGTATTTTCCCATTATAAGCTGTACATGTATATGTCACATCATTTGACTCTTACTCCACAAGGTCACTAAACAAATCTGTAAAGAATAAATTCAGGAACAACTTTGATTTAAACAATTTGGAGATGGCGTCTGCAGTGAAAATATTCCATATGCCAGTGTATGTATTCAAACGACCAAAATACCATACAATATTTAGCAACAACATACAAATACTTTCTATTATATAGTGGCTGTCACCTCCATTATCAAGGCATGTGCACCTTCCAGTGCATGCTTTGAGGCAGCCACAGTGCAAGAGAATGGCACATGCAGCTGAAGCGTTGCTGAGAGTGGTCCATACAGGTTGCCATGTATCGTGCCATCTTTGTGCCAGTCCCACTCAATGAAGTCAGGACTTTTCTTGTCCACCGAGGTGGACTGACTACAGTTTGAAACCTGCCTGTAATAGTGCTCACCTTACATGCAGGAAAAGTGTGGCTTGGGTAGGTGGGATGCTTTCTAGTGATCTACTTCCATTGGTGAGGAGGCGATGTTTGGATGCATTGACACCAGCTGCACACCACAAACCCTGTTGTACATGAGTATGACAAAGTGTTCCATGACCTGCTTTTGCACTGACTCGAGACTAAAGAGATCAGGGTCATGCGTGAGAGCCACAAGTCCATTGGTAAGGTCCAGTATGCCTGTCCAGACTGCCCAGGCTGTATTCTTGCCACATCCAAGAAACTGTGAAGTTGTATCACATCCTGTTAGACTGTGGAAGAGGGGTAGTGCCAAGGACTTTGATGGAATGAGATGTGTGCTCACAAGCTCAAGGTGGAGTGGTGTTTTCAGCCAATAGCTGTCTCAATGTCTTTATATTCCGCGATGTTGATAATATAGGCACCAAGGCTGAGGGAAACTTCTTATTTAATAAGTTCCATGGATATGCCCTAAGCTCGACCAACCATCTTTTGCATGAGCACTCTCGTGTAAAGCAGATTCATCAAGCTTGACCCCTCTGACAAGTCAACTCTGGAGCTACCAGACTCTTAATGATCCAGACCCCAGTCGAACTCACTTGGCCGGATGTATATGCACCCAGACTCAACAACAGCAAAGTCAGACCACCCCTTATTGTCCGAGGTGCCAAGGTAAAGGATGAGGCATGGATGGTGCAGGTCACCAGTGTGCTGAAGTAAGGCACGCTTGCAGATGGTGACATCATCACTTGGTTGGGATACTTTTCAATGCAAGCAAGCGAGGAGTCATTGAAGCCCCCAGCCGAGATCAGCATCTTCCCCCTATTCCCAGACAAGGCTCCATCAGCCCAGGTCAGACTACCGTCCTCGGTACCGATCAGCCACTGTATGCTATCATGAAACTGCTATCATCAAACTGCTCCAATGGCAATACCCCCAACACTTTGGTAGAAGACAAGCTGGTTTCTAAGATGGGCGCACTGCACATTAAATAAAAGATGCTTATTATGATTGGAAAGGTACTTCTCCATTCTGGGTGGCCCACCGTCCTCTCTAGGGCTGAGGTCCAGAAATGTGGTGGAGCACAGTCTGCGCTCAATTAGCAGCACATAAGCCCACGAGGTATACCCATCAAGTCTCTCTCATGTCACTTTACCTGTTCAAGCAGACCCCCTACTCAAACTATTGTGAGAATGACCCCACTTGAGTCATTCGACATGTGGGATCAACGTTCCCAAACTGTTCCCCAGTTCAAGTTCTGGTCAACCATAATTGGGCTGGAGCTACTAATGACTTGATTTGTGCGATCCCTGCAGGAGGGGGACTTCTCACTGTATGTGAAGCATGTGACGAACTCTGTGGCTGGTTTCACTGCCTTGACCGTGCCAACTACGCACATTGGCTGCCGGTCCATGTGTGAGACACGGTGGAGTTAGCTGTAAAACACCCTCAAGTACATGCTGAATTCGTGAAGGGCAAATTTCTTGTGCAGAAATCAGCTAGAAAGTTCAGCCTCAAGGCCAAGCCAATGGCCAAGCCCATGAACAGTCCAACATAAGCCTCCAGGCACATGGCTGGGTGGTTGAAACCTATGAGAAACCCAAAGCCCTTACACTGTTTATGCTGGCTAGACCTGACTGCATGCAGTTAGTTAGCTGTAAAACAGCTTGAGTTCGAAGCCATCATTGACCCTCCACCGTCATCCACTGCTCATCATGGGGAAGGACACAGCCTAATAAGGTGTGACACATTCGCATTTTTCTTGGATGTTGCTAGAAAACACCATGTGCACCCTGGACAGGGATACTGGACCTCACCGACACACTTGTGGCTCTCACGCATGATCTCTTCAGTCTCGAGTATGTCCATAAGCAGGTCATCGATGTTATGTCAAACTCATGTATAAGATGGGTTGTGGTGAAGCTGTCAACACTGCCAAACATCGCCTCCTCACCAGTGGAAGCAGATCACTGGAAAGCATCCCACCTACCCATGCTACCCAAGCCACACTGTTCCAGCATGTAAAGCACTATTACAGGCGAGTTTCAGCTGCAGTCAGTCCACCTCGGTCTGACAAGAAAAGTCCTGACATCAGTGAGTGGGGCTGGCACAAAGATGGCACGATACATGGCAACCTGTATGGACCACTCTCAGCAACGCTTCAGCTGCATGTGCCATTCTCTTGCACTGTGGCTGCCTCAAAGCATGCACTGGAAGGTGCACATCCAACCGTGCATCTTAAAATGCAAATGCAAAGGCAGGTGCCTTGATAATGGAGGTGACAGCCAGAAAGTATTTGTATTTTGTTGCTAAACAGATCATTGTGAGGTATTTTGATCATTTGAATATATATAGTGGCATATAGAATATTTTCACTGCAAATGCCATTTCCATTTCACAACTCTGGTTCAAACCAGAGTTGTTCCTGAACTTATTCTTTACAGATTTGTTTTATGACCTCCTGGAGTAAATGTCAAATGATGTGACATATACATACTAACTTATAATAGGAAAACACTTTATTTATGGGGTTGGTTTCTGGGATGACGCACAAGAAACACCAGTTTTGACTCCGAAATTACCTTTACGGTGACTTTTAAAGGTAAAGTTGACCTCAAATCTTGGAAATACCATCAGAATCAGATTCCCCGTCCCTGAAAACCCCTAAAAAGTTGTATAATTTATTATTTTAGCCCTTTTACTTTTTTAATCGTGATTGACCTCTGACCCAGATGGCGGCCATATTGGATTTTGCCAATATGGCCGCCCCATGGGTCGCCCGCCTTGGCGCCCGTCAAAAATCGAAGTAGTATGGTATGGGCAACATCTGGGCCAAATTTGGTGCTTTTGGAAAAATCTGAACCAAAATATCCCTAACAGAAGCAGTATGTTGTGGCATTAATCTAAATCACATCTCTGTTTCATAATTTAACAGGATTCTACTAAAAAGAGTTTTTTTAAGCCATGCAATATCGGCGAAGGACGACTATTATGCAGCCATCCGCCTGTTATTTTGTTTGTAATGTAGGCCTAAATCACTGTAAAAACAAGGATTTTATAAAGAGCGTTGGAAAAGTGAGCATTTATACCTACATGTAGCCTTGCAAAATTTCAAATAGGCAAAGGAATCACACAGTTTTGGAAAGCAATTTCTTTGGAGGATTTCAGCTTCAAAATTTTTGTGTTAAAAAGTGTGTGGTGATGGCGGTCGTCTGGCCTAACGTTCTGCCGTGCGCTGTACACATCGTGCATATTTATACGGTACTTTTACAATTTTTAAGACTTGTTGGAACTGTCCTTACTGGATTTATTCAGCCACTTGAAGGTCTCTACAAACTCTGGAATATCTTTCACAGATTTCGAGCAAGAAAAGCCTCGATCGAATAAACTAAATGCATTAATCATCGTGTACCGTACCACCCTTTCCTATGGAGGATGTCATGTGTGTTTACATTTTATACCCAAAAGTGGTCACGTGACGCGGGTTGCGCAATCAGTCTATTCTACTGCACAACACTCACACACAGAGAAGGTGTACCTGGCATCGGGCAGCACTTTAATTGTGATGATGATTTGGACACGTGAGTCGGGGGGTAGACCCTGTAAAATGCTCCGCATTAGTCTTTGATTGAAGCTGTTGTTCATTTTTTGTTGAGCGCGATGTCCCCATCATTGTAGTTACGCATGTTGTCGTCCTGTTCTAACAAGAGAGGGCGCTGTATTAAAAAGCCAATACCTTGAGCCAAGACTAGGCGCAAACGGTCTTTCACATGTGTGTGGTATACTGACAACCAAGATGACGTGCACTGCAGAGACCTGCGGGAAACGGCATTAGATATTGAAGCAAGGGAGATAGTCTCCCCATGCACAAGCTAGCGTATGGGGCCGATACACCCCCCAAAAAAACAACAATGTTTTTTTTTTTTTTAAGATTTTAATATCAAATTCGGCTTATGAAAAATAGATTCAAGTGGAATTGGCTTGACTATAATAAACAAAGAAGTATCAGAAATTCGATATCAAAATAATTTTCTCCCTCTCACTTAGTAATGTTTTTAGTTTAATTTAACACCTCATAAAAAATGATACATGAGAAGAAGAGGAAAAGTTAATTAAACAGGGAGAAAAAATTTTGTCTTAGAAAGTTATAAAGGGCTCTAAATGCACCATAGACATGATCATAATAGAGCTTGTATTTTGTACTGTACATGTATGTAAATACCAAAATGGTCAAATGACCCCAAGTTTTGGGTTTGCGCTTGCCAACTAAAAACAAATTTTCCTCCTTTTTTTTCCCATGACCCGCTCACATGCCTGATTTATACACATTCACTGGGTGATTTACATGTAGCTTCTAAAGCAAAATGCTACACAATATGTAGGCCTATTACATGTTGTAGTTGCTGCACAAAAACATTTCCTACTCATTAATTTTCTTTTTAAACATGTTAAATACATTTAGTCTAAATATGTTGTTATTGAATGACCGTATTTTTTACCACATGAGGGAGCTTTCAAAGGCCAATGTTGACTGCCAGTACATGTACATGTATGTTGTTTTCTTGTATCAATGGCCAAATAAATAATAATAATAATAAAAACAATGAAAAACCAGTTCGTTTTGCTTGTTTGGCATCAAGTAAATTTGGTTCACACATACATGTACCCTCATGCGGACAAAAATACTGCAAATTGATGCAAAATTATTTGGTGATTTTTCACTCCATAAATGCTGAGTATGCACACATTTTCAAAAACTGCTGTCGGTGGAGTATCTTCAAACATGCCAAAAGGTCTACAACTGAGCTGAAACAGTTAGACTTAATCTCTTAGGCTTGTTATCAGAAAAAAGTGCTGAGTCATTGTCCTACATAATAGGCAAGACAGTGACTCAACATTTTTTCTTTGAATTAAGGTTTAAAACACCAAAATTGTAGAGATATAATTGTCTCTGGGTAGTCCAGTTGGTAAGAATTCTCCTCTAGAATGGGGGGGGGGGGGGGGGGGGGGGTGGTTCAAATCGCACCCGACAAATTTGTTTATGTTAATTTTGTGTACATGTACTTTTTATATTTCACTATAACAGGAATGACAGTTGAATGCTATCTACAATGTTAATTGGGAAATTGAGCAGACTACAGCTGGTTCAGAACACACTTTTGACATCAAAGACCATGCATACAAAGTCAGCAATACCACTACTTTGCAATCCTTGGTTTAGGGCAACTACAAAAACAAGGATCTTGAAGACTTTGAAAGTAAACACTCCAAGATTTGAACAGCTAAGGTTGGTTACCTATGCATGCCGGAATTACAACAAACATGACAGCACAAAGCAGTCAGCAGCATCTAGCATTACATTACCGCAGTTGGATGTTCCTAATTATGATAAAGAGTTGATGTTTAAGGGACTGGAGACTGATTTTCCATGTTTATCTCGATTGTAAGTATTTTTTCATCTTCATAATAAACTTACATTTATTGTTATAAAGAACCTCTTTTGGAGAGGAGCAAATTTTATCAGCAAACTTGTCACTCTCCTATTTATGAAAAAAGGTTCACAGCTTTACACAATTTAGCATTTGTAGCATTTTCAAAAGCAAGAAGTGATTGCTACATTGTATGCAGTGTATGTACTGTACTTGTAGGGTGCATCATATCGTCACCGTTTTCACAAAATGATGAACTTGTAAAAAATCGTGAACATTTTGCAAATTGGTTTTCGAACAAAGTCTTGACATACTCGGTGCTAATAGATATTAATTTTGCATCAGGGGTAAAGAATATTATTTGTATTTTTTTACCCATATACCGATGTGTGTAAAGCACTGTACATACTCAGTACTTTCCCGTGTCCTGTGAAAAAAAAATGGCAGAGGTCGTGGGTTCGATTCTCACTCAAGGAATATGCCTGTGGTATTTTTTTTTTTTTCACAGGAGTCAAGGGGGGGGGGAAGTACTGAGTGTACAGTGCTTAACACACATCGGCGTGTAGATAAAAAAACACAAATAATATTCTTTATCCCGATGCGAAATTAACACCTGTTATAATGGTTGCGGTACCCGCTGCTAATATGATTCGAACTGCCTCTAGCTACCCGGCAGTCTCGTTAGTCTAGGTGGTAAGACATCTGCTCTAGAATGGCGGGGGTCATTGGTTCAAATCCCACCTGAGGTACGAGGTATAATGCCTTTGAAATTTATTTTTTCAAAAGACTCGGGAAAGTACTGAGTATACAGGGCTTAACACACCTGAGTGTATGGTAAAAAAAATGCAAATAATACTCTACACTTTTAATATTTTCAGCAAATTTCAGGACCTAAGACATTATAGTTTTCTACCATAATTACAACAATTAGCATAACTGACGAATCACTAGATTTGCCATCCAGATCCACACATCCAGATCTTGACAACAACACTGAAGCTAACTTAAGTCATGGTTTGAATTGCTTTACAGACCCTCAGCAGGCCCAGAGCCAGAGTACCACAAGATCAGCTCAGGATATGAAGAATTTCTCTTTAATAAACCATTTCATCTCAAGTATAACAGTGGTATCCTGCCCCAACTTAGCATTGCATATGAAACTTGGGGCCAACTCAACCAAGAGAGAAGTAATGTAGTAGTCATTAACACTGGAATGTCTGCTAGCTCCCATGTCAAGAGCCATAAGGTCAGTAAAGGTCAATTAATACCAAATAAGTCGCATTATCCCTCAACATGACAAAGAACTTGCATTCTATTTATGGTAGTTTTTGCCCTATATTGATCCAATTCATGTGGTGTCATCACAATCATTTTGGTTGCGCCATTTTGGAAGTCAATATGTAGTGCGAATTTTAGTCGATGTGGCGTTTACAGTAGCCACGTGTGACGTGCGTGATGGGGGTCAATACAATGATGTAGTATTATATAGCACTTTGGATACTTGTGTCGTCATGATTATAGCAGTAAATGGAGTAGCCCAGATACTACGCGTGCGTGCAATCACATCACAGTTTAACAAAGACGGCACCCTTTACTGATTTGACCGAAATAATGGTTTTAATGGTAGGCTTTTTGCTCATCTTACGTGTACATGTACCTCAAACATTTCTGTGTACAATATTAACACAAATATTGGTGTTTTTTTGTAGGAAAACCCAACCCCTGGATGGTGGGAGAAGTTTGTGGGTCCAGGCTGTGCCATCGATACAGATAAATTCTTTGTTATCTGCTCAAATGTTTTGGGTGGTTGCTATGGGACAACGTACGTATTTCTTAAAAACTAATGTTCAATTACTGAGAAGTGGTTTATTCAGTTTATTCATGATTGTGTACAATGTGTTGTCATGTGCAGTACAATGACATTTTAAAGTACATGTATGGGACATTCCCCACATTGATAAGAGTCCGCACTAATGATGTCACTTTTGCTTAAAAATTCCCAGGATTTTAGACAAACATTCCAGCACTCCACGCGATCACCGCATTGACGCGCCAGACCGTAGTACTATAGTATACAGCACGTATTGTGTGTACAATAAACGTACATATGTACGCGGCCGTCATTCAAATTTGACACGTCTGAGATCCAGGTACTTGCGTGACCTATTTTTAGCATTAGTGCGGAGTGCTATTGCTTCACAACTTGCAAAACGTTTTTGTATTTGGTGTCACTGATTTAAGGGTTCATCTGATGCATTTAAACAACATCTTGATCTGATTCTCCTTCATTTATCCTGCAATCAATATGTATTTAATAGACTTAACAATGTTATTTCATCTAGGAGTATTTTTTTTAAGTTATGAAGTATTAGTGATGTACACGTAAATATCATGTTAAAGCTTTAACATCTATAAATGTTCCCATGAAGAGCAAATCATTAATGAAGTCATAAATGTTCTTCATCAGAGGTCCATCTTCAACCAATCCAGTAACGGGTCAGCCATATGGGACACATTTTCCCCTTGTTACTGTAGAGGACATGGTCAGGGCTTTATTCCTTCTCTTAGATCATCTTCAAATACACAAGGTCAGTGTAGAATGCTTTGTAGTTATAGATTATTAACCATTCAGAGGCATCAAAGTCAGATTCTAAGAGTAACTTTGACAAATGCAAGGAAGTCGTGCTGTTAATAGACCAATCTATTAAGCCCCGCCTACCTTAGCAACTGCCTAGTAACAGCACTTGGTGTGACTTTCTTGCCATGATCGGTGGTTTGGTTGCGGCCACACACACGTATCGGATACACCCACATACATGGTTTTCGTGAACGGTATGGATTTAGATTCGTGGCTTTTTGAGCAGTGCCTTGAGTCCAAAGAACGATGCAGACAGGAACACTGTTATAAATTACTTTTACATGACTGTACAGGGACCACTACTATGGGATTTGCACCACCGAAATACAAAAAATTCAAACAAAACTAAACAAAAGTTAGTACAGTTGTGTGTGCTGTTGTATGTCAGAACAATGGCCGCAGTTTGTTTACATGTACTTTTCTAATGTGAGTTTTAACGTGTCGGACCTTTGTTGGACTTTCAATGACATTGTCAAGGCTGTGATGGGTCAGTAGGTTAGTAGGCGGGGCTTAATGGATCGGTCTATTGTGACTGCATACAGCCTCAGTGGGGTGAAAGAATGTACGTGAAGGGGCAAATCATTCTGATCAATATTTCTTGCAGGCTATTGCATTTACATGTAGACAAACGTGTCATTCAAACTGAACAGTACATAACCGTTGCTAAACAAATCAGGAGATTCAGGAAAATATTTCTAAAAACAATTTTTTTTTACAAAAACAATTCTTAAAATGTGTCAATGTAGGTGGTTGTTTTAAATTTGATGTAATAGAAATTTTAATTTGGGGTAAACAAAGAAAAATTTACTAGAACTGGATTTGCACCTGTGACCCCTGGAATAACATGCCGGCACTCTACCAACTGAGCTATCTAGCTGGCAATCTCCCTATTTTGTCAATACCTTTTTCCAAGGGTGCCAGTCAGAAGCCATGCAACCCTAAAACTGTTGTAATAAAAAGTGATGTATTTTTTAGGTTTATGCATCAGTTGGTTCATCTTTGGGTGGAATGTTGTCATTAATGGCTCCAGCATTGTATCCAGATCGTGTAGGCAGGTAAGGTTATTGGATTGTTTAACTGTTGCCATCCCAACTATAATGTACTCCTAAATTTATCTTGTGGCACATGTACATGCACAATTGTACGCAAATCAACTGCTTAAATGTCATCATTAAGATTGAAGCTGTGTTCATGCTGTGTAGGATGTTGGGCTTCCCGGGCATGTGTATGTTGTCTTTGCACTTTTGCTCCTGGGTATGATTTTTATGTCATTCCTCCATCCTCTTCTTTGTCTTCTCATTCTCTTTTTCCTGGCCTTGATTGTCATTCCATTGACATTTTGTCTATCTTTTCTTTTAGAAATGTGCCCAGCCCATCTCAGTTTAGCATTTATTTTTGCTGTCCCTGAATACCAGTTTTCATGTGTATTTCAGTGCATCTGACAATCTCTAATTGAGATGTACAAAGATTTTGTTGTAAATGTGTCAATGTCCATGGCTCTATACCCTGTGTGTCATTGTTGGTAGTACACACTATTCCTTGTCTGGATAGAAAGCATTGTAGATAGCCCCAAATGCATTGAGAATGCTGTGCCAATGATGTGACTGTGTTTTATCGGTAAGCAATGATACTTTTCAGTTTGAGGAACAATCCATGCTAATTCAACCATAAAAAATAGCAAATAAACTTGAGATAAACCTCACCTATTGAACCGTTTTTAGCTCTTACGGATTTTATAATCTTTACTGTTGTGACAAGTATGCCTGTTTAATTAGTCATTTCAATTTCAGTACATTGTTTTCTGTAAGCAAACTTAAAGCTTTGGATAAATGAAGTATTGATTTTTAGTGATCGTAAATATAATTCAATTTAAAAAGTCACAGTGGTAATTGACATGGTTGAGCAACTTGCAAAAGAGCATGTCATATTACATGATGGTGCTGACCATGTTTGTGTTTTTAAACCCAAAATAATAAACATAAATTTTTAAAAAGCAGTCAGGTTATTGATCCATGTACATGCACATTTACCATTTTTTTCTCTATAATATTTCTTTATAAACAGAGCTATTTGTATCTCATCTTGTGCTCAAACTCATCCATCAACAATAGCCATGCGATATCTACAACGTCGAGCTATCATGACTGATCCCAACTGGGCAAGAGGGCATTACTATGGCCAATCATTCCCTCGAATGGGTATGAAACTTGCAAGGTATTATGCCACCACTCACCTACCAACTGGCTGTTTAATATATCAGAAGTTTTCCTGGTTTCATTTTTTTGTCTTTTTTCTTTCTTTCTATTATCTCCCTGCACCTTCAAATTTATTGAAAAAGGTCAAAATTCCATAACAGAGATGAAAAACTTGGCCCTTGTTGTGATTAACTTCAGCTATCTCTGTGAAATGATGTAGAGAGTCTGTAAATATCTAAATTATATTATCTTGCATTTATGTTGGCTTTATTTCATAATATCACCCCTGATTACTATGGCCAGTCATTCCCAGTATGGGTCTAAAGCACACTCACCTCCCAACTGGGTAAGAGAGCACATATTGCCAGTCTTTCCCAAGAATGGGTATCATACCTTGGGCTTGAGAGCATTACAAAGCTTCATCATGTAGAGACAACTTTGAAGCTGATCAAGACTCTCAGCTAGATACTAGAAGTTATTGTAATTATGAAATATATAATCTATTTTAAAGCATCATGTTTGCAAACATTTGTACACAAATAATATTAAAACAAAAACAAATTCAAACTACAACCAGTATTTAAATTCCAATGAACATAGAAATTGTATATTTTGTGGTATTGATCATCCCATTATCACTATTATCACTGAACATACTTATTTGACAAACTCATTAGTTTATTTTGGCTATCCATATAAACTTGTATAATCTTTGAAAAGGTTTTAATAAATAGTGTTCATTCTGTCTCCTTTTATAAACCTAATAAATAGCGGCTGTTTTATATCCCTGGATATAGAGAGTTGGGAACAATCACATATCGCAGTGGACCAGAGTGGTTAAAACGCTTCGGCCGAGATAAGATAAGCAATGAGCAGCCATCACTGTGCCCTTACTTTGAGATTGAGAGTTATCTGGAGTATAAAGGAGAGCAGTTCAGTGTCAAATATGATCCCAACTCACTATTATACATCTCCAAGGTAAGAAAGTCTCATAGTGCTTTGACTAACTATGATTTCCTCTGTATGCATTGTGGTGATGCTTCTACATCTGCAGAATCTGTCTTACAATATATGTACCAGGATTACAGCAGGCACTTTTTGCGTACAGGACTAATACAGAATTTCTATGTGCTTACAGTTTGCAAAAGATTATTAAATAAAGCTGTTCAGCCACCCCCCCCCCCCCCAAAAAAAAAATAATAACTGGCACCACTCACATTAATGTGAATATCCCAAAGTGGCTGTTGCTCACAAAATGTGTGTGCTTACCAGCTTGATGAATTAAGCCCTACTGCAAGCATAGTATACAAATATCGACTCAAAACCACCACAACCTTGAGATGATCCCTGAAGATAATGGTCTGGGGACCACCGAGGGAGTTTTATCTATAGCACGAGTAAAACAGTCAACATTCATTTTTATAACACCCAATGGATACACTAACATAGACGTCCAGGTACTGGATTGGCAATAAATTGACACTAGAGGGTGTGCGTTACAAAAAACCTACAACATTACTGACTCAAGACACGGCTTTAACCAAGTCTCAGTAAATATAAGAAAGGAGACCTTGACCAAATAAAAAACCATCCATTTATAGGCAATATTTATTTATTTGGATTTTTTGGGTGAGGGAAGAAGGGTTGTTTGAAGGGAAACTTGTGATGTAAAAGGGACACCAAAAAACAGTTTAAACACGTAAAAGATATTAAATATTGGATACAAATTATGGAAATTGGATAGCAAAGGGAGCATGCTTTACCATGTTAATAGAACCTCTAATCATACATCCATCCTCTTTTTATATTACAGGCCATGGATTTTTTTGATATGGGTGAAGGATTTTCATCCCTGTTGGAGGGTGTTAGTCGAGTAATATGTCCTACGATGATTATTGGTGTACAGACTGACATCCTTATACCTGTTACTCAACAGAAACAGCTAGCAAGTTTACTCAGAGAGTCAGGTCAGTGTTGCCACTCAAAACAGACAGTTTAGGCAAGCTTCACTCACTGATGACTAGGTCCATGTTTGTACTCAAAACAGACAGTTTAGGCAAGCTTCACTCACTGATGACTAGGTCCACGTTGGTACTCAAAACAGACAGTTTAGGCAAGCTTCACTCAGTGATGACTAGGTCCACGTTGGTACTCAAAACAGACAGTTTAGGCAAGCTTCACTCACTGATGACTAGGTCCATGTTGGTACTCAAAACATACAGTTTAGGCAAGCTTCACTCAGTGATGACTAGGTCCATGTTGGTACTCAAAACAGACAGTTTAGGCAAGCTTCACTCACTGATGACTAGGTCCATGTTGGTACTCAAAACATACAGTTTAGGCAAGCTTGACTCAGTGATGACTAGGTCCACGTTGGTACTCAAAACAGACAGTTTAGGCAAGCTTCACTCACTGATGACCAGGTCCATGTTGGTACTCAAAACATACAGTTTAGGCAAGCTTCACTCAGTGATGACTAGGTCCATGTTGGTACTCAAAACATACAGTTTAGGCAAGCTTCACTCAGTGATGACTAGGTCCATGTTGGTACTCAAAACACTGACATGTTTAGTCATTGTGCGTCATTGAAGAAAGATTTTAATTTTCAAAGAGCATTTGCCCGAGAGTATTCTGCATGCGTGCACGCATGTACAGCTGCATGACACTGCGACTTGAAAATGGACGAGACGGTCGAGGGGTGAGATGTGCCGGCACCAAAGAGATAGCTTTATGGCCAGCACTGACAAGAAATAACATTTTTGACTGTATAAAAAAGTTAAGAAAATAGCCAGAATCAAAAGCCAGCAGGCTAAATGGCTCTTTTATAAAAAGGGCCTACTTACATGTACATCAACCTTTGAGTAAATGGTGCAAAGTTCTTCCATTCACTACAGAAAATTAAACGATTCAAGAAATCAAAACAATCGTCATGGCACGTACGTTCAAATGCGTACGAGACGTACAACACGAGCGCATGCAGGACTAGATACGCGTGCGCTGAGGTTTGTTTATTCCACACATTAACTGATTGCCCGTCTTATTTCTGGTATAAGTGATTCCATAACACACGGAAAAGGAATAAAGCAGTGGTATGCAAATAACCGTAACCCAGCCGTACAAGATTTCAAATTTTCCATAGGTTTGTACACAAACATGGATGCGCCCAGGCGGCTTCAACGTACAAACAATGCTAGCTCTAGTCAATGTATACAGCTCTATGGTTGCTACTCAAAACAGACAGTTTATGCAAGTTTACTTAGTGAGCTTGGTAGTTTTAATGCTCAACCAAGCATGATATTTGACTCTTGAAAAAAAAGGCAGAAAATAAAAAACACAGCTGTTGTTATTTTGAAGTATTTTACAGTTTTCTGTCGTAGATCAGTTGACTTTAATCACAGTACCTACATGCACATGTAGTTACATTTGTAAAGTGACAATTTCAATATCTAAAGTCAACATTATTGATAGTGACAGCTGACAGAGAACATGAGGCCTACTTTGTTTAAAACTAAAACAATTTTGTGTGTTAAGCTCCAAGAAAGTATCATTACACCATGTGACAAAATTTTGAATACAATTACTATAATTCAGGTCATTTTCTTTGAGAAAACCTGACCAACAGTAACAGTGTTGTTGGCATACTTAGAAATTTTAACTTTATCCGAGTTTAAAATGCAGTTGTTCAGGTAACAAATATAGAGAACAAGGTGAAAGAACACAACCATTTGGTGCATCAGTGTTCATTAGTTCGGTTATCTAAACAAAAACAAAAAAGGATAAATACCAACAACCATTTTTGTTTTGTAAGTATGTCCTGGTCTTAATGCCCTTTAATTTCAAAATGGGACTCCAGTTTTTTCTCGTTTGCGAAACTTTGCTTTGCATTAATGATACAAATATTGGCACTGATAGTATTAGGGGCCATTCTGAATATTCCATAGTAAAAATGTTGATTTTTTTTACAAAATTAGGAGTGGGTGGGTAAAAAAAAGTAGCTGTGTCATTGCTATGTTTAAGACCTTGTTTCGAAAGCTGACCTCCCCGCCCAATGGGGAGGGTGAATGGCGTGAATTTCTTCTTTTGTTTTAACTACAAAGGTGTGAGCTGGAAGCGAGGAAAAACCATGGAAAATTCCTTAACTAGGAGAAGAATCAGAATATTAATCTAAAATATCTGCTTCATTTGAGGCATTACTTTGTTCTATTCTGGATAGGGTATGTGAAATAGTCTGCAAATATTAAAAACCAAATTTTGGGTTAGTGGTTGGGTCAAAACAATTCCAAAATCGATTGCAATTTTTAAACATTGATTATTCTGAATGGCCCATTACTTCATATAAAGAGCTATTTGTTTATAGAGCATAATATGTTTACATTGTACTTCTTTGCTAATGTTTGTTTTATTATTAAATTAATACCATGATTTCATAGTTCTTATACACATAAATTGTATTATTATAGCATTTAAGTCATTAATTAAACTGTAGAAGATTTACTGGTGTATGATATCTGCTGACTACATTAGGGTCAGTATAAATTTAACTGTGTGTTTAAGAATGTAATTGATTTGCTACATGTAGGTAACAACAATGTGACATACTATGAGCTGGATGCCATCTATGGACATGATACATTCCTCCTGGATTTGAACAACGTTGGAGCCGCTATTAAGGTACAATACATATAGGTCTAAATATTAGACTGTACACAAGTGAAGGAGTTTTGATAGGTTTCAAATCCAAAAACAATCAGCATGTTTTGGGGGTTTTAATGTTTAATAACTAATAATGGAGATATAGGCAATCTAACTCACAGGCAGATTTCTTTCTCAATTAACACCAGTTGGATTGGTAGAGCTGATGTTGCATTATTTATCAGTAATAAATAAATTAGAGGAATTATGCATTGTGACTGTCCAAAGCCCAGTCCCTGGGGATGTGGTGTATTCAACATGCATGGGTATCTGGTCTTGTTCTGTTTTGTGTTTTATTTTGCAAGACATTGGTACTGTATGCACAGTACAGTTTATGTATGGTTGCATGTGTATAGCTAGGATAACATGAATGTGCAGACAACATATTAAAGGGACACACCGGCTTACTATTTATCTAATTTAGTGATGTGGAATGACAGACAATAATATTTAAATGGTTGTTGTACAAACAAATCATAAAAATATCACGTAATTAACGAAAAATGTGGAAAAAAAAACACGGTCAAAGGTCAGCTTATACGCTTTTCCAGCCGTTGCAACTGTCAAGTTTACGTGACATTGTTGCGCAATGTTGTAAGTAGACTGGTACTCTGTCCATGTATGAATTATTACAATGGCGAGGCATGAGGATCCAGACTTCATATCAATCCAGCACAAATTCACGTGTAAATAAAAAACACATAATCGTCGTCATGGTTATTCAGACATAGCACGCCCTATCATGCTCTTCCAGCCACCCCCCCCCCTGTCAAATGTCAGTGATTCTGCCTCTTGTGCAACTTTCAAATTCACGTGTAAATAAAAAACAGACATAAACGGACAGTTTGTATTCTGTGTACGAAGAACTGGACGAACTTACTTGCAATGGAGAACGTTTCTTCGACATCCAAGGATCGGTACAAAAAAACATCGCAAGGAAAAACACCCAAAAGGCGGTCCAACGAAAAGTAAAAAGTAAAAAAAAAACACGATAAATCCAAAGGGAAAGTCAGCATGTGCCAAGCGAGCCTCCCGCCTTCGCTGCAAACGGATTGCCTTTCTCCTGGCAGCTTTAGCGATGGCATTCTCCCGTTTTTCGGGCGATGACTTCACTGGCCGGCCGCAGCCACCGCCACCGGTTTTTTGTTGTTGTGGCGATTGGGGGGGGGGGGGGGGGGAGTGGACATTATGCAGCTATCATAGAAGTAGATAGATCAGCTGTATGGGTTAAACCATGGAGGTAGAAATTAGTATAATTTCTACCTCCATGGATAAACATTCCCCGTCGTCGTCCTGGGTGTGTGTAACGCAGACAACACGTTACAATAGTTAGGGGATAATAGCTAGGGGTACAGACTAAAACAGTCGTAAAAAACGTAATTGTTGGTCTGGCTCCCTACCTCTCCGACAAGCTCCCAAGCTAACGGTTAGACCGGCAATGGGGAGTTCATGCCCCGGGGTTTGTCTCTCTGGCCCCACGAGACACAGCACCGGCTGTACGGGGTATGCCCCAAGGTTTACGTTCCGCTAGCTCCCACGCTGGTGCGCCTTAAAACACGCTTCGGTTGCACGGACTCTCTGAATGCGAATATTACGTTCGATTTTTCATCATTATTTACAAATTGTATCAATAATCTGAATGCATAGTCTTTTTTGTCAAATACTCATAAATAATTGTTAAAAAAAAAAGATTTAAATTTGGTTCAGTAATTTACTTTTATACGGCTGGAAGTAAAACTAACTCCGAAGATCACGTGATTTATCCGAACCACATTTTTGGTTCGGATAAATTGTTTTTTGAAAAATGCTCGAAAACGGCAAAATTTGATGGTTTCTTTTAGGAACCATTCTTCTCCATTCCCGGACGACCTTTGAAGTCATATGTTAGCCTATTTTGTAGCCCAAATAGCCCAACGAAGCCGGTGTGCCCCTTTAAAAAAAAACATAATGTGAAAAGCATAAGGCAAAAAAAAACAACCCAAAGTATTCACAAATATGTATATGGGACTCTTAGAGCCCATAGTCAGGGTTCAACAAACAATATGCAGGTGTAAGAGTTAAATAAGGTACTACACAAAATTGTTTTGTTGTGCAAATTTCTTGAAGTTTCCAATGTTTCCATTGTAGGGACAGTTAGAGACGGAGCTTAAGTAACATGGCAGCACTGTGGAATGACATCAAGCAACCAGAAGTCTGATATCACAATCAAGTATGGAAAAGTGTGTCTTCCTTTTATTTCATTTCAATTCCTACGATATTATTGCCTAATCATTCAGATAAAACCACAAACTTGCTTGGAATACTTTAACCATTTGACGCCGGGAATCTTCAATTTTTTCCTATCCAGCCTGACAGGATTAGTTTCTCGGAATTGCGGATTAATTTTTCTTTGAGAGCGCCGCTGGCACAAAGAAACCTTGACTTGACAAAGCTGAGAGAACAAAGATTCTCCTTGAAGCATCAGGTTTTTGTTTTCTCTATTGAGAAAAAGGTGCTTTTTTGGGGAACCTTTGTTCTATTATTCCGATTTTACACAATGGCGTGTTTAAAAGTCGCCTGTTTGCTAGCTCAGACAATATTTTCTACATTGATGTATGATTGACACATTTAGCTGGGACAGCTGGTGATTAGCAAGTTAAGTTTCTATATACAAATTGATCAAATTTATTTATTTATAGGATTTAGTAGGTAAGTCTAGTAGATACTAAATACAAACAACCACATATACAGGTATAAAAGGCTTTAACCTTCATTTCGTTTTTGGAGTGGCAACTTCATAAAATTTTTATACTTTTAGAGAAACAATTTTGTTTTTATCAGTTGAGTACATACTGTGAGACACATCATTACATTGAGCCGATTTGTTTTAAAGAAATGTTTGTGCAATTCCTCAACATCTAGTGAATGTTTACAAATATTTGCCTATTGCTTACTTAACCCGTTAGAGACTATTCATTTCTGTATGAAATTGTGGACATGACATGTACTTTAATTTCTTTGAGTCATTGGAAGTATGTCAGATCTTTCGGCCATTTGTGGCCACTATGGCATTTTTTTTGTATAAGCCACTTGCAGCCACTATGGTCTCTAATGAGTTAGAGTGGCAGGAGCCAATACATACAGTAATTTCAAGATACTAAATGATAAATTTTGTTTGGAGTGTTCATTTTAATTTGAAGATCAAAGAAGAACAACATTTATACCATGTCTGACACTCAAAAACTGGTGGTAGTTGAAAATAATACATTGTACATGTTAGGTTGGAAATCAGTGTGTTGTGTGTAGTATCAAAAACCAAGGTATCCAACAGGAAAATAGCATACTTCTGTGTACAAACGTATCTGGATTGTATAATCTGTTAAAAATGCAATGCTCCATTAAAACGGCTAAAGAATCACACTAAACGTTGACTACATACAGTATTTGTTTGCCTTACTTTTTTATTTTACATAACACCTGCATTAAGAACGATAAAAGGAAAGTTATGTACATGTGTAAATGTAAACATATCTGTATCTAGTTGTGTTGTCATCAGATTCCTTTCTTCAATCAAATACTACCAATACATTTGATGTAACTTCTTACATGTAAATTTATACATTGTACACACCCTACAACTACTGAACAGTAAATTTATGAAAATTGTTGTGCCTTCATGTAACTTTAATATCTTTCATACAGAGTAGTTAATACTTGAATACTTCTCTATTTTTTTTCTTTTTGGAGGAAAAGTTTAGTTATATTTTTATATCAGCTTTCAAAATGTAAATATAATCATCAATTTAAATTTTAATTAAGTAATATATAATTATCATCAATCAAAACAACTTCAGCAGTTATTATTTTTTCATTTGATAAGTTTTGATTAAAAACAAACATGGCTTGTAAAAACTACATGTACTGAATGTGTCATAAAATAAAATAAATAAACAAATAAAACAAAAATAATAATAATAACTAGGATTGTGTTTGTAGCAAAACAAACACGGGGTTTCAGGTAAAAAAAAAAAAACTATTGAGAAATGTAGGATGTCATGGTGACTTATGTCCTCTGTTACAGGTCATCACTGTCCCAATATTGTGTATAAAACTGTAACAATATTTTCTCAATGTGAATTAATATATCTCAAGGTCCTTTCAAGAGCTAAAACTTTCAAGTTTTGTTACCGTAAGCGAGGATTTGTGGCTGCCGCGGGAAAATAAATTTTGCCAGTAGCACTAGCTCTAGTGAGAAATCTTAAAAGTCAATTTGTATAGTGCCTTCTCCGTTATGGGTAGCATAGCGTCCACAGACGTCCACATTGGTCATGTTGGTTAGCTACGGATTTTAACACGTCTATAAAACAGGTAACAGTGATGCAATGGTGACGTTATGTTGTTTATGTACTAAGTTAGAACCCAAGCTTTGATTTGATATATTGTTTGTAGTTCCTGAGATCAGCCGCACACAAGTTTCAATGTGTTAAAGCAATAAGACTGTTCGGACAGTAAAATAATAATAGTAATAATAACAAAAATACAAATCTCGATGAAAACAAAGGTGGTTTCAGCGGGTGGCTTAAATCCCCAATAATAGTATTAATAAATAAATATAGGGCCTGTGAGTGACCAGGAGAGGGTCCTGACCCTCTCTTGGTCACTCACAGGCCCGAGGGGTGCATAGACGTGCACTATTTCCCGAATAATGCCAGTCCATATGTGTTTTATAACACACCTCAGTCCAAAATGTCGGTTAGAAGAGTAAATCGCATTTTTTTGGCCAGAGATTCTTCTCAATCCGCAGATGTCGCCGTTCTCTTGAGGGCGCTCTTTACCAGTCAATAGTTTTGGGGTTTTTGAAACTATTTCCTGCTTTGCGAACTATTTCCCCCAAATGAAGCGCGTGCGGTGCAGATTTCATGCACTAGGCTATATTAGTTCACCGTGTTTCAGCCAATCAGGATAAAGAACCAGGGAGAGGTGTGTTCGAAAAAAGAATATACTAGCTTGGTACTTGGTTTAAATTACACGATTAAAATTATTTAAACGATGCAGAAGTCCTTTGGAAAACAACTATCTTTATCCAGTTATACGCAAAGTGATTCATGCTTTCTAAATTGTTTTAATGATAATTTTTCTCACATGAGGAAGTTCTAAGGGATGAACATTAACACTTTTTCCTGTTTCGTTTGTACAAACTAAAAACACAACTTTACTTTTCTTGATGCCAAACATTTCCCCCAAATTCTTTCAAATGTAAGCAGTTCAGGTGTTACTATTTCAACAGATAAAATGTGGTTCACAAGTTTTGTTTGTCCATTGAAGTTGCAGAAATGTCCTTCAAGATTCTGGTTTTGGTAATCGATACACACCAGCACAATACACCAACAACTGCTCTTTCACTTTTCGATCTAAAAACTGCCGCAGCTTGTGTTCATTAAATTCAGAAGCCGATGGTCCTTGCATTGCAAACATCTTGAGCATTGAGTAAATACGATCCAGACTTAATGATTCAAGATTTGTCAGCATGCCAACGATGTAAGACCAAAATACCTGTAAAGAATCATAGAAACATTACTTAGCAACGCAAAATTTGATGAGACAACAGTGTGAAATCTCATCATTTAGATTAAATGTTTTAGAGCCAAATGCGAAATCCAAACAAACAAGATTGAGATATAGTCTGGAATAAACAAACCTGCAGTTCCTCTTCTTGCTGGTCCTGGGCTGATGCCATAGCAGACTCGGTCTCTTCATCACTATCTAACATATAGCTATCATGCTGGGTAGCACGACCACCTCTCTGCTCCTCAATCAAGACAAATGTATCACTACTTTCCTCACGTATAACACCCTGGCTCTGCCAAAATGCCATCTTTCGACGTAATGCTGTTACTGGTACCTGCATCACTGCACTCAGATCCTCCACTGTCCACTTGGCTGCCAAAACAATAAATATAAATTGTTGATACACTGACCACAACAATAAGCTGAATCCAATAACAATACAGAAAGAAGCATTTTATGGAATGAAATGTAGCCCTGAAGGACATTTCCTTTTGTGTAAATAGTACAGTGACATCTTGGATATGAGGTATGCTATTATTAGGATGGAAAATTTTATTAATACAAATAACAAGACAAAGTAGAACTGAGCCTTTCAATATGACTTCTCAAACAGGTAAAGGGGACACCCATCGGTTCTCTTCTGTCACCAGCGCTACGAACCCTTTCATGGAAGACTAAAAATGACTCTACAGTCCACAGATCACAAGTGAAACCCTAGCTCTTGTACGTCCGCAACACTCATCATATGGACAAAACCATGTTTTAAAGAACTTTTCCAGTACCTCAAACCACAGTACCCACCAATCAAGTTCTCCAAGGAAACAGAAGACTCCTTTTTGCTCCATTTCCTTATGTTTGACTTACAAGGTTGTCTGATGGCACATTGGGACACTCCATCTACTGCAAACCTACACACACACATGCCCAGACAGTTACCTCCATGCCAGATCATTCAAACAACCATCAGTCAAATTGTCCATGGAGCGCAGACTAGAACAACTAGCATACAACAAAATGGACCACGAACACTTCAAACAAGAAATAAAGCTTGTCTATAAAGTACTCAAGGCCAATAGATACAGAATCACCAAAAAACACTACCCAACTGCCACAGCGAAGAAAAACCCAAAAAACAAGCAGAAAACATCATTGCAGTCCTCCCATATATCGGCCAATCTACTATAAGCTAACACAAAATTATATTTAATCGTAGTCGGCACACTCGCCCTGTATTATTGTTCCTTGTAAACTACGGTTATCACCAGCCTTTGGAGAAAAAGGTTTATTTCTTCATTCATAAACATGCAAATTAGCTCTAGTCCAAAAGGTATAAACTCACCATGAAACCACTGAACATTGTCTTTTTTCTTGTGGTACGGTTTAGAACACGTGTGTTTCACATTTAACAATTGTTAGTCCCGACATTGCATGATATTCGTAGGCATATTATGTTGCCTTTCACCTGAATTCAACTCAAAGTTATGTCTACCATGAAAGGAAAAACAAATCAAAGATGTTGCAGCTAGACCTTTTACTTCGACAACCTTGCCTCAGGTTGAACGAACAAATCTTATGCTCCAGCCCCGCCTTGGGCTTGCCAGTGCTTTATTTTGAAGACCAAGAAAGTCGACAGCCTTGTCCAATTTCTGTCAGCAGTAAAGGAGAGTCTTCATGGACTCCAGAACCCCCTCAGCCAGTCCCTCCGGTCTGAAGAGCACCAAATGTTGTTAATTTAACACAAGGCAGATACAGACAAACCTCGCCTTTCGTCGTCCCTGCTAACCAGCCACGGTCAATCACTTTCCCTGGACACTAATGGAGTCTTCCACAGGCAGGCATGAACACTAGTCAAAGAGGCACTGCAAGCCAACCAGGTTCCAATGGTTCAGGACAAATATTTCAAGGCCCCGAAACTGTCAACCCAAGTGAAATCCTTCATGAAAGAAGCTCGATCTTCTTTGGTAACCCAAGATGACAAGCTGAAAGACTGCAAAAATGCTTTAATGGCCTCACGTTTTGACCCTGGCAAAGTCTTTCTCAAAGGCTAATTGATAACACGACACATACAAGTATACTGGAGGAACAGAGGCAGTCAAGTGAAAAGAGAGAGGCAGAAAGCAGTCAGAAGGTGCAAATGGTAGATTGACGTGATGTCCGACAGGTGTATCTACATTAACTTCTGGGTGTTGCCTGTGGATCTATGATTATAGAAACACCTTTTGAGTGTAGTTCTTGTTTCAAACTTTGCAAGATATTAGATAGATGAGATTCATGGTGGTGCAGGTGACATGGCCCCTTGTCTGATGTGTTGTCTGCAGATGATGCATTTTCAAGTGTTGGAGCACCTAAAAGTTCCCTGTGGCAGCAGGGGATTAACAGTATCATTAATAGGGAGACTTCAGCCCGAACAATGAGATCCCTGAGACTGGGTGGACATCTGTCAGCAACTATGGGTTTTTCCTGTACAGTAAGTTGGAAGTCGATCTGATGTGTAAAGAATGTGATGGTTAGAACTGGTTGTTTTATGAATGGAAGTGAGTGGTGGAAAGTGACTTTTCCCATGGAGCTTTGCTTCTGACTGGCACCCCCTGAACAAAGATATTGACAAAATAGGGAGACCCTCAACATTAGGGCTGGATAGCTCAGTTGGTAGAGAGTTGGTACGTTAAACCGGTGGCCGCAGGTTCAAGTCCTGCTCCAGTCAATTTTTCTTTGTTCACCCCAAAATTGAAGTTAGTATGACCTGAACCCTTCCATTTCATTGTGAATCAGTAGTTTTCTATAAAATCCTAATCCTTGAATTCCTAATCAGATACAATTAGCATAAGCACTGGAGCCTACACAGGCTGTGTTTTTTCCCTTGTTTTGTTCTCTCTTTACACAAGTGATTATAGGAGTGGTACCGTTTCAGTTTCTGTGATTAAGGATGCTGATGACACCTCACTTACCAGTGAAGTCTTTGCAATTAACAAAACTTGTTATTGCATGTATTGTAGTGAAATTTTAGTTCTTAATGTGGAAAAGATTAAGCAAGTTGTTTTTGATTTTCAGAAAATGAAAATAATATCAAACCATTTTTTTGCACAGAGCACATTGTCGTCTGCTCCAAATATATAAATATATATTTTTATATATATATAAAACTAGTAGGGTTGATGGCCTTAGCTTTCAATCCAAACCGGACCTTCTCTTTATAATCTTCCAGTACGTGCTAATCCTCCAATCAAATTGCTCAACAGGAGTGTGATAATAAACCACATCATACTCCCAGTAGTCTATATTGCACTCTACGTATTGTATCATGCGTCATGCTCCCTATACAGACAGTGCAAAATAATGTTCTAAACTTTGCGCATTGAACGTGCTGTTCATATTGAAATAAAGCTTAAAATTGTGTTTCTTCCAGTTGGCTGGAAAATAAATTTGTTATCTTACGCATGCTCGTGAAAAGCATAGCGCATCTGCGTCCCATGATATCCCACTGATATGGGATGCAGAAGCGCTGTATTTTTCCATATTCCACTCGCACTTGTGTGATAACACTATAATAACACTATAATAGTAAAACACTAACAGAAGAATGACTGCACTAACACACTTTTTCAGCTAATCAGCAGATTTCCCCTTCTTTTTTTAAGAGCCAGTGAAAACTGAAATACACTGTACAAAGTTTGTGTGCTAACAAGTTTTTGATTAGTGGGTTTTTGTTTGCATTTGCTGTCATAAGCCAGCAGATATGTATTCTGAAAACTAAGCCTGCGATCCAAACTTTTTGATCAAGGCTACTTCAGAAAGAAGATGTTTGTTTGTTTGTTTGATTACTATGCTGCCTATTTAAGAGTTTTGACAGTTTCAGCAGGTAATCAAAACTTCAATACATCAGACTTTTAAATAAGCTGTCTACTAAACACCACATGTCTTGTAATCACAATGATTTAAGTTGTGTATTTTATGAGTTACCTTTGTTCTGGAAGTGCATGATGATAGTTGCATGAATAGGTGAAACAGACAAGTTGAGTTTACGATCTTTCAGCTCAAGCTCCAAATTGACCAGACCTAGATTTGTCTTCCAGTTGAGTGTTCGCATACCTTTTAAAACCTAGCAACAAAAGAAACTTGTTTACATTTTATTATTTTTGGTTTTTCTTGTCCCCTTTTCACTGAAAGTCTAAATGCCACAAAAGGTAAAGGGACTACAACAGAAGGCAATAACCAGCCTCTGCTGCCAAGGTTAGGAATCCCCCTTTAAGATTGGAAAACTACAAGAATATCAACCATGACTTAATTTGGTAACAATGTTGTATCTTGCACAATTCATACACGCTTTCACTTGCTGGCCCTGGGGCGTTGACCTCTAGTCTACTTAAGCCACTTTTAGAAGATACAAGGCATCTGAACTCTATAGAGGAAACAAAACAAGGCAGGTCCAAAGGCCAATTTGGCTTATGTCTGTATGTACATGTACATGTACTACGAAGCCAGACTTCATCCTTTAATGCATGTGTTTTGTTTTAACTTACGTTCAATAGCAAGATTTTTTGTAAACTATATTGAGCCAGGATTTTGTGTAAAGACTGTCTTTGACGGGTTTTGCTTGTCCTCGGGTCTCATTCTTTTTTAAGGCTCTTTGGTCTATTAAAAACATAACAATTTAATAGTTGTTCTTGAGAAATCCATATTTACTTTGACATGCCAGAACTGCTGTATTTTGAATAACAAATCCGTTTGAAAATCCATACTGGTTGGCAGCTCTGCCCAGGGAAATCATCGATCAAACTCGTCACGTTTCCTACACCATAAACCATGCATTTCAGTTCTATTTACCATGCATTTTCGTCCCATCCTTTTTAACTATTGAACGCTGGACCACAGAATGTGTTATACACAGCAGTACAAAACACCCTCATAGTGGATGCCAGAATTTGTAAAATTTGTTTGTTCTTAGTGTTTCCCTCTAATCAAATGAAAAAGATCTACTTGGATGTTATATAAAACAAATAATGAATGTTTTGAATTTGTGCAATAGAGAAAATATTCTCACCATTGCACTCATAAACATTTATTACTTGTATCGTCACCGTTTTCACGAACAGCCACTTATTTTTAAATCCCATGTTCAAAGAGGCGATTTTTCGTTTTTACGAACAGCCACTTATCTTTAATTAATATTTAATCATATTTTAGCATTTCTCCATATAAAAAATACGATTCTATATGTACCATTATGTACTTGAGTATCATTTAACATCGCATTGATGAAAAATAGTACTTATTTTACCTGTGGAATGACGTTTTAAACGCAAACAAAACTTCAACGTTGATTGTCTCAAAAACGTTATTCTCGCGCACATAAAGATAAGTGGCTGTTCGTGAAAACGGTGACGGTATAATATTCAACAAATAAATGTTCCCAGTGGTACGTAGATCTGGGTGGCATGGGTGACTTGTGCGCAAAGCACTTGCCTTTCACCACTGTGGCCCTGGTACGATTCCTGGCTTGGGCCATATGTGAGTAGAGTTGTGCGTTGGTTCTCTCTTTTGCCACAAGGGTTTTTCTCCAGGCCCTCTGGACCAAACGCTTTCGATCTCAAGCTGTTGATGTGGCTGGCTGCCAAGGGCGCCCTTGAATGCCTGCAGCTCGAACACGTGTAGCTGCGTCCTTCGCAATTCAGCTTCTCAGCTGCCAGTAAGGATGCCTAGCTTCCCAAATTGTTATCACTATCTAAAATGTACCTGTAAACATGAGTTAATATTTACCTGATATGACTTGGTATACTCCTCCATAGCTGTCTCTATTTCCTCAGGTATTTTTAGTTTTTCTTCTTTTAAGTTGGGCCAGAATTGTGCAGACAGGATCATGGCACTGAACTCAAAATCCTACATGATAAACATTTTAAATAAAATTTTACTGTCTTGGAAACACATGGCCTGAAAAGCTAATCAAGATGTCATTACATTATAGCAGTCTCTTTAGAATACTAGAAATTTAGAGTTTGTGGACAAACTCACAGTGTTCGGCTTCAACGTAATAAAGTGATTGCGTAATTGAAAATTGTAAGGTCAATATTGTGTGCAAGTTTGTTGTCTCTTGTGCTATGCTGTCAGGCAAAATATTTATTTGTACCTTTTCTTGATCTTAATGCATGAAGGTTTCTCACATGATATCTTGAATTGCCCGAGAGCTTTACATTGATGTAATGATTATTAATGTACCTTGTCTAATTAATAAGATACATATTTTTGTATGTACAAACTTATACTTCCGGTTTTGACCGGAAGTGAAGGTTAAATGAGGTCACACATTGTAAACATTGGTAGAATCGTTGAAGGGCCTTAAAATCAGGTTAGTATATTAATACACAAATTTACGTTATTCAGATATGATTTTTTATATAAAAAAACTACTACTTCCGATTTCCACCAGAAGTAAAGGTCAAATGGGGTAACACCCTGTGTAACATGTTTTTAATACATCAAGACCTTTCATATGGTGTAAAGATCACGTATGTAGCATGTATTACTCTTAAGATATAATTATTTTCGTAAAAAACTTCAATTTAATGTACTGACGTCATCGATGACATCATCATTCCAAAAATTTTGCTTTGTCATGTACACACTGTGGTCTTGGTATATAGTAAGTTTCAAGTCAATACATGCTTTATTTTTTGAGATAGCAAAATATTTTTATTTTTGACCTCATGTATCATTTTCGTTGTGACGTAGCTATGACGTCATACAATGTATATCACATTTTCAGACTGCTCGTGAGCTAAAGAAAATATTATGCATTGAAAGTTTGTTCATGTTTTTATTCACTTAGGCTCTAGAGCCCCAAATACCATGATTTTAACTTTAACCATGTTAACTTCCGGTTTTGACCTGAAGTAAAGGTCAAATGGGTTCTCAGTGTGCATACAATTTGTCCAACATTACAAGACCTTTCATATGCACCAAAGATTTTGAATGTAGCATTTGTCGTTCTTGAGATATGAATTTTTTCAATTATTTAACGTTTATTTAACCTAATGACCTCATCATTCCCAAAAAGTTGCGGTTTCATCTACTCACTAATATCTTTGTACATAGTAAGTTTCAAGTTCACACAAGCTTTACTTTTTGAGAAAATTGACGGACAAGGTTCAGGGGGAAGAATGCGCAGGAAAAAAACCCAACTTAACAGTAACAATAGGCCGAACACCTAAAAATGCTTGTTATAGAACATCCTCATTCACTTCTGTGAGCCGATGTTCAACAATACTTTACATAAAACCATAACTTTACAAGAATTTGCTATATAAAAATCCAAGCTATACTATCTTTGTGGTCACATATGCAGTAATTGCACCAGGTATCAAGCCCCCTCTATACAGTTTGACTCAAGAATAACAAAAAGCCCAAGTAAATGCATGGAGTGAGTTTTTATGTAATCCCAAAAAATATTTCACTGTACCTGATAATTATGACACAAATGATTTAATTTGTGCTCATTTGACAATGGTTACCATTTTAAGGGTTGTGGTATTCTTAACCAGTAGATGCCAGATGACGTGTATACATATGCCATTAGTTTCCGAGCCAGCAAACTGGCAAGGTTTAAACACGCCATTGTGTAAAATCAGAATAATGGAGCAAAAGTCACCATGCAATGCTTCGTTTCAACCACACACAGAGGACAGATGGTGCTGAATATTTCACTCATTTTTGCCCATTATGCAGTGGTTATTGTGAAATCCTGGTTCCAGACCTTTGTCCTTTTGTTCCGAGAGGATTATGAGACATCAAGAGGCTTCCACCATTGTTTATTCATTATATTTCTGATCAATGGAGGTAAGTCCAAGTAAACCGAGTATCTACCCCTTGGTTCCGGATTGAGGAACAATCTGCCGCCGAGGTTTTGCAATTTCACATTATGTGAATTTGACATTTCTCCATAGAGAACGGGGGAAACAAACGGTGCTTCAAAGATTCATTGTTCCCTTGGCTTTGTCAAGTCAAGGTCAAGGTTACTTTGAGCCAGTGATACTCTCAAAGAAAAATAATTCCAGCAATTCCAAAAAAGTAATCCTATCAGGTTGGACGGGGGGGAAATGGAAGGTGAAACTTGACTCTGGTATGTGGTTGTAAAATATCACAGCTAGTGTAACTAATTGTTATTGGTTTCCTTGTTGGTACATTGTCTTACTTTGTTTGTGTTTTCTTCTGTTGTATCCCCTTCAGTCTTAAGTGTCCTGATATGACTATTGCAACGTCTTGAATCAGCAACATCTTTTAACATAACTTCACAATGATGCAGCTGAGACTCCCCAAAGCAAAGTTTCAGAAGTTCTAGATAGCGCAGTTCACGCGCTGTATCATAGTTGAATCCTGTCAGGATACGATCAGCCAGTAGGCCTCTGTATTCATTGACAAACAGTTCACGGCTCCCATAGATGTTGACTAGCATACTGATGATGTCTGAAGACCTTCGACTCTTTGATGTCCGAGCTGAATGTGAAAATAGATACATATTTTGGAATCTTCTATTTATAGAAAATGTCACAACAAATATTGCATTGTGTGTGAGTGGGTTCCTCCTACCTAGGTCAGTATTTATTGAATCAGACAGTCAATTTACCTGTTTATTATTATTATTATTATTATTAACAAAACATTTAATAGACATGCAGAATATTCATTCTGAATTCTGCAAAATGATTGGTCAAAAAATTAAATAAATTTTATATACAGCTTTTGAAAACAGCGAGTTCCAGTTCCAAATGTTTAGGGCTCTTGTCAAAAGTCATCCAAGAGAACCAGCGGATTAGAAGTCTTCCGCTGGAAATTATTATCCACTGAAAGGTGGGCCTATACACAACAGAGCCAGCGAGTAAACCAGCGGATAAGATCACATTACTCGCTTGGCTTCACAGGGTCATTTGTTTACAAACCGCAGAGATTGAGATCGCTATCTACTGGAATCTGGAGGGGGGGGGGTCTATGTTCTTCGCCAAACAACTTCCCCAAACAAGCCACGTGCACTGAAAAGTGCCCCATACGTATGTACGTGTACATGTGATGTGTAAGTCCCGTAGCGCATCAGCGCCCACCAGCTGGAAATGGGATACTCCACTCTACGTTATGGGGGAAATACTCATTGATTTTTTAGACAGTAATGGCGGCAAAGCAAAACGACATCAACCAATTTGTATTCGTCGTGTGACTAGACAAATCAACACTGTCAGGTAGAGGACAATCACATAATCCGGCCGAAAAAGTCGGCGGCTCGCTGCTCAATCTCCAGGATTGACAGTTGAAATAAGACTTCGCATTGTCTCTATATCTCCCTAAATATTGGCTGGATATTGATAAGTTTGAAAAAAGTTATAAACAACCACATGCTTACCATCTTTTTATGAGCTAACAAAATCTGGCAATAAGAAAAAAAACACAAACGGAGGGAAGAGAAAAAAAAAAACACACACACAAACGAAAAAAAAAAAAAAACACACAAGTAAAAGCTATGTAGATGCTCATCTACCAAATCTACTAAAACACCCCTAAAAGTCAATCTAAAGATCCAACCTCAGCTTGTCCTTATGAAACATGAATAGCGCTACATACAGATCATGCACTGATTGATCAAACCAGTGTTGTTATGAATTACCTAGAACGGTTTTGCTGTATTCAACCATAGAGATTCAACCAGGGGTATGTTTAGTACAAAATCTATAAATTTGACAATTAAAGCAGCAACAAGCTTTAGAAACATCAGGGTTATGCTTAAAAACTAAGCAAATACAAAAATGTCATTTTCACTTTGAGCAATTTTACAAGTTCTTGTGGACGTTCGTATGGACATGTAAGTAAACCTATGCGACCCAAATGTACATCCAGACAGCCGAGGAACAAAATGTCAAATCTCCAAATACTGGCTCTGTGATTGCCATATAAAGTATGTAGCCTTTTTATTTTGCACGTACAATTGAAACAGCTTAGACAAATCACTAAGATTTTCTTAAAAGATTCACGTAAATAAATAGGGTTTTTTTTTCATTTTGAACAAAATAGTCGGATCTCCGAAACTTTTCATAGAAATAACACAATTTAGATCTCTGATGATCCAATTTCTTCATTTTGAACGCCAAATAAATGGATAAATCAAACCTGCAATGAAACTATGGAAAAGCCCATAAATACAGTGCGACCTCCAAACATTCAGATCTTCCAAACTGACCGCAGGATTGTTTACGCTACATTTAATCAGGCAGTGAAACCGCAGAGCACTCAGTGGGGTACATTGCCATATGGCCCAGCGGATAACAAGGTACAACTCAGCGAGTAAGACAGGGCCTGCAAAAGCTAACAAGCCGCTCACGCCTCCAACAAAACGTCGCCATCGGATGGACCTTTATCCGCTGGTTCTCTTGGATGACTTTTGACAAGATGCCTTACATGCGTACATTTTATAAACCATTGTGAAATGCACCAATGACTGGCACTCATTTGATGGGTGAGTGGATTACTCTACCTGGGTCAGCATCTATTGGATCTGGCTGCCATTCATATTGACTTTCATCCTCTTGTTCACTGCAGTAACTTTCATCCATGGTGACTGGCTCGGCTTTTATCAACTCTTCAGCAAGTTCCTTGTTACTATCATCGGTTAAGCTTGATACAATGCAACGAACTGTGTCTTCACGTGTTCTATTATGTAATCATGCACAGATACACATTTTGTAAGCACAGGTACCTTTTTAACCGAATATTAAAATTTGGGGTGAACAAAGTTTTGCTTGTGGTTTATTACTTGATGTAACTCTCATCACATGAAAAATTCTGATCCCTCCTCCCAAATTTGGACATAATTAAAACTTTTGCTCAAGAAAATTAATGCATTTTTTCTCCTATATTGACAAAACAGTTAAATATCATTTGTCATGCAACATGTCTGTCAAAAAGACAATCCAGGGGCATGAGAAATGTAAATCAAGTAATACATTGAAGAAAAAACACCCAAGGTAATAAATGTACAATGCCCAGAGAAGAGAATGACACAAACCAAGATTTGAAGGTGATGTAATATCTTTGAATGCCAGCCTTTCTGCTATATAAGGGCCATTGTAACCCTTCAAGTCCTTTTTGAAATGCCTGCTACTTACATGACTTAGGAGTTTGGTCTAAATAACACCCTCAGTCAACAGTCTTAATTAAAATGTCATTTTTATACTCAAAAATTGAACTGTAGTGTTTAGTGGCATACGGGATACCATTTATTCAAACCACGGCCCTAAATGTTAACTTTATTATGCTCCTTATGTGAACAATAAAAAAAAGAATGAAAACAATATGTGTCAGTAATTCCAAGATGTCCCATGTGTCCATTGACTGAAAACTTACCTGAGATACTTCCTAACAGGTTGACATACCAGCTCTAATATGATACCAGAAGGATCAACAACTCGCAATGCTCGAATTGAAGAAATATACTGCGTCAGAATATCATCAGTATTCACTCCTACAATCAAAATGGTAAGTCAATTCCTATTTATACAATGTAAAATGTATCTCATAAATGAACCTACCCTGCAAAATGCATCAAGAAGCAACGATTAAAAAATGTTGCACATCACAAAAGATGTAATTTTGTCAACTTCAACACCCTAGCTACATGTACTACATAGTAAAACATTTTTATTTGGAATCTATCAAAAGAGGAAACAAGAACAAAGACATTATGATATAGCTTTTACATCTCAATGCTGGGGTACATTAAACATATTTGTCTTCCATTTATATCCTTTATTTTTGTGTCTACTTTTAGATAGAATCAACCATACAGCTGGTACAATACAAAATATTTCACAATAACATATTCAGTATTGACACAAAATATGTCTTTTGTTCTGTTAACATTCACTGCAACCCCTTAAACAATTCTTTAAAGTGTTTTAACATGTGTAAACATGTATGGAATAAGAACAAAGCTTGGGTGAGACCACAATATTATTGAAAATAGGGATACCAACTTTTATCCTATGATAATATCGTGAGTTTTGTTGACATAAATATGAGCAAATCGCAATATCAATGAAGAATCCAGATGTACTGCACTGAAACATCTCTCAATGGTTTAAAGACAGCAAGATAATCTCATGATGATGAAAAAACTGTATTATGGGATTACAAAGCCACAGACCGAAAGGTCGAGAGTTCCGTATTGATTTACCCAACATGGTTCCATCCAACAAGGAAATAGTAAAGTGTCTTGCTGACCGGGATTCCAACCAATACTCCAGTAAATTTGCCACCAGAACTTGAGTTTGATGCGCTAAACCGCTCTGTCACGACTACGCTATTGGGCTCGTGCCTCTTGTGGTGGCATTTTGGGAGTTAAGTACCATTACCGTACACTACTTTCCTGTGTATAATGGCACTCTGTGCCAGACATTGATCATCATTTTGATCTCAAGTGACACCAGATAATGTGCATCATTAGATAACTTGCAGTGACTTTGAAAGTCATATAAAGCAGCGTCTTATACGCAGGAAAATGCTGTACATTTCTGTGGTTATTGGGTCTAAAGCAAGGACTTGTGATGATACCAAAGAATAATAATCATGATATCTCAAAATCAACAATACAAGTCTGATTATATGTCAGTGATGAAAATAGCCATTATTGCCCAGGCTTGACAAAAACAATGAATTGGTTTACTACCAAAACAACAAAATGCGGACAAAACAAAATCAGACAATTTAATTTTAAAATTATATTACCTGGGTGTAATAGCCGAGTCTCTAAGGATGTACGCAGGGATTTCACAAGGTGTCTTCTGAGATCTGTTTTCTCCAAACACTTCTTAAGATCTTCCAAAGCTGCTAAGGAGTCAGGAAACTCAACAATGATGTTAAATAATTCTTGAATGCGTAGATTAGCATAGGTCTGATAGAGAAGATATTGCAGTCGATCCCTCCATAGCTGCATTGTCTGAGAGGTACTGGAACTTATTGTACGCTGTGAATCTTCCCCACAAAATACCACATTTAACCATCTAACAACCTTGGATGACAGCCACTGTAATAAATAAAATATTAAGTTTACATGTAAGTTGGCTAACAGTACGAATAGTGTTGTCTACTTAATACATTGATGTGGGAGACCAAGTGCACCCTCAGTGTTCAAATGCCTGATCAAATTGTTTTTATATCTATATACATTGTAATTTGCCGAATGGTGTTTGTCTGTATGTCATTGGATCTCCTCTTTGAATTCTGCATTATACCTTGCAAAATTTGCCAGGAAAAATGGTATTAAGTTCATCTCCAACTTCCCCAAACAATGAACAAAATTCGTTCAGAACGGGAGACTTTTACAATGTTAGCAGGCATTCCGGTAAGTGGTCATTTTCTATTGGTCTCATAATACAAAAGCAGTGCTCACAGGGGCACCCGCTAACGTCTCAAAAGTCTCCCATTGACCAGGATATAATGCATGTTAATAATGCATGAAAATGTTACACACTTATGCTCATCAACTTTCAATGTTTTTTTGTTAACACCATAAAACAAAACATTGTTTGACCTACGGAGATCTGATAACATCACAACTTTGTTGTCACTTGGCTATTGTGTAAATCATCATCAGATCATCGACAGTGCATAATGAAGAGACTAGGGATGAAATGATATCAAGCCTGCATCATGCTTTACAACTCTAAATATTAAGGTGTAGTTAAAGACCAATTTACAATTAACTCAAAAAGTAGGACCTTCAAAGCACAGGTTTCCTGCTACTTAAACACTTAAATTTGCATAAAATTATGTGACCTTTGTGTTACTTGCACTGGTACAACTTTTCTCGGTGTCCTCCAACAGAAAGTAGCTTAAAGTTTAATTGATGTTGGATAAATCATATGTGTAAGATTCTGAAATCATTGTGACTAATTGTAAAGTGTATACACTGCACTGTTTGGTTCTGCCAGGATGAGCACATTGTGTAAACTGGCATCTTCGTGTAAACTACATGTAGCATAGTGTTGTTAATTTTGTAAAAGGTAATGTGGCTGGCCAAAAGCTTTCTTTTGTTCCGTTGGTTTTGAGCAGAAAAAACTTATTCTCTGTAAATTCTCTCAATTTTGTACAGAGCATAGCCATGCTCCTTAGTAAAGTTATATAGGTGGAATAGCTTTACATGCAAGTACAGAAACTCCCATTTACACGTACTACATGTACATGAAATGCCTCGCACAATAGATTATCATGTATTTTTTGTCAGCATTTAATACTGAAAATTTGAGCTTTCAAACATTTGATGCACATGCTAAAATATTACATATTTTATAATGGAATGAGTGCACATACATATGCGCATACATGTACATGTACACTACACTGTACCTACATGTGTTTATTGTGTACCTACCTCCTCTAATGTTGCAATAAAGGAAGTCTCAAATTCTCCCCTGCATTTGTTGTCCACATGATACTTAATCTTAGCATGAATCAGTGAAGTTACCACCTCTGCGCAAACACGCTCTAATATACCTAAATGATGTCTAGAAATATATCAAACAAAAAATCACAGATTACCCAAATATAGCTTTGTTTGTTAGATTTTGACTTTACTTTTTTCAAAGAAGGGTTCAGAGTATGTAAGTTCAATTTGACATCACATTGTTAAGTTTGTAATCTACACGTACAGTGTACATGTACATGTACATGTGATTCCCACTTGTAGCTCTTTCATTGCCTTTAGACATGTCAGAAAACAAAAAACTGAGTATGCCAATTATCAAATTTATTTAACATCACATACAGAAAGGCAGTTATTGCAACAAATTACTGTACTAAAATTTCAAGCACAGAACAACCCCTTTTTAATTTTTGTTACTAATTTTAGAACATTTTTCACATTTAAAGATGCATTACCAGATTTTACACCAATTTGACAGTAAAAAATAATTTTAAATTGCTGTTTTTACCAAGTATGAAAAGTTATTAGCTTGACTAAACATTACAAAGAAATATGAGATGCATTCAGCATGAATCGACAAACCTTGGCCGCAAGTCACGGCTGGTAATCAGCCCCATGGCCAGAATCTACACTCGGACTTACTTCCCATTGAGCCGAATACCATGATAAAAATGGCTGCAGCCTATACATGTACAAGTACATCTATCACAATCCTCTTTGTATAACAGAGGGACAAAGGTCTGGAATCTTGGATTAACAATAACCCCTGGAAAAAGGGAGATTTTTAGCATGAATTCGAGTACAATCTGTCCCTCTTTGTACATGGGAAATAATGCGATGCACAGTGAGTGCACGCAACAAAATGGAATGTCTGGGCGTGTTAGCATTACGGTATTCCAAGATTACACAAAAGCAGGTTTTCACATAACCTGTAATCTGCCAAGGAAAGTTTGGCATGTATTCACGTCATCCGACGTGAACTGGTAATCCACAGACTAACGAAGTACAAAATTTGCAAGTTGCAGCAGTCCAGCTATAAATATTCATTAGATCTACACATGCTGCACACAGTGTATGCATCATTTGAGAGGTGGAGAGAGCATATTTGTACACTGCTAGGTCAGCCAGCTATTAGGCCTACACACAGGACAACGAGATACACAGCCCGCCACCACCATTCATGATAAGTCAAGTAGTAATTCAATTCATGATAAAAATTGACATTTCAATAGTCTGTACCCAAAATATAGGACCTATTGTTCATGTTGTAAAGGATGGAAAATTGGTTACTACACGGTTTATGTCTGAATTGTGTATTCCCCAAATACAGCCCAGGTACATTATTTTGGTTGGTACATGTACATTGTATGAAATACAAATGGATTCTCTGTAAATCTTTACCCACTTTCCGGACATCAGCGTCTTTGACTGACCCTTTTGATGTTCATAATAGGTTTGGGATCCAATTTCATGATAATTGTATGACACAGTGGATCAGTGTATAATTTTTTAGTTTTTTAATACTCATGTCCAAATACAGCCGGCTATAAATGCACAGGAGTGTGAATGTGTATCACTATCAGCCATGATCAGTTCACAGCTCAAAGAGATAACAAGAGTCATGAATATTAAATAACTTACTGATTGGTCACCAGGAACGAACATCGTTTAAAACAAAAGCACCTATATACAGTTCCTGACGTCAGAAATCAAACTTTTCTTTTCATTTTTCGTACCGTAATCTTTGGCTTATAAGCACTGGCTTACCCATGATTGCAAATTGGTTACATTTAGTACATGTACTTCAAAATTACATACCATGAGTAGAACGTGTGACATGACATATTCAAATAAAATATGAAAAGAAATAAATCGGTATACTATCATGACTATTGGTTACCATTGAGAAATTCAGTACCATTTTGTGTGCGGTCATAATGGGGCTTATAGGATAGTGTGGCTTATACATACATGTACATTGACACTCCACACTCCAAACTGAACTTGCTGGTTATCTGCGGCTTATACAAAGGCGGCTTAACGCCAAATATTACAGTAACCTTTCTAAATTCTTTTGCTTATGAAAATTAATCTTTTTAATCCTTTCATCCAACCAGGTGCAATGCATTTAACAAACTTACAGTTTTGAATTGATTTGATGAAACTGTTGCAGTACTTGCTGACAGCAACACATTTCCTTATGACATGCAACACATGTACATTGATCATTGTTGTCAGCATGCTGATGATGCATCTCTCCCTCATCAGTTTCTTCATCACTACCGTTATCTTGCCTAGTCACTATGTCCGTATCAATTAATCCTTTCCTTTGGCTGTGAAAAGCTTTGAATGCTTGACTATAGAAATCATGTACAATGCTTTGGAAGCACTTGGGAGTTTTGCTAAACAACATAGCTTTCAGCAAGGTCTGTACTCTGGTTTCCATTTGTAATTGTGAGTCTGCTGGTCCCTGGTCCTTCAAGTCTTGAAGTATCTTTGTACCATACATAAATGGTTCCATATTGAGAAACAGCTCACAGACAGCAAATACGAGGGGGTTATCCATGGTTTGTTGTGATGTACAAACATGAGCGTAGTTTGAGGAAAAATGAGACCAAAATTGAGGGATAAAGTGGTTCTGTACAGTTTGCTGAAGTGTTTCCAGGAACCACTCATCAAGAAGACATGCCATGCCATGTTCAATAACAATACTCATTGAGTGCTTGACGTCATCCATAGCTAACGATGAAGTCTGAGGTAAACAAAGGTAAAGATAGAAGTAGAGGTAAACTGTCAACAATAGCAAAACATAATAAGTTCAGTGTACATGTGGCATTAAACAAAGCTACAAGTGTGTACTTAATCTGATTACTCAATACATACATGTACATGTACATGTAGGTACAACACCAATTTTGTAGCAATATGTTAAAAAATAGTTAAAACTAACTTTTTCATTGCTGGTCCCGAACCACCAAGCGCGTCTTTCAATGTGTTTAAATGTGGAAGACACAAACACTGTCATAGAGAACAGTCATAGCGAGAATACAGACGATACAGGATTATTTTGCACAAAATATCAAACCACAATTTTGACATGTTAAACTCAGCACTTTCAAAGCACAGCTTTGTTGAACAACACAAAGTTACATACTGTATATTAAATTAAATGCCTGTTATTTCATCTTTGATATCTTGAGAAGCCGGTAGTCCTAGGTGAATTTTCAGCAATTTTGTTGAGTCTTTGAAGTAATTTGGGCCATTTTCTTGAGCAGGATATCACACCATCATTACTCATCATTGCAAATCGCCTTCATCCCAGCTTTAGTACCACCATGCTTCCCTTGGGCACTACACTGTAGTACGCACGTCCCAGTCAAACATTTCAAAAAAGGAGTACAGCGCCCCAGTTTCTGGATCTAGCCTCCAGAGTCCAAGTCCAAGCAAGGAGCAGAGAGAGTCCAGCGTATCCGTATTGGCACTATGTACATGTACATGTATATGGGGCTAGAAATAGGATGGAGGACAATCAGCTTAGACGACATGTCTGTACATGTATGTCTGTGTCTTTATCTGTAGTAGCCCCACCTAGTGTGGCGCAAGATTTTTGACATCAGTTGAATCCTTAGCCACACATCCAACCCTATCTTTCGTGCAGCATTAAAAGCTAATCGCCACCTCAAAATCTAGCAGGTGCGACGCTGGATTTGAACTAAATTTGCTCCCTTACCTCTTAGCTTCCCTCTGGTGCTTTGGATGTTGAATTTACTAACCTTTTTAATGGCAAATAATAATTTTTATTTTGCTCACTCCTCCACATTAAGATATAGGTGACTGATCGCAGCCGACATATTATAACTATTTCAAAAATTATATTTTGAAAATAAAAAAATGTCATCGAAAACGCTTTCATAAAAAAACAATGTACTACTTAATCATGTTAGTTGTCACATACAAGTAAAACAGCCCCTGAATTGTGTTCGCACTCTCGCGTGCCACCACCGGTGGTGGCCAACGTGGCGCGCCACCCTGTGCTGTATTTTGGGATGGCATTGCAGTGTGGGTAAATGTCGCAAGAAGACTGCTGGAATAAAGACTAGAGCAGGAGTATGACCAGTAATAGCGTTGTACAGCGCGTATGCGTAACAGCAACCATCATTGCTCCGACGACGTTTAAATGTGTCTGTATCAGCTCCAAGATTTTTCATAAAATTCCACAAAAATAAGTCATTATACCTCGGATCTTGTGTACTTGAGACTCTCGGGCAATGATGAAGAGATCATTGATGGAAACATTTTGGCAAAAAAATTTAAGTTTTGATACCTAATTTGATCCCTGAATTTAGGCCATGGCGTTTGTAGGGCCAAGAAGCGGAGGTAGTCGTATTGGCACTATTTATGGGGCTATAACCACACCAGAAACACCAAGACCAACCCCTTCTCTTACTGGCAATAAGTGTTTCTAGGTTCGTTTATGTGCATTGGTAGATATTGATACAACACACGGTCAATAACGGGCACTGTTTACATCCCATCTGAAGGGTGAAGCAATCATGAAATCATCATTAAGTGTCTTTTCCTTATAAGTAATGGATACAACACAAGTGTCATGACCGGGTCCTGAACCCAGGACACACATCTTCTAGCCCCACTAGTGTGGCGAAGGATTTTTGACATCGGTTGAATTGGAAAAGTTTCTATATCCGACAGCCACTTTCTAAGGGTTTTTTTTTTTTTTTTTTTAATGGATGTTTCGCTTTATTTCCGTTTTTTAAATATTTGTCTTGAAAAATTGGTAGCTAAAACGCTATACATTGACCTTAAAAAAGAAAATTCAAGCCGACATTTCATCGCGCAGCCAGCACATTTGCGCATTCATGCCCAAAAGAACTAAAATGGCATTTAGCAAGTAGCATTGTCAAGCCCTAGACCCAGTAACTGGGGCGCTGTACTCCTTTTTAAAAAATTTTGACATTATCTGTCGTACTAGCGCCCCAGTAAGGAATATGTAGTAACTGCGACGGTCAGGAGGATTTAAATTCTAATGTTACGACTGTTTTCTGACTTGAAAAAAGTTGTATTAACGCTGCGGGATCACGTGTTCGCTGATGCCCGGACTTGAATATTGTTTTGCGCAGTCAACGCAGGATACCAGTCAACGAACACCACAAAGTTCCATTGGTCATGATTGCCGAGCGCGTGCTGTACAATGTTGCCATTGTGGGGGGTCGTTGACACAGCTGGTATCCTGCGTTGACTGCGCAAAACAATACTCAAGTCCGGGCATCAGCGAACACGTGATCCCGCAGCGTTAATACGACTTTTTTCAAGTCAGAAAACAGTCGTAACATTAGAAATCAAAATGGCGATTGTAACGGCAGGGTTGTCAGAGGCCCTAAAAATCATCGATTCGGAGGACAGAAAATGATCGTGAGTACAATTAAATGCATTTTATTACACCATAAACACTTGAAGAAGACAGTAGGCGAATTTTGAGCAATTCTGTTGAATCTAAGGCATTTTTTTTAACAGAGGTGATTTAAATCCTCCTGACCGTCGCAGTTACTACATATTCCTTACTGGGGCGCTAGTACGACAGATAATGTCAAAAATCTCAAAAAAGGAGTACAGCGCCCCAGTTACTGGGTCTAGTCAAGCCCAACATATTATTATAGGCCTACGTGAAAATGGCCCAGTTTTCATGATTTCGACACTTTGTAATCATTCAAAGTGCCTGTTCCTCTCTGTACACATTCTGTCAACATTTCTGGACAGGTAAGGATATAATTTGACCTAAATTAAGGGAGATAGAGTGGCAGCTGGATATGGCATTTTAGCCGGTTGAATCCTTAGCCACACGTCCAACCCTACTCCTAGAACTATGAGGTTTGTTCCGCTATCGTCTCCACGACCGTGGAGACGATAGCGGAACAAACCTCATAGTTCTAGGAGTAGTCCAACCCTATCTTTCTTGCAGCATTACCAGCAACTACCAAGTACCGCGGGGCTAAAATGCCGTATCCGGCCGTCACTTTATATCCATGGAATTTAATTAAATTTTGATCCTTACCTATCTAGAAGGGTTGAAGAATATATCTAGCAAGGAACAGGAAGTTTGAACAATTCTAAAGGGTTGAAAACGTGAAAAAAATCCTCAAGGCTTCGCCTTCCAGTGACATGAAAATAAACACCATTTTGTGTTCAATTGCCCGTGTGCGCGCGAGTGGTAACTCCAATAATTTGAGTCGGTCATCGTTCATGAGCAGTGGAGAAGTCAATGGGACCTTTCTATTTTCCAAATAGGTAAACTGAGATGATGTTTAGGAGGGAAGTTGACATGGCATTCAAAACTGTAGCTTCGGGGATGGGGGTGATCACGACGTGCGTCTTCAGCAGTTGAACATACCCAGGACCGATACTAATGGAATCATCCATAGTGTTCCATTCACGTGGCTCATGTGTAATGCATGTGGGCATTCATAAGGTTAGGAATATTCACATCATGCAAATTTTAGGACAATCCTGCTAATTTGATTATTCATAATTATTCATAAAAAATTACATATTCATTATGACCTTTAGTGTGGTAGTTTCACATAGAACTAACAAACCCATCAAGGTGTCAAAGCCTCATAGCCTAGCGGTGTAGACTGTGGTCTTGTGTGTTAATAATGTGTTCTTTCCCTTACAGGTTCGAATCCCAGTAAGTAAAATGCAATATATAATTGTGTAATAAGTAATAACTAATGTTCGATTCCTCCAGGCAAATAAGATACAGGTAAAAACATGGAGAAAGTTAAGAGAGGACACTGGAAGGTGGGAGGGCATGAGGGGAAAGGTGATTGAGGGAAAGCGCGTTCGTTTTTTTTTAAATACGTAAAAAAAGTGGCAGTCGGTTGCGGCAACATTTCCTACCGCGGAAATAGGGTATTCCATCCTACTCTTTGGTCTTCTGACACTTGACATGCTTGAGTTTGACATATAAGTCTGACATTGACACTGACAGTCTTCTGACTGCCGAGCCTGACTGAATGCTGACAATAGACATGTCTGATCAGAATTTAAATTAAGTGTCAGAGAAACGAAGCTCGAGTCCGGTGTTCTTAACCGCCCGCTGCCGCTGGGCCACGACACACCGTTCAGGATAATATATTTCCAGAGCTCGTATAGTTAAGTAATGTTTGGACATTATCCTTACTTACCTTTCTTTCTGCTTCTTGAGACTGCCGGACATACAAACTGCCTGTGACAGTCTGCCAAGCCACGTTCACAACGTCAAATTCGTGCGCCATTTTTACCAGACTGAAGCTGCTAACCGCGTATTGGGCCCATATACCGGATTCAGAGGCCGGCCGGCCGCGATTTTTTTTTCCGTACCACACGCTGAATAGGGAGCCACAGCGAGGCGTCCCGATTGGTCGGTTGCTAATGTATTATGCATGTTAGGTCACAAGAGTTCGTTTTATGTGCTACGACGCGTACATAAGCCCAGCATAAGTGTTGTATGTGCCATGTTTATAACTAATAAAGATCGAACAGGGTCAAGAGGCAAGGAAATGCATGAAGTGGGACAGTGACTCGCGATTGTAGGTTTCTTTAACAGCAAAACAAACAAAAAAACACAGACATAAAAACACTTTATTGATCAAAAGTGACCGAAAGCAAAGAAAGTCAATGAAACACAGCTTAAAAGAAAATAAATAAAACACAAACAAATCACAGTAAAAGCTAACCCAATACCAAAACACAGTACCCAAGAAAGTTGCAGATTGAGATCAAAATAGCTTTAAAGACCGAGTCCATAGCAGTAATAACTCGTTCAAACCAGGCAATTAAACTACCAAAATAATGGGAGAGCACAATCAAAAGCTGATGATGCCCCTTGCAGTGCTAAAGGCTGCTGTCTGAAGCCAATTATTACTGTAAGGGGTGACTAACAACACACTCAAAGATTACACAAATTAAACCAAGTGTGTGAACAGTTTTAGGAGAAACATAAACAGTGGAAAGGTAATCAACTCTAACGTTTATACAAGCTTTGTTCTACACCCGTGAAGTACCGAAAAACAGGTGGCCCATAATACCCTGTCATTTAAGGCTCTCAACAATACCATTTCTAAACACATTCTTAGGCTACCACATCTATGTCCCCACATTATTGACCAGAAACTCCCCTGTTGGCCACTTTAGTGCACATCAGCAGGTAACTTAAAATACCGTAGAAAAAGGACCTCACATACACTTAACACGTATCTCAGATAGAAGTGACCTTGGTTATTCTTGCGGCGTCTGGAACACAAACACCATGCTGAACTTGCTGCTGTATGGTGTTCTAAAGACGACAACGGTGCGTCGCGTCGTGCCATTGCGTCGCCTGTTCCGTCGCCCGTCGCGTCGTGCCGTCGCCCGACGCGTCGTGCGTCGCATCGTGCCGTCGTCCGTCGCGTCGCCTGTTTTACAATGAAATAATATATTGGGTTTTAGTGCCGTCGCCCGTCGCGTCGTGCCGTCGTCCGTCGCGTCGTGCCGTCGTCCGTCGCGTCGTGTCCTTTGCGTCGCATGTTCCGTCGCCCATTGCGTCGCCCTTCGCGTCGCCCGTCGCGTCGTGCCGTCGCCCGTCGCATCGTGCCGTCGCCCGTCGCGTCGCCTGTGCCGTCGCCCATCGCGTCGTGCCGTCGTCCGTCGCGTCGCCTGTGCCGTCGCCCATCGCGTCGTGCCGTCGTCCGTCGCGTCGCCTGTGCCGTCGCCCATCGCGTCGTGCCGTCGTCCGTCGCGTCGCCTGTGCCGTCGCCCGTCGCGTCGTGCCGTCGTCCGTCGCGTCGCCTGTCCAGAAAGTTCTGCCTCCAGGTGGCGCTGTTGTGCCTACGGCGAAAGCAGAATTGATTATAACAAGCATTGAATTACAACTTTCAGACTTTAGAACAACACTCACTTTCGTTCAAGGATGAATTCATAGGCCTTATTAGATGAAAGAGAGTTAGGACAGACCACCTCCATGGACAGACAAAACGTTTCAACAATGCATAAAATGTCAATGAACAAACACAGTACTATAATGGGCAAATGCTGTGTCATGATCGGTACGTTGGTTCATCCATCGCATTGTACGCTGTAAGTGACATTGCTTTGTTTCACAAACTCCAAAATAATTAGATAGAAAGCCTATAAGATAAACAATTATAGGTGACATAATTATCTTTATGATAAAACAAAAAGGATATTGTTCAGATGGCAGGGCAAGGAGGGATTGATTAAACTATACGTCTCTGCCATCAGGAAATTTCAGGTGTGACTCCACAATGCAAATAAACAAACAGCGCCACCCATTGTCAAAGAAAATAAGGAAATGATTAGAAACAGGACGACGTACTCAGGCGACGCGACGGGCGACGGAACGACGCGATGGGCGACGGCACAGGCGACGCGACGGACGACGGCACGACGCAATGGGCGACGGCACAGGCGACGCGACGGGCGACGGCACAGGCGACGCAACGGGCGACGGCACGACGCGACGGGCGACGGCACGATGCGACGGGCGACGGCACGACGCGATGGGCGACGCGAAGGGCGACGCAATGGGCGACGCAACATGCGACGCAACGGACACGACGCGACGGACGACGGCACGACGCGACGGACGACGGCACGACGCGACGGACGACGGCACTAAAACCCAATATATTATTTCATTGTAAAACAGGCGACGCGACGGACGACGGCACGATGCGACGCACGACGCGTCGGGCGACGGCACGACGCGACGGGCGACGGAACAGGCGACGCGATGGCACGACGCGACGCACCTTTGTCGTCTTTAGAACACCATACTGCTGAGTAGTACATAGTACATTACAGAGCACGAGGAGGGTCTGTACTTTACGCCGATCACACAAAACTTTCGTGGCAACAGCCTGCGACCTAAACATGCAGACGTACAAACACTTACATGTACACAACTGTACATGTACATGTACGTGTGCTAATGTAAGCGTTGTAGCACATACAACGAACTCTTGTGGCCTAACATGCATAATACATTAGCAACCGACCAATCGGGACGCCTCGCTGTGGCTCCCTATTCAGCGTGCGGTACGGGAAAAAAAATCGCGGCCGGCCGGCCCGCGATTTTTTTTCCGTACCACACGCTCAATAGGGAGCTACAGCGAAGCGTCCCGATTGGTCAGTTACAAAATGCATTATGCATGTTAGGTCGCAGGCTGTTTCACACGAAAGTTGTGTGTTATCGGCGTAGTGTACAGACCCTCCTCGTGCTCTGTAATGTACTATCTAGGGAATACTCAGCAGCAAGTTCAGCATGGTGTTTGTGTTCCAGACGCCGCAAGAATAACCAAGATCACTTCTATCTGAGATACGTGTTAAGTGTATGTGGAGTCCTTTTTCTACGGTATTTTAAGTTACCTGCTGATGTGCACTAGTGGACAACAGGGGAGTTTCTGATCAGTAATGTGGGGGACCTTGATGTGGTAGCCTAAGAATGTGTGTGCTAAGAATTGGGATTGTGGAGAGCCTTAAATGACAGGGTATTATGGGCCACCTGTTTTTCGGTACTTCACGGGTGTAGAACAAAGCTTGTATAAACGTTAGAGTTGATTACCTTTCCACTGTTTATGTTTCTCCTAAAACTGTTCACACACTTGGTTAATTTAGCCTCTTGTGTAATCTTTGAGTGTGTTAGTCACCCCTTGTAGTAATAATTGGCTTCAGACAGCAGCCTATAGCACTGCATCATCAGCTTTTGGTTGTGCTCTCCCATTATTTTGGTAGTTTAATTGCCTGGTTTGAACGGGTATTATTACTGCTATGGACTCGGTCTTTAAAATTATTTTGATCTCAATTTGCAACTTTCTTGGGTACTGTGTTTTGGTATTGGGTTAGCTTTTACTGTGATTTGTTTGTGTTTTAGTTATTTTCTTTTAAGCTGTGTTTCATTAACTTTCTTTGCTTTCGGTCACTTTTGATCAATAAAGTGTTTTTATGTCAGTGTTTTTTGTTTGTTTTGCTGTTAAAGAAACCTACAATCGCAAGTCACTGTCCCACTTCATGGATTTCCTTGTGTCTTGACCCTTTATTAGTTCATGAACATGGCACGTACAAACACTTATGCTGTGCTTATGTACGCGTCGTAGCACATAAAACGAACTCTTGTGACCTAACATGCATAATACATTACCACCGACCAATCGGGACGCCTCGCTGTGGCTCCCTATTCAGCGTGTGGTACGGAAAAAAAAATCGCGACCGGCCGGCGTATTTTGTTCTTTTTTCCCCCACAGGAGGCATAGAGTTATAACTCTATGCCCACATGACAGCTATACTAGCTCTGCAGCAGATCAACACTTAGCATAATCAACCTCGTTCCCAGGGGTAAATGATTTGTGACCTGTCTAACTGACAGTTTACGTTTTTAACAACTTGTACGCGCATGCAATCAGTTTTGGGAGCCAATCATACGGTGGCCCACAACTGCCTCGGCAAAGGCAAAAGGGCCACGGCAAAAGCAAAAACACCACGGCAAAAGCAAAAGCGCCACGGTGAAAGCAAAAGCGCCACGGCGAAAGCAAAAACGCCACAGCAAAAGCAAAAGCGCAACAGCGAAAGTAGAAGGGCCACGGCACAAAAGCAAAAGGGCCACTGCGTGTAGAGGGCGCTCGCGTCAATTTCATGCACTAGCCTATGAAGCCCACGTGACAGCGTTTTAACTAACCATAATGCAGAATCAATACTAGGTGTGTAATAAAGACTACTGGGAGTTTGATATGGTTAATAGACCGATTGCGCGACCCGCGTCACGTGATGACCACTTCTGGGTATAAAATGTAAACACACACTTAATCCTCCATAGGGAAAGGGGGTACGGTACACGATGATTGATGCATTTAGTTTATTCGATCGAGGCTTTTTTGCTCAAAATCTTTGAAAGATATTCCAGAGTTTGTACCAAAGACCTTCAAGTGGCTGAATAAAGCCAGTAAGGACAGTTCCAGCAAGTCTTGAAAATTGTAAAAGTACCGTATAAATGTGCACGATGTGTACAGCGCACGACGGAACGATGGGCTAGACGACCGCGATCACCACACACTTTTCAACACAAAAAGTTTTGAAGCTGAAATCCTCCAAAGAAACTGCTTTCCAGAACTGTGTGATTCCTTTGCCTATTTGAAATTCTGCAAGGCTAGGTATTAATGCTCACTTTTCCAACGTTGTTTAAATCCTTTTTTTCCCCAGTGATTTAGGCCAACATTACAAACAAAAAAACAGACAGGTGGCTACATAATATTCGTCCGATGCCGGTAGTGCATGGCTAAAAAACCTCTTTTTAGAAGAATTCTGTTAATTATGAAACAGAGATGTGATTTAAATTAATGCCACAACATACCACTTTAAATAATAGGGGCTGATTAACTATAACTCATCGCTTAACGAAAGTAAAATCGACTGTTTTCGTACTCACTCTGTGTCACGGCCTATGGTTTTACACGTATTTTTCATCAGCTGTATGACGTCATACCCAATAGGAGGTCACGTAACCGCATGTAAACATTGTCGCACAATCGGTCTATTATCGCACACCCGTTGAGCAATCTGATTGGAGGATTAGCGCGTACTGGAAGATAATAATTATAAGTTATCCACAAGGAAGCGCGAATGGAATACGGGAAAATATAGTGCTTCTGCGTCCCATGTCCCACGAGGCCGTATGCCGAGCCGACGCAGAAGCGCTATATTTTCCTGCATTCAACTTTTGGATAACTTATAATAATAGACCGATTGCGCGACCTACGTCACGTGACCCCTGTTGGGTTAAAAATGTAAACACACACGTAATCCTCCATAGGAAAGGGTGGTACGGTACACGATGATTAATGCATTTAGTTAATTCGATCGAGGCTTTTTTTGCTCGAAATCTGTGAAACATATTCCAGAGTTTGTACCAAAGACATTCAAGTGGCTGAATAAAGCCAGTAAGGACAGTTCCAGCAAGTCTTGAAAATTGTAAAAGTACCGTATAAATGTGCACGATGTGTACAGCGCACGACGGAACGATGGGCTAGACAACCGCGATCACCACACACTTTTCAACACAAAAATTTCAAAGTTTGAAGCTGAAATCCTCCAAAGAAATTGCTTTCCAAAACTGTGTGATTTCTTTGCCTATTTGAAATTCTACAAGGCTAGGTATTTAATGCTGACTTTTCCAACGTTGTTTATCCTTTTTTTACAGTGATTTAGGCCAACATTACAAACAAAATAACACACGGGTGGCTACATAATAGTCGTCCGACGCCGGTGCATGGCTTAAATACCTCTTTTCAGAAGAATTGTGTTAAATTATGAAACAGAGATGTGATTTAAATTAATGCCTCACCATACTATTTTAAATAAAGGGGCTGATTTACTAATTCATCGCTTAACGAAAGTAAAATCGACTGTTTTCGAACTCATCCTGTGTCACGGCCTATCTCTTTACACGTATTTTTTCACCAGCTGTATGACGTCAAACCCGATAGGGGGTCACGTGACCGCATGTAAACATTGTCGCGCAATCGGTCTGTTGGCTGCTCAGCACGCAAGCTGGACATTATTTTCTCCTACCCTCCCGCCCACTACAAATAATAGACCGTTCTGGCTTTGGCAACAAGCCCCGCCCACACACCTTAGTTTGTGTACGTTTATGCTGCACGTGTGACTAAGTTTGACCGAGGTCACATGACCAAATGGCATGATCCAATTGGTCAATGCGCACACTTTGATTGACAGGCTGGAACGGTCTATTGCAGGCCTCGACTTTAAAAATAAAAAGGGGGCAGGCTAAATCAAGAGAAGTTGCACTTTCTCAAAAAGGGCATGCTGGTCAAGTTGGTAGTGACAGTGCAACTTTTCTGTAGGGGCACCTGGCCAACTCGGCAGGGCATCGAGGCCAATGGCCTCGGTTAAGTTGAGTCCTGTAATTGTTTGCCTTCTGTCATGTAAGTTATTTTTAGACTTTAAACTGAAGAGGTTTTTTTCTTAGTTAATTCACACGTACATCTTTATTTCTGAAGCTTTCATTATAAGCATCATGGCGTTTTGGGTGTTCACTTTGCATCTAACTGAGCAATTAAAATATTGGGATGCACTGGTACCTGATCACCCAAGCCTTGTTTCTGACTCTAATTATTGTAGCTTTACAACCGAGTCTGTGATTAAGTCCTCAAAGTTTACGCCCTCCCTCATCTAAAAACCCTTTATCTGTACCTGATGATTTCCCAAACCCCTCCCCATCAGTTGACCATTTATGCTGTTAAAACAGCACAATTAAATATATGGCTTTGCCATTAAAATATGGTTTTGCTCTTTAATATTCAGTTTACATAACCACATACGGCCCTCATAAAGGAGTTGCTAATTGGATAAATCAACCCTTTAAGCCATAAATGTAGCTAGCCAAAAAATTGAAATAAAAACAGAAACACTATCACTTGATCAAGTTGGCTGTTATTGAAGTTTCTAATCTGAAAACATCTTGTACATGTTCTCTCATACAAAATAATTTCATCAGTCTAATAGTAATAGTAATGTATTCACCCTATATGAAAATGGAATTAACAAAGTAACTTTTGACAATAAGTTGCTGATACTGATAAAACTTTAGCAAAACAAACCATTTGTACTTCATGAATGATCCACTGATGCAACCATTTTTGCATTACCAATGTCCAAAAACACTGTGCACGTTTTCCTAGCAAATAAAAAAAATGTGTACATTTTCAAATTCATTTGCACACAGACTGTTTTAATAAGACAATGCTAATTTTTCATTATTTTTTCTTTTAAATTAATTTTGTTTTTGTGCACACGACTGATTTTGTTTATTTCATTCATTGAAGATTAGTTGGATTATTCCGTTTAATTTCTAGTCATTAAAGAGCGTTCTACAGTTAAATTTCTACCATCCATTCAAAATATGTGACTAAAATAAATCATCCAAGCACACACTAGTACTAGTAGACCTAGTACATGGTTGTTTTTTTGTTATATGCTTATCAATTTCAGTCGTTGATTATTCAACTTAAATATGCCCATGGGTTTATATGTACAAGTTTACAATTCTTTTACCAACAATTTGTTTATAGTGTATTTGGCAAGTAATTTATACATTGTTTTAAACAAACACTTGAATTTAAATGATCTTATTTATCAAATAAATGCAGTGGTGTAGCCATGATTTTGTTACTGAGGGGCATGGGGCGGGGTAATTATATGTATCTATATTTTTTCAAGATGGGGCACTGGAAAATTATTGTGGGGCACAAGCCTCCCTGACCCGGCTATGCCACTGAATGAAACTTTAGTGTATAAAAGTGAATGACTACTGTTTGTGTCTTCTTTGATTCATTTCTTATTTCTTGGATGTTAAATTGAATGTTTTGATCAGGAAAACCTATATTAAAATTACTATTCGTGAGACAATATTTAGCAACAAATATACTATTTCCTTAGTTACAAGGCCAAGCATGGTACAAAGGTCATTGAGGGTCTGTGAAAGCTACATTGTATTGGTGCTAGCTTAAAATGTTCAACAGAAGTATAACAGAAAAGAATAATGTAACGACAAATAAAGTTTCAAGTTGATGATTTTGATGAATAATAAAACATCTCTATAGCATCTATATCTATAGGGAAGTGACTAGGATGTGTTTAGTTCGGTAAAAGGTCTGACAACTTTCTGAATAAAGAAATATATTAAAAGAAACAAATCTGTCAAACTAAAAGGTTATTTTCTTTTACCTTTTTTGAAAAACATTAACAATGAAAATAATGTCATAGTTGTACATGCTTATATGACATGTTAAAAAGCAAGCTCTTAAGAGCTTTCATTGGTACATTTCGACTGAAATGACAAGCCATTACATAGGTAAACACCCTAGGATAACGCATACAACCTTTTAGATGCAACATTTGATACATGTAATTTACCAATCGTATACGTAATGTTTTACTAGGAGTGCAGCTTTTTTAAAACATCTTCTGGGGTAATTCTTGGAGCTCCTTTTCTTTCAGTTTGCCTTAAGGCCGACTTATAGTCGGTCGCGCGACGGTAAAATTGACACACGACGCGGTTTATAGTCCATGCTGATGCCTCAGCGACCATAGACTGCAACGATAAGGCTCAGCGTCAAGCGATCACAGCGCCAAGCGATTATCAACCAGCCCTTAGCCTTGAACAGTGAAATTAATAAATAAAACTATAGAAATAGAATTGAACAAAAGCAGGAACCACCAGAAATTCATGGGATATATAGTAGTTTCTGTGTAGAACAAGTAACAATTTCTGGCTACAGACTGTGCAAGTCTCGCATGTATTCGAACATTTTTGGGACCATTTTGGTCCCACACACATTGCTGTAACCGTGTGAAGGAAACAACATCACGCGCTTTCACGGACCATAATGTTCGAATACGTGCGAGACTTACACAGTCTATAGCAAAGTATGATTATACGCAAGGACATACATGTACATGTATGTATACTTATTTATCCATTATTTTGCTGGTGTATACAGCTGAAAATCTTGGACGATGCACAATTAGATGGCTTTCCTATCAGTTAGAACTCTTACAATAGATCCCAGACCACCAACAGCATATGCCTACATATAAAACACACACAACATTTTTTATGAGTATATACTGCACATCATAATAATAAAAAAAACATTCTAAAAAATGACTGAATCAATTTTAAAAAAAGTGTGCCACTGAATGACTGAATTAGTGTGCATTTGTGCTTCCTAACCATGCTTCCTAACTGATCTGTACATTGAATGTGCTTCACAAATTATTATTATTATTTGAAACATAAAATTAATCAGTGTCAATTCGATTACTAAAAACCAGTTACATGTATACATGACAGAGGAGTTCACTTGAAATTGACCCTAAACACATACACTTGCACTGTTTTGAGTATCTGCCCACTTTACCAAAAATCCTGGATCCGTCCTTGGCAATACATACATTAAGTTGATAGGGCATACGTAATTTCACACTCAATCGGTAATGATGTACCAGGTAATAAAACAAACTAAAAAAAACAAAAAAACAAAAACAAAGACACTTACAAAGAAAAAAAAACAATACAACTTTTTCAAACGGATCTATTCCAGTGTAGTGTTACAAGCTTAAAGCCCAAACTGGGATTGCACAACTTTGAGTCACAACTATTTTGAAATTTATAAGTGAAATATTTTACCTTTTCATGCCATGTCAGTAAAATGGCACTGCTGTTTTCTGTTGGACATGAGAACCCCTTGTAGATGTACTTCATGAGAATGTCAATAGTATCATTGTCCAGGCTGCTCACTACTTTCTCAATATCACTGGTTTTAAAAGCTGTGAGCACCCTCATAACAAGTTGAAAGGCTTTATCCTGCAAAAATAAAATCATATAATTTCTTTAATTTGGGTAATCTAGCAATCTAGTTCTGAATAGTTATTTTGCCTTGTTTATCTCATTGTTACAAACTGGGAAACAAGCATTACTTTTGGAAAAGTCAAAACCATAATTTCAAAGATCCACAGAAGAAATTAGAACATCATAAATCCCAACAGCTGAAAAAATCCTCAAAATTGCCAATAATGTTGATTTGCCATTATGAGAAAACCATGACAATTTAACTTTAAAGGAAAAGTACACCTTTGGCTTTTGGAATCGTACATTTGCCTTAATGCTATACAATTGTAGATATATACCATAAAACTAACTTGTGTAAATTTCACCTCGGGTGGCCGTTGGGCCTTGTGATGGGCGTATTCCATAAAATAAAAATAAAACTTAAGTGGTAATTTGTAAAAAAAAAACAGACTCAGTGCACATGACACATACCTTAACGTTTTGATTCTTGAAACCCATTGGAGGATTTCTCAACACAGCTTTCAATGCCTCTTCATAGTTCTTTGTGCTGCCACCAAATAGTTAAGAATATAACACAGAATCAAACATAATGTGATCCTGTCACTGGTAATGAAATCATACTACATTGTAGTTAACATTTTTAGCACAATACTAAGCATTCTTCACTCACAAATTTGGCCCTTAACCTGTAAGTGAAGAATAGTGGCAGTAAGCTGAGCCGCGAAATTGGTTTGCAGTTTTTCACTAGACGATGGATTGAGCCCAAATTTTCACAGGTTTGTTTTTTCATACGTATTGAATCACATAAAGTAAGAACACTGCACTACATGTATCAGCTTAACCAATCCTATGTTTTACCTTTAAGCCGACAGATCGCATAGCGCCCTCTTTAACACATACACAAGTAGCCACCATTATATAATATTTTAATTTATTTTCGACCTCTGCTGCATAGCGCAGTAGGTTATGCTCCTGCCTTTAACCAACATGTCATGAGTTAAAGCATCCCCATTAAAAAAAAAAAAATGTTTATCCCCAGAATGAAAATATTCTTCTTTCATTATTAAAAATTGACTGCTACATTTAAATGGATCTCTCTGGGATATTTTTAAAGGAAAAGAAAGTCAGAAAGTCATAATTGGTCCGATTCCCATCTCATGAATATGAAGTCACGACAATGTTGGCACAGAACATTTGTCACAGTAAAAGTAAAAAAAAAAAACAGTCTCTCCACATGTTCAATGCAATTCTGGCTTACTCAGGGCTACTAAAAGAAAGCCTGTGTTGGCAAAATATGCACTGCCTTTTTGTCAAACTCTACTTTAATATCTAGGATAGTTAAATTGGTCTTGGATTGGAAGTTAAGTATGAGAGACTGACCACTCATGTGAAAATGACAGTACAACTTGGTATATTTAAAATGATAAAAAAGAAGTCAGAAAAAAAGTTTTGGGCAGTGGATGTTATACCCGTGACAGCAAAAATTCTGAAACGCTATCCTATTTTCCCATGTACATGTACCGCATATTCTGACTTTATTTCCCTCTAAAAAAATTCCTTAACCACATATCAGAAAAAGAAAAGGTAACACTATCTATTTACGTGCTAAGTCAAATGTTAACAATACAAAAGAACAATATTCTTATTTTTGTGTCTGAAAAACAAAAAAAAACATTAAAAAAGACATTGTGATTCAACCACTCAACAATGTGTGTGAGTGGCAGTAGCGTAGTCCACTCGGCTACGACGATGTGGTTGAAATATATTGAAATTTAATACTTTATATAATGTCGGCTAGTCATGTTCTTGTGAAAGAGGGCACTAGGTATAAAATAAATGCTCACTTTTCCAAACTTACTTTACTTTTATTACAGTGATTTACATTACAAACAAAACCACCAGATCGTCATCTGACGCCGGTAGTGCATAAGTCAAAAGGATAAAGTTGCAAAAAGTGTTCCCGTTTCCTTCCCACAATGCCTTTCGACCATTTTGCAAAATCAACCAGGCAGTCATTATCGGTCGCACTAAAAGCTGACAACTGACGACTCATGATGACAACATGTTTAAAATGCACTGACTAACCACCAGTGAAGATAAATAACCCCTTAATTATGTGTAAAGGAGTCATGGCATGTCGTGGCCTAGCGGTTAAGAGCACCGGACTCAAGCTCTTGTGTTTCTGATCAGCAGAGTGTGGGTTCGAGTCCCAGTCGTGACACTTGTGTCCTTAAGCAAGACACTTAACCATTGTTGCTTCGTCCTTCGGATGGAACGTAAAGCCGTTGGTCCCTGTGTTGTGTAATGCACGTAAAAGAACCCAGTACACTTATCGAAAAGAGAAGGGGGTTTGCCCCGGTGTTTCTGGCATGGTCTGGCAGCAATATGCGCCACCTCACATTGTATCCCTTTCAAGGTGTTGTATTATGGTCGCTTCGTCTCATAAAATCATTCATAACATTAACAATCTCCACCAGATTTGATAATTCGGCACCAGGAGTGTCATTTATGACAGACATGGCGCATTATAAATGTACACTATTATTATTATTTTTTTATAAACATACAAATAACCTTCAATCTGTTGAACATTTTTTTTAAACTTATAAAATAACGATTCTTTATCACGAAGTAGTAATTTTTAAACTAGTTGTCTGCCATGTTGTCTTTGGACCGTACCTGGATGAATCGTTATTTTGTAGGTTAAAAACACACTTTATTCAACAGATTGAAGATTGTTTGGATGTACACACACATATTTAAGGGGTTTATTTATTTTCAACAGGGGTTTTTCAGTGCATTTCCAACGTGTTGTCGGCAGCTGTTGTCAGTAGTTTTCGTACGACCCGTCATTATAACTAGGTCTAAGACAGTGAGTAATACTATGTAACTTGTATTGTAAGTATAACAGTATTAGGGGGAAGCTTGTTGTCTTGACTGTACGAAGGTGATTAATAGATTATAGACCCAGTAACTGGGGCGCTGTACTCCTTTTTTGAGATTTTTGACATTATCTGTCGTACTAGCGCCCCAGTCCGTGGTATATTTGGAAAGTGCTCCGAAGCGGTTTTTTTCTGAATCAGTTACAAAATTTTCAAAATTGCGACAAAGACTCGACAGAATTGCTTGAAAATCGCCTACACTGTACTGGCTTCTCCAAGTATTTACAGTGAAATAAAATGCAATTAATTGTACTCACGACCATTTTTGGTCCTCCAAATCGATGATTTTTAGCCCACTATCGCGCATATATCATTATCAAATTTGCCGTTAGAATTGCCATTTTGAATGTGATACTCGATTCTAGCCCCACTAGTGTGGCAAGGATTTTTGACATCGGTTGAATCCTTAGCCACACGTCCAAGCCTATCTTTTGTGCAGCTCGTCCCCCAATCCACCGCATCGAAACCTAACGGGTGCGGCGCTGGATTTTAACCAACTAAATAAATGTGTCCACGTACCTCTTAGCTTCCCTCCGGTACTTTGGCTGTTGAAGTTACTAACCTTATTAAGGGCAAATAATCATTTGAATTTGGCTCAAAATTACTCCACACAAATAGACATCGGCTAGCGATCGGGGCCATTTTGATTTTTCGATGCGGTGGATTGGGGGGACGAGCTGCACAAAAGATAGGCTTGGACGTGTGGCTAAGGATTCAACCGATGTCAAAAATCCTTGCCACACTAGTGGGGCTAACTCGATTCAAGCAATTCTGTCGAGTCTTTGTCGCAATTTTGACAATTTTGTAACTGATTCAGAAAAAAACCGCTTCGGAGCACTTTCCAAATATACCACGGACTGGGGCGCTAGTACGACAGATAATGTCAAAAATCTCAAAAAAGGAGTACAGCGCCCCAGTTACTGGGTCTAACTAAGTATACTCCTAGAAGTTAGAACTATGAGGTTCGTTCCGCTGGAGAACGAACCTCATAGTTCTAGGAGTAAACTAAGTAGATTACATTAAATCGTGGACAAGACAAGACAAAATTGTAATGTGTGCAATGAGGATTTAAGTTGTTTACCTTTAAAACAACTACACAAATTTATCACAAATCAGATTTATAAATCAAGGATATTTGTTGAGAAAGCTCTGCACTTCGGCCTCATCCGGTCCCGATCCCTTCACTTCCTCGTCTGTTTGGTCATCTTGAAAGTTGTTTTCGTCGAATTCGTCAACATCAACGTTTCGAAACTGAGTTTTGCCGGTGTTTTTAGACATGTTTTAATATTTGTTAACAATCAAACTTGTTGTCATTAGTATTTCAGCAGACTTTGACGACCCAGTCTTTCCACACCCACTTCTAACACCGAATCAGACGGTATATACGCACGCAAAGATACAGCACACCGCACGGCGCACAGCACAGTCAGTACTGCACAACATACGCAGATACGGTATTGCACTCAAATCAAAGCTACTTCCTTGTTAGTTATTGTATATTTTTTTTATACTAGGTTGATTACGGACGTTGATAACTGCCTCTACTAGTGCCACGAATATAACCAGCTTTACCGTCGGATTCCTTCCGATATATACGTATGGTAAAGTATGCCATGTGCAGATGTAAACCAGACTAATTCGTAAATAGTTGGGTACCCTTGTAAAAATAGGCCCAATATTGCAGGATTCTGTAGAGAAAACGTTTGGAAACCGGTCGAGATTTACATACGGTCTTTTCTGACAACACCGCCATTCAAGATGGTTAGTACTGTAATGCAAGGGTTAATAATCTCTTTCCATCTTCAAATGTTGACTTTAAGCTTGGATCTAATAATACCGTTTGAATGCCACGATAATTGGACATCACAAAGAAATTTATATAAGAAGTGTGGTTTTAGCATGTGAATTGAATTTTAAACATTTTTGACAAGGGAGGGTGGCGATTTATTTATATTCTTGGGTAGCCCTGGTGTGGTACGGCAGACGCTAGCCCCATCCATACATTGTGCCAATACGCTGGACCCACTCCGCTTCTTGGCCTAACGAACCCTGTCCTCTAAAACCAGACATATCGGCACAATGTATGGGGCTAGGCAGACGCCAGTCTCCGTTGCATTCACTGCACTGACGTCCTGGGTGTAAAGCTTCTCTACTTATAGCCCCATACATTGTGCCAATACGCTAGACTCCCTCCGCTTCTTGGCCCAACGAACCCTGTCCTTTAAAACCAGACATCAACTTTCGAATAGAGACTTACTTTTTTTGGCAAATTTATCCCACAATGATCGGTCAGTCGTTGCTGTCAGACATGTCAGATTCACAGGCAGAGTCTGGAGAAGTTTTCCGCACGATCCTCCGTGCGATAAATCCTAGGATTTTGCTGGAATTTTATGTCAAATCTCGGTGATATAAGCCCATGTCAACGACGGCGGAGGAGCCATGATGGTTGCTGTTCAGCGCGGGTCATATTCCTGCACTAGTCTTTATTCCAGCAGTCATTATGCGACGTTTACCTGATAGCGGTGACGTCAATGTAATGCGCGCAATCAGTCAGCACATTCAAGAACGTTTACCGCTGCGCGACACCCTGACGTCACCACTATCAGGTAAACGTCGCAAAATGACTGCTGGAATAAAGACTAGTGCAGGAATACGACCCGCGCTGAACAGTAACCATCATGGCTCCTCCGCCGTCGTTGACATGGGCTTATATTACCGAGATTTGACATAAAATTCCAGCAAAAGCCTAGGATTTATCGCACGGGGGATCGTGCGGAAATCTTCTCCAGACTCTGCCTGTGAGTCTGACATGTCTGACAGCAACGACTGACCGATCATTGTGGGATAAATTTGCCAAAAAAAGTAAGTCTCTATTCGAAAGTTGATGTCTGGTTTTAAAGGACAGGGTTCGTTGGGCCAAGAAGCGGAGGGAGTCCAGCGTATTGGCACAATGTATGGGGCTACTCTACTTAGTACTTGAGTTGTTTTTCTCTATTTTTACGTGATGTTGGAAGCTGAAAAGTCCGTTCATATAATCTTTTACTCTTGGGATAGACCCAGGTAACAGTGGTAACTGCCCTGGGGCGAAAGTGCTAGTGCTAGCCCCATAATTAATAATAATAATATTAATAAACATGATAAATACCTGAATACATTGTGTCAATACGCTGGACTACCTCCGCTTCTTGGCCCAACGAACCCTGTCCTCTAAGACTAGACATCAAATTTCAAATCGAAATTTACACTTTTTTAAGTTTTTTGTCAAAATTTGTCCATCGATGATCTCTAAATTATTGCACTAGAGTCTCAAGTACATTAGATCCGAGGTAATGACTTATTTTGGTGGAATTTTATGACAAATCTCTGTACTGGTATTACTATTAGTCCATGTGAAAGACGTTGGAGGAGCCATGATGGTTGCTGTTGCGCTGTTCAGCGGGAGGGCGCTATGACTCGTCATAATCTTGCGCTAGTCTTTATTCCAGCAGTCTTCTTGTGACATTTACCCGAGTGAAAGTGGTGACGTCAAGGTTTCGAGCAGCAGTAAACGTTCTTGGATGTGCTGACTAATTGCATGCATTACACTCGGGACAGCCCATGCATAGAGTTACACATAAGAACTAGAGGGCTACTAAACCATGTGACTTGGCCCGACAAGGAGCTTTTTTTGCCGTTGAGAAAATGGCACGAGCCATTCATTTACACTACTGGGTAGTCGTCAGTTTACAAGGCAACCATTTTCTAAGTGGACATTCGTATGCAATCGACCCATAGGGATTTTTGTCCATGGTGGGTCAGGGGAGTTCCATGCGTGGCATCGTGAGTGCTCCCTCTAGTTCTTATATAAAACTCTATGGGACAGCTGCTGGAAAACTATCCACAGTGTTTGCAGCTGGGCAACATTCAATCACCTTGGACAAGGCCAGCCTGCAATTTTAGTGACGAATATGACCCTTTTTAGAGGGAGGTGGGGGACAGGGGTAAGGGGCGTTCAGCAACGGAAGACAGCACGACGAACGAATACACACACACGGCGACACGAAAAAGACTAGCAAGAGATCACGACGAGTCATAGCGCCCTCTCGCTGTACAGCGAAACAGCAACCATTATGGCTCCTCCGACGTCATTGACATGGACTTACACCAGCACGGAGATTTGTCATAAAATTCCACCAAAAGCCTAGGAGTTATCGCACGGGGAGGGCGGCGTAAATCTTCTCCAGACTCTGACAGCAATGACCGACCGATCATTGAGGGTTAAATTTGCCCAAAAAAGTAAGTCTCGATTTGAAAGTTGAAGTCTGGTCTGAGAGGACAGGGTTCGTTGGGCCAGGAAGTGAAGGTAGTCCAGCGTATTGGCACAATGTATGGGGCTAGGGTGCAGCATGTGTTTTTTTAAGATTTTGACATCTGTCGTTCTCTACTCTTACTAACGTTAGCGCCCCAGCCAGCCAGCACCTACAGGCTACATAAACTCTTATGGCGAAGTGGATTTATAACACATCTAAAAAAGTGGCCAAAATTACAACAAAGACTGAACAGAATTGCTGGAAAATTGCCTGCTGGCTTCTCAAGATATCAAAGATGGAATAAAATGCATTTAATTGTACTAACGATCACTTTCTGTCCTCCAAATCGATGATTTTTTAGCCCATTAAAACTACTAAAAATGCAGCCGTTACAATCGCCATTTTAGTGGAATGGCCAATTTTAGTAAAGTGGAATTTTATGAAAAATCTCAGTGCTGACACAGACGCATTTCAACATCATTGGAGCCATGATGGTTGCTGTTGCGCATGTGCGCTGTACAGCGCTATGACTCATCGTACTCCTACTCCAGTCTTTTTCGTGTCGCTATATTTGTGTAGTCGTTCGTCGTGTTGTCGTCGCCGCCGAATGCAAAAAGACGGTGTCACTCACTAGTATCCCTTGGGGGAAGCAAAGTAAATTTTCTTATCATTTGATCACATGTTCATTTTATCTTAAACAAGGTGTTTAGATTAAAACAGTAGGAAAAAAACGGCTGTACAAGGATGGTCACAATCAGTCAGCACATCCAAGAACATTTACCGTGCGTTGCTCGGATTCTTGATGTTATCACTTTGAGGTAATTGTCGCAAGAAGACTGCTGGAATAAAGACTAGAGCAGGAGTACGATGAGTCATAGCGCCCTCTCTCGCTGTATAGCGCACATGTGCAACAGCAACCGTCATGGCTCCGACGATGTTGAAATGTGTCTGTATCAGCGCTGAGATTTTTCATGAAATTCCACCAAAATAAGTCAATATACCTCGGATCTAATGTAATGTAATAAAGAGATCATCAAATAAAAAAAAATTGGCAAAAAAGTGTAAGTTCGTAGAACCAAGAAGCGGAGGTAGTCCAGCATATTGGCACTATTTATGGGGATATGTTTAGGCCTGATTATTGCACTTGCATCTTATGCTTATCAACGACTGTTTATATTTCAAAAGACGTGTAAATACTGCGGACAGCATGTTCGCTGATGCCCTAAGTTACATATTGTTTTACGCTAGACCCAGTAACTGGGGCACTGTAGTCCTTTTGTGAGATTTTGACTTAATTGGTCATACTAGCGTCCCAGTAGGGTATATGTAGCAAGTGGACCACGGAGTGGATTTAAAACGAATCAACAAAATTGGTGGATAATCACCTACTGTTTCCTGGCTTCTTCGCACCTTAAAAATGTAAACGTGTACCAGACGATCAGTCAGTTAACGGTGTAAATGTGTAACCAGCACAGGCTTAAGAAGAAATCTCATCATGTCTTTTTGAAGGATATTTGTCAGACTCAAAAGTCAACATTTGAACATAGTTTTTTTGGTTTAAGATATTACACAGTAAGGTTTTTGGTCCAGTCATGAGCTATCTGGCCCAATGCATAAATCACTGGCCTTGGGCTTACTGTTCAGTGTAAATTTCATGCCCTGATGGTTTGTGTTTGTTGCATAAGGGACCAGACCAAGAGGGAGCATGTTCTTCAATAAAAAATGTGTGTGTTATTTCCATTTTATGACATGTACTAGTCAAAGCCGATTTTGATGTTTTTTCTTACAGACGAAGATAAAGGCACATGAGCTACGAGGCAAAAAGAAGGAAGATTTGGAAGATCAGCTTAAGCAGCTTAAACAGGAACTGTCTCAACTGAGAGTTGCCAAGGTCACTGGTGGACAGGCGTCAAAGCTCTGCAAAATGTAAGATTTAATTTTGGGGGCACTGACCACTAATGTAAGAACATTTTTGTATGGGTTGGTTTTAAGAAGAATGACTTGTACAGAATTGACAATTTTGCCAGGAATTGTCCATGCTCACCCCCTGGATTAATTTTTCAAGAAAAACAATTTTGTTGTTGAAAATATCATTGTCACAATGAAACCATGACTAAACCAAGAAAAGACACCAAACATACTCATAAATTGCACTAGGATTTTATCTTTCAAGAAAACATGGTTTGTGTTCACTGTAAATCTGCCAAACCCATGGGCGTTAGCCACAGCATATAATTGGCCATGGAATGCTTGAATCTCCCATGCCAAACAAATGGTAACCGATGGTGGCAGCCTATCAATCTCATAAACCTTGTTTGTCCAACAAATAGGCCTGTTAAATATTGGCTTGTGGGGCTAGTGAGGAATAAACCCTGAGGCAAGAACTAGCAGCTATGAACAAGGGTAGGGCGAATGGGGTAAGGAGCCAGCTTTTAGTCTGTTACCACGTGGTAAGAGACTAAAAGCGGTCTTCGTATACGTAGTAGGGGCTTACACTACATGTGGGACTGTCATGTGTACAAAGACCAGGGGGTCGTTGGACATGTACACACAAAACTGTATACAGTCGACTCTCGTTAATACAAGCTCGGATGTTACGAGGTTCCGGTTTATAAGAGGTATTTTGCCGGTCCCGAACTGCCCTGTGCGTGTTTTAATGCATTTAAATACGAAAGATACGAGCACGGTCATAACGAGAACACGAATAATACGAGGTATTCTTGCGGCCCAGTAACGAGCAAATGTATTGTTTGTCTTACTTTCATAGCGAGTTTGGGGAATGAATTGTTGGGCATCGATAGTTTACCTTCATTGAGGTGAAAAATTGACGTCCCAGCCTTTCAAAACATGTGCTACCGCTCCGTTGATCATGATCAATAGAGGTGCTATTTGAGCGTTGGCAATGGTATACCAGTCTGTTCAATGGTAGTACAACGCAGATGAGAGGTGGACACCAGACCGTTTATTGTTCGCTGGTATCCCGCCTTAGCAGTAAGCTATCTCGCACTACTGTGACCTTGCTAAGGTGTGACAACCAGTGAAAATCAACATTCAACTTGTCATGTTGGCCGTTTCGACCGAAACTTGGCTGCCAAGAACGGCAAGTTAAAGTCATATGCGTTCCTTTTTTAGTCATGAAAAATGTAAATTGGTTTCATAAATTGACTTTCGAAATAAATAAATTAAATCAAAACAGTTTTATTTGCCCAAAATGTTGTATGTTTATGCAGTTTCCATTGCAGTACGGGTGCATTTATACATGTGCGTCCATTATGTCATGCACTGTGCATTGTTAACACTGCGCTCGGATAATACGAGGTTCGGTTAATACGAGAAAAACAGGTCAGTCCGGCGGACCTCGTATTAACGAGAGTCGACTGTACACAAACTTTAGTTCGTGTATACAGATTTGTGTGTATGTCGGTTATAAACATGACTTTGAACTGGATGGCTATGCAGACTGGATCCTCATGCCTCATCATGAGAACCAGTCTACATGCAACATTGTGCAACCATGCTACATAAATTTTACGGCTGTTAAAGTGTATACCCTGACCTTTTGCCTCTTGTTTTTTCGAACATTCTCAGTAATTATGTGATAATATTTTGTGGTTTTTTTTTTACAACCACCATCTAAAACAATTGTCAATAGTTCTACATCACTGCAAGGTGCATTGCAGCCTCGATGGGCGATTTATCTGGCAGTAAAATAAACATTGACTGCGGCATGACCAGAAAGATTCTCCAAAAGTAGAATATAAGCAACCACTACAATGACCTCCAAATTTGGCCGGTTTCATGGTTATTTTTTTTTTAAATAGGTCACGTTACATGTATAAGACTTACCTGCTTCAAAAACTTGAAACCTATAGCTCACCAGGAGTCGATTTTACAAAGAGTTAAGACTTAATATAAGACTTGAAATACACAGAATATATACAGGGGAAACTTACTAACTGGGAAATATACAAGTATAATGTATATATTTTTGTGTATAAAGTGTAAATAATATGTTGGCCTTAGCATGATTAACTTAATTCAGAATTATTGATTCATTCCAACTCTTGCCAACAGTTGTACCAATAGCTAAAAGTTAACATTCATGGGGAAAATGGCAACAAACTGGCTTGCATCTTTGAACTAGTTGCCCAGGTACGGTAGGATAAGTAAATAAGGTTTGGATAAATATTTAATAGCACATTCTCATTTGTGTCTTATCCACAGCCAAGTGGTTCGCAAAGGCATTGCCCGTGTCTTGACAGTCATCCATGAAACCCAGAAGGAGAACCTTCGCAAGTTTTACAAAAATGCCAAGTACAAGCCCCTTGATTTGCGTCGTAAGCTGACCAGAGCCAAGCGACGTGCTCTTACTAAGAGTGAACTCAACAGGAAAACCAAGAAGCAACAACGTAAGGAGCGTCTGTATCCCATGAGAAAGTTTGCTGTGCGGGAATAGATGTTACAAAGTAGGAACTGGACTGGTTAAAAACTCTTCAAACATCCCGTCGTAGCTGAATTTTAACTTTTGTTTGTTTTGACACCATAATTAAATGGCTCCATCAATCATACAATCTACCCAAAACAATGATGTATAATAATGCAGGAAGTGAAAACGCAGAACATCAAGGAAAATAAAATGTATCTCACACATTAAACTACAGAACAGCTTTGTCTTTGTGTTAATGTCTCAAGGTTAAATGTTTGGTATCATACAACTTGAACTACCTGACTTGTTTAAAAGCAAAATTGACTAAATCCTCTCCTTGTCATGTGAGGAGCTTGTGTCAGTCGAGCGGATACAAGTCATTTTTACTTTGTAGTAGAGTATACAGCTTATACATGTATACAGTATCCGAGATTCAATACATCAAATATGACATTTGCCACTCAAGCACAGCTTTGCATTTTGTTTAAAACGTTCACAAAATGTGATTAAAGTTTTCTTGATGCTCAGTTAATGGAAAATCAGATTGTTTTGTTTTTACATCTGGTGTCTAATGTTGCAGATAGAAAACAAGTGTTTCTAGGATTAAGGAAAAACTTATCAGGGGAAGACGATGTCTAATCAGCGCCATCTGATTTATAATGGAATGCTAGTCCCTGATAATTATCTTTTGAAACATTAATCAATATTTTCAAATGAGAAATATCACTACAAGTTCATTAGAATTTCAACCAGCCCCATTTTTGTCTTGGAACTTTGTGTATTATAAAACAACCTGAATTTGTTGCTTTTACATTAAAGGTCCATGGGAAATGTTGTTTAAATCCCACGAAGAACTTTGCATGATAGATTGTTTTTGGATCTGGAGCTTTAGATATGTTGGTTGTAATAGGCGTCACGTGACCATTTCTGGGTATAAAATGTACACACACACGACGTCCTCCTTAGGAAAGTGCGGTACGGTACACGATGGTTAATGCATTTAGTTTATTCGATCAAGGCTTTTCTTGCTCGAAATCTATGAAAAATATTCCAGAGTTTGTACAGAGGCCTTCGAGTGGCTGAATAAAGCCAGTAAGGACAGTTCCAGCAAGTCTGAAATCCTCCAAAGAAATTGCTTCCAGAACTGTGTGATTCCTTTGCCTATTTGAAATTTTGCAAGGCTAGGTATTAATGCTCACTTTTCCAAAGTTGTTTATCTTCTTTTTTTTTACAGTGACTTACGCCTACATTACAAACAAAATAACAGGCGGGTGGCTACATAAGTAGTCGTCCGACGCCGGTAGTGCATGACTAAAAACCTCTTTTTGTAGAATTTTGTAATAAATTATGAAACAGAGATGTGATTTACATTAATGCCACAACATATTACTTTAAATAAAGGGGCTGATTAACCAATTTGTCACTTAGAGAGGATGGGCCACGCTAGAAGTCTCTCTTTAAAAAAGTTTTACATCCCTCGATACACCTATATCTACCACGAAAAAACGGTGAGAGAATTATAGAATGCATGGTTATTCGTTTACAAAGGAAGTTTCTGAGCCTCTTTTCACCCATGCCTCAAGCCAAAATCAGAACAACAGCAGTCGGTGCCTGAAAGTTGTCTCCAGAAATTCTAAAGAATAGTGACGTCGCAGGATGAACTCCTCTGTCGAACCTCTTTTTGTAGAATTTGTTTACTCATTGAAGCATTACTTAGTGCAGACCAACCCGGGGATTCAGTACTTCCAGTGACGTCATGATTTGTTTGCTGCCCTCATTACCGGGATTTTGATAAATTTGAGTAAAAACTCCCTGCAAATATCACTTCTTTTGTCAATTTAATGTCACAAAAGAGAAGTTTGTCCGATGCAATAATTAAAGAGAAAGCAGAAAACTAAACAACGTCAACATCAATCACCATGGCCCATCCGGCCTCTTTAACAAAAGTAAAATCGGCTGTTTTCGTACTCACTCTGTGTCACGGCCTATCTCTTTACACGTATTTTGCCATCAAATGTATAGCGTTATACCCAATAGGAGGTCAGGTGACCGCATGTCAACATTGTCGCGCAATCGGTCTATTCAGTTCGCGCCGGGGATCTTCCATTTTCCCTATCCAGCCTGACGGGATTATTATGTGGTGTCGACCAGCTGAAAACAGATTGTACAAGAAGTCGGAATCACCAATGTAATAAATTCTTGAAACTTCACACATGCAAAGATTTTTAAAAAAACCTGAACCGAACAACGGATTTTTACATCATCCGTAAGGTCTCGAAAAACTGCGAAGATCTTACAATGAGATTACCTCAATTTGATCTTAACGTTGAAAATTTCACAAATTTATATTGTAAGAAGTACATTTCATATACACGTACATGTAATCATAATTCTTACATCAGATTGTACCGAACTGAGCCTTCTCAAACTTTTACATTGAGATGACTCCATTTTGACCTTTACTTCTGGTTCTTTAACAAAAACCTACTGTTCGTGTGCATTCAAGCGTGTCCGTCATTCTATGGACCGATTGTGCGACAAATGTTTACAATGTCATCACGTGACCTGTAGTACTACGTCATCTCAGCTGATGGCAAACTATGTGCAAATACCTGCTGTGACCGACAAAGTCACATCAACAGTCGGCTTTTGGTAATAATACAACAGTTGCTATTATTCAAGTTGTCTGTTGAGACATTGATTTTTATCACAATACCATTTCATATTACTACCAGTATTCTTCTACAAAATAGGTTTATTTTTGAGTATGCGTCAGAGTCGGACGACGATGTAGCCACCCGCCTGTTATTTTGTTTGTAATTTAGGCCTAAATCACTATAAAAAGGGTAAAGAACGTTGGAAAAGTGAGCATTTATACCAAGCCTTGTAGCATTTTAAATAGACAAAAGAATCATACAGTTTTGGAAAGCCTTTTCTTTGGATGAATTCAAAACTGAAATTCTTGTGTTGAAAAGTGCGTGGTCTCGGTCGGCTGGCCCAAAAGTTCCGTTGTGCAACCAGATCGTGAACATATACGTTCCTTGTAGAATTTCAAACACTTGCTGGAACTGTCCTTTTTTGGCTTTATTCGGCCACTCAAATGTCTCTGGTACAAACTCTGCAATATTTTTCACAGATTTCGAGAAAGAAAAGCCTCAATCGAATAAACCAATGCAACAATCATACCGTACCGCACCTTGCTATGGAGGACTTCGTGTTTGTTTACATGCAATACCCACTATAGGTTACGTGACGTGTGTCACGCAATCGGTCTATGAAGACGGCATAAACTTAATGACGTCATGGTGACGTCATCGGTGTTGAATTACAACGATTCAAAAACAACAAATATTAACATCTAAAAACCAAACATTTGATTTTACAATCTATACATCATCGGACAGGTCTTTGAAAAATGAACAAGAGTCACATACAAATGAACTCAACTTGTCCTTTTGATTAAAACGGGATGTTGAAACCATAAACTATTAAAAAGACATTAAAACCATGGAGTTTGTCTTGAAAGTAGTAGTTCAACTGTGGTTTACTATCTTCTCAAGCAACTTCGATAAAATTTAACGTTAGACATCATGGTCTATAATTAAATAACTCATTTCGATCCAACCCAGATTTCCCATGAGTAGGTGCCGAGTAGAGCTAACTAACACGCAGCTGGGAAACGCCAGATTTGAGTGAACTATTACTTAGCAATGAAATAGTCCATAGGCGAAAACTGATCAAGAAACTCCTTTACACATTGGGTTGGCATTGGATCAAGAGAGCATGTTTTATCTGTCATCTTATGTACAAGTAATGTCATTGGGTGTTACCGATGTAAAAATCAAAAGATAAATTGTTTGGCACAAAACTGTCCAACAACTCGAAGCCATCCATCAAAGCTATTCTTATGTAACACAGATTTTCTGTATAAAATAGTCCAGAAATTGTGGTGGTAATGATGAGCACTAGATAATATCAGGTAAGATCAAAGATGATGACTTCTAATGACCAGAAATCAACAGAAAACTGAGTCTTCTGATCAGATTTCTCTTCATCAAGGACGTTGTTGAGAGCTGTGTTAAGGGAAACTGTCAGCTAGTAATACAATGGAGGGCGCACTCCACTAATTAAATTCCAATAGCACACAGTGCAAAACGCTAAATATTCAAAAATACTTAGAAGTGTCACAGATTTTTAAAATACAAATAAAATAATTCATTGAGTCCTAGACTTTTACCCTCAGGTCAATTGACATGGGTAGTCCCAAGGCCCGTCGACTTATTCTCCGTCCAAATAAAAACAGCCCTGCACTCGTGTTAATTTCAAAACGTCTGAGCATCGATCTTAAAAAATGGCCCAGGACCCTTTGTTTTTCAGGGCCTTGGTCATCCAACAACCACCGTTCACAATATTGTGCAAAGTTTTTACACTGTATCCCTCAATTGGCTATCAAATCTTTCTAGTATGGAATATTTTGAGGGCTACAAAATATTCATCAGGCCAATGGGCCATCGGACTGTTTTCTACCGGTTTAGTGGGGTGCATCCTGGAGACTTGATCTCATTATTATAAAGTGGTCGACAGCGAGAGGTCCAGCGGCACGTTGAAGTCTGTCATCAATGGCGCTCAACAGACGATATTGCTTTGTGACCTTCAGCGTATGTGGGCAGTTCACTGCAAATTTCTACCTCCATAGTATGATCAATAGTGACCAGGCTGAAGTGAACTGGCAACAAATTGGTGCTGACAAGAATTTTCAAAATGTTACTCAACGACCGTCAAAAACGTTCAACGTCAATCGTGGAGCGTTTACATGATGCCCAATTTAATCTACAAACAGGTTACACGGCTACCCAACTTTCAATTGAAAGGGTTTCAACGTGAAATTGCAAAATATTAACTTTTTCTTTACAAACGTGTTCCTTATATCCCAAATCATAATACATAGGTGCCCCCAATAAATAATTAGCTCAGCCCAACTAGTTCAAGAACTGCATGAAAGTGTGTGATCAGGGCAAAATTTGACAAGCCCGAGTCACCAGCTCTCGTAACCACCAAATCTAAAGTGTGCCATCCTCATGAGTTTTCACCTGTGCTGGACAAGACCAAGTGAGGAAATCAAGTCACCGAACTGCAAGGCATCAACACACTCTGGGTCAAAATAATTATCATTACAGGATGATAATCCTGTAATGATAATTATTTTGACAAGGCGAAAATATTGTGTGTTTTTTCCAATAGTGTAGAAAATGTGAATGACTAGTTGGTAGCAGTAAAATAGTTGCCTGGACGGTAAACCTAAGGGTGTACCAAATATGTACCAGAGCTTTTAAACAATGTCCATAAGCTCAAATGAGTTGCACTAAGCAGTTTTGTTGATTGTCACTTTCAAGTTAGACTTGGACGATACATAGATAGCTCCACCCCTCTGACTGTCTCATGGTACATGGCAGATATTAAAACCGCCAAGCATTCTTACCTGTCATCCAGAATCTTTTTCTCCACAATGAAAAGTTAATGTTTGGACTTTGCATGCATTTCAAAATCACTCTCTGAATTTGAGCTCTCGCAGTCTTCTGCTATGTGTGTGGGGCATGCAGCGGCGTAGCGAAGGCACTTTCTTAAGGGGGGGGGGTCCTAAATTTGCCGACTGACATCACCAAAATGTAAGTAAAAGTGCCATGACATGGGACTCGCCTACATGGGGGTTCGGGCCGTAGCCCCCGAACGCTCATGACGTTTTTCAGTGATTCTAATGGCCCTCAGATGCCGAGCATTAGACGACTCATATTCGAAATGTACAGAGCCCCTAAGGGGACAGGTGAAAAAAAAAATTCCAAGTGTTAAAAAAAAATTTTTTTTTAATAAAAATTATTTCGTTCCCTCGATTTATTATTTCGTTCGTGGGAACGAAATAATAATTCGAGGGAACGAAATAATTTCAATTTTTTTTTTTTTACGCTTTGAATTTTTTTCCAGCTGTCCCCTTAGGGGCTCCGTAGAAATGCAAGCCTAGGAAACCGTAATTTTTGCGTAATTTGTTTGCGAATTCTACGGAAGCGTACTGAGTTAGGACGTACCGAAAAAAAAAATCGGGCTCCACTATCCCGCCCGGGCGGATTACTATTTCGCCCGGGCGGACTACTATTTTACTATTTCGCCCGGGCAAAATAGTAATCCGCCCGGGCGGAATGATAATCCGCCCGGGCGGAATAGTAGTCCGCCCGGGCGAAATAGTAATCCGCCCGGGCGGAATAGTGGAGCCCAATTTTTTTTTCGGTATGTCCTAACTACGCTTCCGTAGTGTTTAGACTATTCTGGTTCACAGACCCCAAAATCTCCGACTGTTCTCTGTCGATTTTAGGGTCCGGTATCACCCAAATGTCATGTGACAAAAAAGGAGTTCCCCCTTTTCCCGAAAACATCCGAAATGCTCCGAACTCGTTGTCGTCAACATTCGGACAGTGTCGTTGATGGTCAGACATTTCTTTTGTTGATAAAAATTCAAAATATTTGCAGACACATCCCATAATCGTTTTTTTCTATTATTTTCTCCAACAAATTCAACACTATATTTGAATATGATTATTTGTAACATTTTTACAAACTGATTATCCCATCATAGCTTTGGATGATGCCTGACCTAATATTTTGAACAAAAGTCGTCAGGGAATCTTTGGTCAGGGAACCAGACTATGGGTGGAAGATGAACCGTGTTTATTTAGATTTTGTGTTTATTGTGAAAAACAAATTCAAATTACAAGGATCTTCTTGATGGCCTGCTATATAAACAAATAATAAGTGGTCTTAATTCATGATGGAGAGGTATATTATCGCTCGGTAAAATGTTGACTGCTCCATTTCCCACTGCTTCGCCTTGCGATAATATTCATCCCAGCGTACTCTTAGCCACTCAATATTTGTATATTATTCATACGCCTTGAAGTGTGACGTCAGAATCTGATGTTTAGGATACTTTGAACAACGTTTAGCAGTATCTTCTGTTATAAAGTCGTATGTAAAAGAAGTTAGTTTTCCATGACTTTATCTGTTGTGTTAATCCCCAGAACGTAATTGGTTTCCACATTAAGTCATCGTTGGCTATCATCAGGTGAACTTGAGATTAAAGCATGTGGCCAACATTGGTATTGTCAAAGACCAGTATCTTTACTTTGTGTGACCTAACATATATTATATAACAACAATGTGAAAGTTAAGCTCATGCAATCCATCATCGGAGTCACAAACAAATAGTCAAAAAAAACATCACAGTTTTCAAACATTGCATTTCGAACTTTTTTACTCATTTCTCAAAAACTATAGCGTTTTAGTTCAAAAATAGGTGCACCCAAAAATATTTCAAGAGAATTCCCCACCAACATACGTGGAACTCCCATTAGGAGTGGACCCGAGTTTGCCTATGACAAGGTCGGGTCGGTACTCACTGGTTTGGGACAGAGCAGTTTTTCAACGCAATCTCTCTTTCTGATCGTGGATAATTATGGAGGAAGGATAATGAGGTGTGAATAGCCAGGCAACAATAGCCAGATTATCAGCACTGCCTGTGAGTTTACCAACAACAAAAAAAGTATCTATACAAAATCCTACCAGATTTACTCTGAAGTATTAAAGAAAAGTGTTTAAAGATGTTATGAAAGCAACTTTGAATCACAAGCAAATTTACCAAATATACATCTTGGGATACTAAATAGGATAACGAACAATAGGACAAGGTTCAAACATGGAGGAAGAAATAATAGATTTCAACAAAACAGATGGTGTGCAGTCATCTCGATTCAAATCCATCTCGACTCAAAACCATCTCGACTCAAAACCGACTCGACTCATCAGCAATACCAACTAGACGCATCATCAATACCAGGGGAAAATTTGGTTTTCACTGAAAAAGCACCCGATAGCTTAGTAAATAAATCAAACATTTCTAAAAATCCCTATCTGTAATTATTTGAACTAACTACGTAGAACATTGACAACACAGAGGGCATCCATAATGCAATCGAACATCTGCTCAGCAGCGTAGCGACCGGGGTGTGAAACCCCCAATATTTTTCCAAAGTCGACATTTAGAGCCACATTCGGCAAATTGAGCACCAAACTTACCCGAGTAAGGGCTCGGGCTGAACACAAATCCATTCGGCAGGCCTAGAGATTTGCCGACTGAAAATTTCAGTTTAATCCTTGTAGTGTGAGAAGTCAAATTTTGAATTATTAAATTTAATAATCTCGGCAACATGCGGAAATCTACGTCCTGAAAACACTAAACGCCGTAGAGCGTCCTTGCAGAATTTCCGCCCCTTAGACTTAATTATTTATTTTTAATTATTTATTTTATTTTAACTTGACGGCCTTTTTTTTAAGTCCTGAAACCTAAACCGAAATGAGGCTAATAATTTTAAAATAGGCATAATGATGACAAGAAATACATTTTTTTTTAAACGAACTATTAGTAAGCAATTTAATTTAAACGCTACATTTAACTTTATTTATTATTATGCTGCATATTTTCTCTTCAAATTTGTTTTCAAACTTATCAAAGTTTATAGTTATAGTTACTGGTCAAAAACAGAACATTTTTACCACCTTCAAATCCACAAATCTGCGTTAAAGTATAGTTATTCGTTATTTTAATTTGCATTTGCAAAATATATGCGTGGGCAGCTTCTTTCTCGGGCCATATTTTCCTAAAAGGTATCCCAAGACAACATCGTCCTAAAAAACAAAAAAAACTAGCAACAAGTACCGAGCTGAAAATGTTTTCCAAGCTATTTGTTGTTTTCTTTTCGGACTTGTCTTATCTTTAATTCTCAGGTCAAAATTTATCTTCTTCTTTTTTAAAGAATGCGTGCAGCTTTGAGTCGAGATGGTTTTTGCGTCGAGATGGTCTTGAGTCGAGTTGGTGACGGTTTTGAGTCGAGATGGCGTGCGTGGAGTCGGTTTTGAGTCGAGATGGCCCTACGCCAAACATGATCATATGCAACTCGATCGAAACGAGTTTTTTAAAATTGGCCCCACAGTAACTTCCAGTCTAATGACATCGTGATTATGAAACATTGGCAAGTCATTTGCGGTTTTACAGAGAACATATGTGCACTGATAATCCGTTTTGCACGCATTCTTTAAAAAAGAAGAAGATACATTATCGGTTAAAGTATTTTTGCTACCCCGTACTACATTATCCGTTCTGTGGTGATACATTATCGGCTACAACGTTTACTTCACTATCGGTCAATTTGTGATACATTATCGGTTTGTGATACATTATCCATTAGTTACTACATTATCAGTTTTAATGCCCTTTATAAAATCATTCCGACCAGAAAGCTTTGTTACAATAATATTGGTGACTGCTCTTCGTTCCAACAACCCTATGTACCGATAATCTACACGCTAGGGTTAGGATGAGGGTTAGAGTTAGGAACGTCAGAACATAGGAGTGTAACCGTAATATCCATATATTCAAGCTACTGATTTGATCTCAAAATTGTTACCATTGATCAACAGTGACCTGCAACAAATCAGCAACCTTTTTAGATATAGGCTCCTTGAACATAAACAATCAGTACATTGTTATTTCAATTATTTCAATCAATCCTTTCTTACATTATACATTTACCAGGTATGATAGTATTTAGTACAAAATATTCCTATAAAATTATATATCTACTTTTTTAACAATATTATTTCCACTAGAAAAATATATTTAAAAATAAAAGCTCTACTTGATTTCAGTTTAAAAACGACCAATCACATATCGGCAACCTTATTATAATTCACCTTATTAATATTCACCTTAATTTAATGTAGTAATTACTATATATACGTATAACAACATCAAACCAAATAAATTTCTAATATAAAAATGTCTATAAAAAATATACATGTACGTGTACATTTATACTGTAAACATTATTATAGGTTTCCTTGCCAATTTCAGAAGAAAAATTTGAACCGGAAGACCAGATCATATTGAGGTCATCTTTGTGTAATTCTTTTTCAGTTTCCCAAGACCTATCCAATAATGTATGATTGTAAATATCCAGTATGTGGTTAAGGAGTTATGATTTAAGAGTTCAGAGTTAAAATATTAAACTTTGATTTAATATAAGTTGACACCTAATGACATCATCATTACTATATTGTACCGTCTTCTTATTAATTGTCTGGTGAAATTTGGAGGAGGAGAAGTATTTGCGCAGGTGCACGAACACCTAATTATAATACGCACATAGTAGAGAGTTTCAAACTTGCATAAAACACTGTATTATGTCATCCCCTTCCGATTTGATTCCATAAAGTATCACTAGGTTAGTGAACTTCATTTTACAAGTAACTTAAAGAGTACTTCTAAACAAAAGCTTAATATTACAATATATACTTTTATTATAGATTAGAGTTAAACATATTTGGTTTTAATAAAAAAACGTTCAATTTGGCATTATAAAAGCAACTCAAAATATTTATTTAGCGTCTTTGTTTACATTCTAATCAGCAAGAAAGTTTCCCCTATCCTTGCTTTAACATGTCAAACTGATTTTATATTTCAGGTCAATTTGAATATTTTACACTTTTAATTTAGTACATTTTTGTCTACAATCACTACGCTTAATTTCTGTTTCAGATACAACACTTATTCTTTAAAACAAGTCACATTTTTATAATCTATGTAATTTTACTTATATATTATTATAATCTTGTGTTTTACTTATATAATCTTGTGACAATATATCTTTTTTATTAAAAAATAAAAAAAATTGAAACCACGCAAATCGTTTCACAAAAATACTTTCTAACTCTAACTGCAGTACGAAGTACAATTATATTTCATACATTCTATATTTCAGTACACCTCACATTACCTTTATATTCACCTCAAACAATATAAATATTCTGTATACAAACTACCATTAAGTGTATGTGACGGGGTGAATTTTGACTTTGTTTTTTTATGTTACCATTCCCTCAGTGTTTCCTACATGTACCATAAGCCTGATCCCATTCCTTTTTTCCCTCAGTGATAGTTTATTTCCCTTAGGCTCTTGAGCGATCAACCACAAGTTATGCAAATTAGTGACCCCATTGTTCCTCCCCCTAAGACCATGCTTTTCCTCCTAAGATTTTAATTGCAGACCGGCAGTGGAGCTGAGTGCACACTAGTTTTATGTAGCTCCATTTTTAACTTCTTCTGCCTAAAACTTTGGTCTGGCGTGGACTTGGTAAGTAAAACAAATCATTCATTTCTCAGTTTTTAAGTTTTTAAATTGTTCAATATTTTACATTGTTGTGAAAGACTCTGCTTGTGCAATTAACTTTTTCATGAAAATCGTTTTGAATTTGACAAAACAATGTCAGAAGAATATTTAGTGAAATTACTTTTGAGATCCACTGACGCAGAGCTTAGTGATCAGTTTTAACTTGCCTAGAGTTCACAAATGTTTTAAGTAATCTACTGTTGGAATTAAAACAATTTGCTCTAGCATAATTAAATTTTGAATGGTTTCTGGTTATTAATTTTGACCATTGAATTTGCTAGCCTCAAGTTATGACATTTTGTAATGATGTTCAGAAAGAAAGACAAACTATTATTTTGTGAGCTTGCTATATTTTCTTAGACTTTTGTATTTTTTGCACCATTGGAGCAAGAGTCAAAATGAGTTAAGTTGTTTTAAAGAAATTCAAAGTTAGAATTAAGGTCTGGAATTATATGGTGTACATGTACATGTACAGTGCTTGGGTCCTTAGTTTAATTTAAGAGGCGGAGTTTTTTCACAGATTCTTACTGTGTAGGACTTTATTCGCTTGTTTTACTATCCCCTGGATAATTACCAAGTGGTTTTAATCTTGAAGTACTGACTTGTACTAGTCCTCTGCCATGAGATTGATTTTGCTTTGTTGTAATGTATAAACTGTTTAAGTGCTGTGTTTGAAGTCTCTTAGGACTTACGCTAGTCTAACATGTCTAAATTTTAAAGTTTTGAATATTCATTAGTTCTCAGAAGAGACTGGTTTATAGAGACCAGCTGTGGTGTTGGTGCTGAGGCATTGACCATGTTCCTTAGATTATACTTCATAGGCTAATCTTCAAGGTTTCTTTTTTTTTTTTTTAATATTGTGGATCCAGTGCATATTGCTATTAGCCTTGTACTTAAGGTCTGTTGAGAGATTTATGTCACTCTAACTTTCTGCCTGACAGACTGTTCAATAGCCTTAGTTTGTGTAGTGTTTGTTTTGCTTATTAAGTATTCACAAGAAAGTTAGTGTATTAGTTTGGCCAGCTATAGTCTGCTTATTCTTTTAATCATACCATTATATTCTTGCATTCATCATTTTATGTATTCTCATGTTGGTATATTCTTTCTGTTATTCTACACAGGTTGTTAAAGTTATTGTGGTAAATTTGTGACTCGCTTTGACACTGTGTTGGTTTATGGTATTTTTATCATTTTGTTATACTTCATTTATGAAAGTTGGTTCTTTCTAATCTTTTGGTTTTCTTTGTTTTTTTTATAGATTTATTTCTAACTCATTTTTTATTCTTTAAAGTCTGGTTTAACTAGGGGTTTAGTTGGTTCATTTCATTATTTTTGGTGTGGCTTTCTAATGGGTTAAGTTTGATATTGAATTGTTGTCAATGTTTCCGAAATTATCTTCTGAATTTATAATCCTAGTTTTGGTACTTTCTTTTTTTAATCTGTGTCATTCAGCTTGTGGTTTTGAAGTAAATAAATTTCTTTTAAACTCAAGTTCGCGTGTTCCTCACGTAATCCTATTTATGCCTCGCGACTTATTCTCACTCGATCCTAGGTAGACATTTTATTTTAAAACGAGTTCCCCAGTGATTGGTTTTATTTTTTTTAATTATTATTCAAGTGGTCCATTTTCCCAGGTTACATGTACTTGCAGAAAACATATCCTCAGTAACATTTGAAAATTCATCCAATATTGGTGTTTTCCCGTATGAGTCTAGGCAGGTAATGTCACTTATTTGTTACACTTCATTTTTATAGGTTGATTCCCTAGTGTTATTTGAAGGTTAGAGATGGCAACCAACATGACCTCACAAACTATGAAGGAGGAATTGTGCTGAGGCAGATATTACCCTCTCAAAGTATTATTTTATTTACGTCACATCTAACAGCAAATAACTTCAAAAAGTGAAAAAGGGTGTTGTGGCCGAGCAGTCTAGAACACAGGATTCAAGATCTGGTGTTGTCAGAAGGGGGGAGGGGGGGAAGTGTCCCGCGGCACCTGTTCTTGTTCTTGAGCAGACACTGGAGCAGACCATAATTGCTTCATCCTTCAAATGGGACGTAAAGCAGTGGGTCCCTTGTGTTATATAAATCACATGGAGTTTCATACAACCATGGAGGCAGGAATAACTGTGGGTAAATTTACTTGAATCCCCAATTTTTGAGGAGCTTAAGTATAAGCCATGCTTTGCATTCAAACCTCAGGTGAATGAACCCAAATTCAGAACCAAAAAAGAATAGTTCAGATGATAGAATGTGCATTGAATTTTGTATATGTTTTTATATATTTCAGCCCCTCATCCAAATACTTGGAAGTGCTGCAGCATCCACAGTATCATCCCCATTTGGCGCGGGCCTGCATCAAGTAAATACAGTTCCAATGAATCAAAAATCTGAAGACATTTGGGAGGTAACTTCTACAATTCTATTTTCTGCGGGTTCCTTGTCTAAGTCCCCAAAAATTGCTTTGTCACAGACCTCTGGTCAACTCTTCCTCTACCTCACTCTTATCACCAGTAAACAATCCCACTCCTGCAATCCCCTAGTCTTAATAGGTAACTTTGGGGAAAAATGGGGACTGCAATTTCATCACAATACATAATATAATAAAAGGAAACATAAATATACCAGCTCGACTTACAGATTAAAAATATTGTGGCATATGAAATGGTTAGGGGCAACCTACAGGAAGATGAAATGTGAATTCAGACTGAAAGGTCTCAGTATCTTCTCCATCAGGACTTTCACAACCAACCAGCTGTACAAAAGAAAAGAAATAACAAGTATTAGCATATCAGAGTTGATGAACTTTAAGTCTCTACTTTTAAACAATGCAATCATTAACTATGAACATTCAATATTTATTTGCATCTTGATTTGAAGTGTTTAGACAAGTAACTTTTTCAAGTGACAAAATTAAGTGCTTCTCTCATTGGGTGTTTAAGCAACATTGCAAACACCTCTTGTGTTTATCTTTTTTTTCTTCTCCTTACTTCCCAACTCTTCTCTTAAATTTATCTTTGCCCATTTATCTTTTTTTTCTTCTCCTTACTTCCCAACTCTTCTCTTAAATTAAAACAATGTTGCAAATCTTCAAGAAATTGATAGAGGTATAGTCTGTCGGATTATTATCACAGGGACAGACATAATTGCATCAGTGGCTTTAAAGTTAAACTAAATAATCCTTGTCTCACCAAGCTGTTATTTTGTATCCTTAAAGAGATTATGGATACCTATGAGCCAAAAACTAAGACATTATCTGATGATGTAAGTTATTATAGGTTTTTATTAAAAATGTAACAGCCGTTACATGGACATACGATTTGTCAAATTGTCTGTCCAAGTGATGTATGTTACATATTTCACCCTCAATTGCCTAAATACCCAGAAGATTCGTTCCTTTTCACCACTATTAAAACCAAAGGAAGCACGTAAAAAATATCAGTCAACTTTAAGTTATTCCAGCTTTGGATAGTATACTGCATTTTGAGAAACGTTTCATTTCGAAGTACTGCAGTTATGGAAAAATATATCACTTTTTATCCCCCAAAAACTTGAATCTGAGAAGCGTTATGGTCGTAACGCTTCTCAGAATGTGTATTCCAATGACGGATACTTCTTCTGCGTGAACGCTGCCACCTTTTGAAATGAAATTTACACAGGTTAGTTTTATGGTATATATCTACAATTATATAGCATTAAGGCAAACGTACGGTTCCAAAAACCAAAGGTATACTTTGCCTTTAAGCCACAAAGACCTTGACAATTTACATAGAGAGTCCAAAAACAATAGGCTTCTGGGGGATCCCAAGACCAATCCACATACCAAGTTTGGAGTTGATATGCCAAGTCCTTCTTAAGTTATTGCTCGGACAACATTTCTTTTGTTTTAGCCATAATGACCTTGACAATTGACGGATCTAATGAGTATGTTTTTAATTTTACAGGGGCAGGTATACTAATGATTTGTTTTCTCTTAAAGGTTATGAACTCTTCTTATGCTAATTTTGTAACTTTGTTTATGAACAGAGGTGCAGGAGCCACTGCCTTCACTTTCTTTTGTATTTGTGTGCTCACACAAAGTGTATGTGAATATGTATAGTGAGCGAGGAGAGAGTTGAGTTGATTTGCATGAAATTTGAGGAATGTCAAGATTTTAGGGATTTTAGATTTTTGAGACAGTAAATTGAGTGAAGTGTTTATATCTCACCAGTGTCATGCCAAAGTTAAATAAAAACCTTGAGGTTGCTGTACTGCAATTTTATTGCCAAACCATAGACAGATTTTTCAGGCTATTTTTTTAAACAATTGGTTGGAAGCTTCATACATAGGTAGTATATGGTAAGGAAACGAAAGCGTTGTTGTGATGTCATGATGACGTCATCACGTGTAGAATTACATTAAATCAAAGTTTATTATTTCAAAAAATCATAACTCATGAAGCACACAATGGATTGTTACAATCTATACATCATCGGAAAAGTGTTTCGAAACTCAATAAACGCTTTGCTTACATGACCCCAATTTGACCTTGTCTTCTGATTCAAACCAAAAGTTAAACATTTCAAAAATTCATATTTTAAGAAGTACTTATCACAGAATCACAAATCTTACATCAGATTGTATAGAATTGAGCCTTCTCAAACTTTTGCAATGAAGTGACAACATTTTGACCTTTACTTCCGGTTCAAACTGGACGTTAACACAATTTTATTTTCCATGTGCGTTTATGAAAGCATTACTATAGAAAATCCAATGCCATTATACATGTACACGTGCTTGTGCGTGCGTGGCTGTGTGCCATCGACGCCCCATAGACAAGTACATTAACCACGTTATGTCCGTAGTCTCTGTTCAAGGTGCGCGCTCCACGCAGGACTAGGAATGACCGGGATTGTGTTGAGTAATGAGCCACTTCTCACAATGAAATGGTCCCATATGGTCTGCGTCTCAAATAGCCTCTCCTAGTCAAACTCCTACTCCCCGGCTTCATGTGCCAATCCCCGTTTCAGAACTGTGGGCAGAGGTGTGCAGGCGGGTCTCTGGCGCCTTAAAACCAGATTTGCTCCTGGCAGATGGGGCTCGTAAGCCATGGAAGGCAGCCCATCTAAGAGAAGGAAAACTCTGATTCCACACCTGGGTAGATGGGGCTCGTAAGCCATGGAAGGCAGCCCATCTAAGAGAAGGAAAACTCTGATTCCAAACCCGGGTAGATGGGGCTCGTAAGCCATGGAAAGCAGCCCATCTAAGAGAAGGAAAACTCTGATTCCACACCTGGGTAGATGGGGCTCGTAAGCCATGGAAAGCAGCCCATCTAAGAGAAGGAAAACTCTGATTCCACACCTGGGTAGATGGGGCTCGTAAGCCATGGAAGGCAGCCCATCTAAGAGAAGGAAAACTCTGATTCCACACCTGGGTAGATGGGGCTCGTAAGCCATGAAAGGCAGCCCATCTAAGAGAAGGAAAACTCTTATTCCAAACCCGGGTAGATGGGGCTCGTAAGCCATGGAAGGCAGCCCATCTGGGAGAAGGAAAACTCTTATTCCAAACCCGGTAGATGGGGCTCGTAAGCCATGGAAGGCAGCCCATCTAGGAGAAAGAAAACTCTTATTCCAAGCCCGGTAGATGGGGCTCGTAAGCCATGGAAGGCAGCCCATCTAGGAAAAGGAAAACTCTTATTCCAAACATGGGTAGATGGGGCTCGTAAGCCATGGAAGGCAGCCCATCTGGGAGAAGGAAAACTCTTATTCCAAACCCGGGTAGATGGGGCTCGTAAGCCATGGAAGGCAGCCCATCTAGGAGAAGGAAAACTCTTATTCCAAACCCGGGTAGATGGGGCTCGTAAGCCATGGAAGGCAGCCCATCTAGGAGAAGGAAAACTCTTATTCCAAACATGGGTAGATGGGGCTCGTAAGCCATGGAAGGCAGCCCATCTGGGAGAAGGAAAACTCTTATTCCAAACCCGGGTAGATGGGGCTCGTAAGCCATGGAAGGCAGCCCATCTAGGAGAAGGAAAACTCTTATTCCAAACCCGGTAGATGGGGCTCGTAAGCCATGGAAGGCAGCCCATCTAGGAGAAAGAAAACTCTTATTCCAAACCCGGGTAGATAGTGCTCGTAAGCCATGGAAGGCAGCCCATCTAGGAGAAGGAAAACTCTTATTCCATCCCGGGTAGATGGGGCTCATAAGCCATGGAAGGCAGCCCATCTAGGAAAAGAAAAACTCTTATTCAAAAACCTGGGTAGATGAGGTTTGTAAGCCATGGAAGGCAGCCCATCTAGGAGAAGGAAAACTCTTATTCCAAACCCGGGTAGATGGGGCTCGTAAGCCATGGAAGACTCTAATTTCAAACCTAAGACTAAGGGTCAGGTAACCCTGAGAGAAACCTCTACTGACAACACGCCCTGCCAGCGCGTCGGTATAAGGCAACAAATCCTCATAAAATATGACAGAAGTTAAAGAGAGAGGCCGTATCGCCCAGGGCCAAAACGGGCAACAGAGATTGACTGGAAAATGCTCGGGAGGGAATTCCTTCAAGTATGAAGACTTACAGTCAAAGACGGATGGAAGCTGGAAGTTATAAAATTGGACAAACTTTAAATATTTGTACATATAATGTAAGAACTCTAAGGACATTACCAGTGAGATTATAAAGCTAGGAGGGGATGAGATAAAAAAAAGTTAGTAGCGTTATTCAACCAGATACTAGAGACCAGTAAAGTAGAAAGAGGCAAAAATTATACTCTTGCATAAAAAAGGAGACAACGCAGATATAAAGAACTACCGCCCGATCTGTCCTCTTACACATATGTACAAGATATTCACCAAAGTAATCCAGAACAGGCCATAAACCAACTGATAGAAAAGTCAAATGAGTACCAGCAAGACCTCTCTCTGGGATTTGTTGATTACCAAAAGGCATTTGATTCCATCGAACACAAAGACATGTTCAATGCATTAAAAAAGTGGGATTACATGAAGGCTATATCAGCATCTTTCAGGACATATATTCAAATGCTACGCCAAGATCCACATCGAAAGATGTCTCACAAGAAGTGAAAATAAAGAGAGGGGTACAACAAGGGGATACAATATCCCCAAAGATTTTCACAGAGGCATTGGAGGACGTTTTTAACAAGTCAGATCTGGAAGAAAAAGGAGTGATTATCGATGGAGAAAAACTCACCAAATTTAGATTTTCTGATGATGTAGCTATGGTTACAACTTCAGTTGAAAGGACAATTAACCAAACTAAGCAATGCATCCTAGCAACCATGACGTATGGAGCAGGAACATGCAGGAACAACAAACGAGCTAAACAACAAATTAATGACAACGCAGAACGCCATGGAAAGGAAAATGGTTCATTTGACAATCCGGAATAAAGTTAATCATAACAAAGTATGAGAAAAAACAAAAGTCAAGGACATCATTGAAAGGAGTAGAGACACCAAATGGAAATGGGCAGGTCATGTGTCAAGGGTCCAAGACAGTAGATGGAATAAGTGAATATCAGAATGGCAGCCTAGAACAGGCAAAAGAAAGAGAGGACGGTAAAAGAAAAGATGGAGAGGTGATATAACAACACACATGGGAATTGCAACATGGACCAGAGTGGCTAGAGAGAGACGCAAATGGAAATTTTATGAGGAGGGCTTTGTCCAACTGATAGATTAACTACAACCTTGAATGAATGCAGCCCCCCATGTTAACCGCGTTAAGTCAAATGTCGGCATTCAAAGTTATATTTAAGAAAACCATATCTCTGAAACTGGGTAAGCCATTTTCACAATCTATACACCATATGAAAAGGGTTAAAATACTTCACAACATTGTACTAATATGACCCCGATTGGACCTAATCTTCTGGTTGAAACCGGAAGTTGTACTCAGACGAATTATATAGCCAATGTGGTATAAAGAATTTAACCATGGTTTCTGTGCATTTAATGTTCAGTGACAGCTGACCTTGTCAAATACATTTTTAATGATGTCATCACATGTCCCAGCGCCCTCTATTGGCAGGTTTATAAACATGAGAATTTACCATTTCTAAACTAAAGGTCATATTGACTTAAAACTTGGCATATAGTTGAAAAGTAGTGTAAGGACTTAACAATTAAACAATTACATTCACTGACTCTAGACAGGCTGATTCATCTTCCCAGTGAAATATTAAACTCACTGACTCTAGACAGGCTGATTCATCTTCCCAGTGAAATATTAAACTCACTGACTCTAGAAAGGCTGATTTATCTTCCCAGTAAACAATTAAACTCACTGACTCTAGAAAGGCTGATTTATCTTACCACTGAACAATTAAATTCACTGACTCAAGACAGGCAGATTCATCTTCCCAGTTAACAATTAAACTCACTGACTGTAGACAGGCAGATGTATCTTCCCAGTGAACAATTAAACTCACTAACTCTAGAAAGGCTGATTTATCTTCCCAATGAACAATTAAACTCACTGACTCTAGAAAGGCTGATTTATCTTCCCAATGAACAATTAAACTCACTGACTCTAGAAAGGCTGATTTATCTTCCCAATGAACAATTAAACTCACTGATTCTAGACAGGCTGATGTATCTTCCCAGTGAACAATCAAACCCATTGACTCTAGAAAGGCTGAATTATCTTCCCAGTAAAACTCACTGACTCTAGACAGGCTGATGTATCTCCCCAGTGAACAATTAAACTCACTGACTCTAGACAGGCTGATGTATCTCCCCAGTGAACAATTAAACTCACTAACTCTAGACAGGCTGATGTATCTTCCCAGTAAACAATTAAACTCACTGACTCTAGACAAGCTGATGTATCTTCCCAGTGAAATATTAAACTCACTGTCTCTTGAAAGGCTGATTCATCTTCCCGTTGAACAAATTATACTCATTGACTCTAGAAAGGCTGATTCATCTTCCCAGTGAACAATTAAACTCACTGACTCTAGAAAGGCTGATTTATCTTCCCAGTGAACAATTAAACTCACTGACTCTAGAAAGGCTGATTTATCTTCCCAGCGAAAAATTAAACTCACTGACTCTTGAAAGGCTGATGTATCTTCCCAGTGAAAAATTAAACTCACTGACTCTAGAAAGGCTGATGTATCTTCCCAGTGAAAAATTAAACTCACTGACTCTAGAAAGGCTGATGTATCTTCCCAGTAAACAATTAAACTCACTGACTCTAGACAAGCTGATGTATCTTCCCAGTGAAATATTAAACTCACTGTCTCTTGAAAGGCTGATTCATCTTCCCGTTGAACAAATTATACTCATTGACTCTAGAAAGGCTGATTCATCTTCCCAGTGAACAATTAAACACACTGACTCTAGACAGGCTGAATTATCTTCCCAGTGAACAATTAAACTCACTCACTCTAGAAAGGTTGATTCATCTTCCCAGTGAACAATTAAACTCACTCACTCTAGAAAGGCTGATTTATCTTCAGAGTAAACAATCAAACTCACTGACTCTAGCAGGCTGAATTATCTTCCCAGACAAAATTAAACTCACTGACTCTAAACAGGCTGATTCATCTTCCCAGTAAACAATTAAACTCACTGACTCTAGAAAGGCTGATTTATCTTCCCAGTGAAATATTAAACTCACTGATTCTAGAAAGGCTGATTTATCTTCCCAGTGAATAATTAAACTCACTGACACTAGACAGGCTGATGTATCTCCCAATGAAAAATTAAATTCACTGACTCTAGAAAGGCTGATGTATCTTCCCAGTAAACAATTAAACTCACTGACTCTAGAAAGGCTAATTTATCTTCCCAGTGAAATATTAAACTCACTGACTCTAGAAAGGCTGATTTATCTTCCCAGTGAATAATTAAACTCACTGACACTAGACAGGCTGATGTATCTCCCAATGAAAAATTAAATTCACTGACTCTAAACAGGCTGATGTATCTTCCCAATCAACAATTAAACTCACTGACTCTAGAAAGGCTGATTCATCTTCCCAGTAAACAATTAAACTCACTGACTCTAGAAAGGCTGATTCATCTTCCCAGTTAACAATTAAACTCACTGACTGTAGACAGGCTGATGAATCTCCCAATGAAAAATTAAATTCACTGACTCTAGAAAGGCTGATTTATCTTCCCAGTGAACAATTAAACTCACTGGCTCTAGAAAGGCTGATTTATCTTCCCAGTGAATAATTAAACTCACTGACACTAGACAGGCTGATGTATCTCCCAATGAAATATTAAATTCACTGACTCTAGAAAGGCTGATTTATCTTCCCAGTAAACAATTAAACTCACTGACTCTAGAAAGGCTGATTCATCTTCCCAGCGAACAATTAAACTCACTGACTCTAGAAAGGCTGATTTATCCTCCCAATGAACAATTAAACTCACTGACTCTAGAAAGGCTGATTTATCTTCCCAATGAACAATTAAACTCACTGATTCTAGACAGGCTGATGTATCTTCCCAGTGAACAATCAAACCCATTGACTCTAGAAAGGCTGAATTATCTTCCCAGTAAAACTCACTGACTCTAGACAGGCTGATGTATCTCCCCAGTGAACAATTAAACTCACTGACTCTAGACAGGCTGATGTATCTCCCCAGTGAACAATTAAACTCACTAACTCTAGACAGGCTGATGTATCTTCCCAGTAAACAATTAAACTCACTGACTCTAGACAAGCTGATGTATCTTCCCAGTGAAATATTAAACTCACTGTCTCTTGAAAGGCTGATTCATCTTCCCGTTGAACAAATTATACTCATTGACTCTAGAAAGGCTGATTCATCTTCCCAGTGAACAATTAAACTCACTGACTCTAGAAAGGCTGATTTATCTTCCCAGTGAACAATTAAACTCACTGACTCTAGAAAGGCTGATTTATCTTCCCAGTGAACAATTAAACTCACTCACTCTAGAAAGGTTGATTCATCTTCCCAGTGAACAATTAAACTCACTCACTCTAGAAAGGCTGATTTATCTTCAGAGTAAACAATCAAACTCACTGACTCTAGCAGGCTGAATTATCTTCCCACACAAAATTAAACTCACTGACTCTAAACAGGCTGATTCATCTTCCCAGTAAACAATTAAACTCACTGACTCTAGAAAGGCTGATTTATCTTCCCAGTGAAATATTAAACTCACTGACTCTAGAAAGGCTGATTTATCTTCCCAGTGAATAATTAAACTCACTGACACTAGACAGGCTGATGTATCTCCCAATGAAAAATTAAATTCACTGACTCTAGAAAGGCTGATGTATCTTCCCAGTAAACAATTAAACTCACTGACTCTAGAAAGGCTGATTTATCTTCCCAGTGAAATATTAAACTCACTGACTCTAGAAAGGCTGATTTATCTTCCCAGTGAATAATTAAACTCACTGACACTAGACAGGCTGATGTATCTCCCAATGAAAAATTAAATTCACTGACTCTAAACAGGCTGATGTATCTTCCCAATCAACAATTAAACTCACTGACTCTTGAAAGGCTGATTCATCTTCCCAGTAAACAATTAAACTCACTGACTCTAGAAAGGCTGATTCATCTTCCCAGTTAACAATTAAACTCACTGACTGTAGACAGGCAGATGAATCTCCCAATGAAAAATTAAATTCACTGACTCTAGAAAGGCTGATTTATCTTCCCAGTGAACAATTAAACTCACTGGCTCTAGAAAGGCTGATTTATCTTCCCAGTGAATAATTAAACTCACTGACACTAGACAGGCTGATGTATCTCCCAATGAAAAATTAAATTCACTGACTCTAGAAAGGCTGATTTATCTTCCCAGTAAACAATTAAACTCACTAACTCTAGAAAGGCTGATTCATCTTCCCAGTGAACAATTAAACTCACTGACTCTAGAAAGGCTGATTTATCTTCCCAATGAACAATTAAACTCACTGACTCTAGAAAGGCTGATTTATCTTCCCAATGAACAATTAAACTCACTGATTCTAGACAGGCTGATGTATCTTCCCAGTGAACAATCAAACCCATTGACTCTAGAAAGGCTGAATTATCTTCCCAGTAAAACTCACTGACTCTAGACAGGCTGATGTATCTCCCCAGTGAACAATTAAACTCACTGACTCTAGACAGGCTGATGTATCTCCCCAGTGAACAATTAAACTCACTAACTCTAAACAGGCTGATGTATCTTCCCAGTAAACAATTAAACTCACTGACTCTAGACAAGCTGATGTATCTTCCCAGTGAAATATTAAACTCACTGTCTCTTGAAAGGCTGATTCATCTTCCCGTTGAACAAATTATACTCATTGACTCTAGAAAGGCTGATTCATCTTCCCAGTGAACAATTAAACTCACTGACTCTAGAAAGGCTGATTTATCTTCCCAGTGAACAATTAAACTCACTGACTCTAGAAAGGCTGATTTATCTTCCCAGCGAAAAATTAAACTCACTGACTCTTGAAAGGCTGATGTATCTTCCCAGTGAAAAGTTAAACTCACTGACTCTAGAAAGGCTGATGTATCTTCCCAGTGAAAAATTAAACTCACTGACTCTAGAAAGGCTGATGTATCTTCCCAGTGAAAAATTAAACTCACTGACTCTAGAAAGGCTGATGTATCTTCCCAGTGAACGATTAAACTCACTGACTTTAGACAGGCTGATTCATCTTCCCAGTGAACAATTAAACACACTGACTCTAGAAAGGCTGATTTATCTTCCCAGTGAACAATTAAACTCACTCACTCTAGAAAGGTTGATTCATCTTCCCAGTGAACAATTAAACTCACTCACTCTAGAAAGGCTGATTTATCTTCAGAGTAAACAATCAAACTCACTGACTCTAGCAGGCTGAATTATCTTCCCAGACAAAATTAAACTCACTGACTCTAAACAGGCTGATTCATCTCCCAATGAAAAATTAAATTCACTGACTCTAGAAAGGCTGATTTATCTTCCCAGTGAACAATTAAACTCACTGGCTCTAGAAAGGCTGATTTATCTTCCCAGTGAATAATTAAACTCACTGACACTAGACAGGCTGATGTATCTCCCAATGAAAAATTAAATTCACTGACTCTAGAAAGGCTGATTTATCTTCCCAGTAAACAATTAAACTCACTAACTCTAGAAAGGCTGATTCATCTTCCCAGTGAACAATTAAACTCACTGACTCTAGAAAGGCTGAATTATCTTCCCAATGAACAATTAAACTCACTGACTCTAGAAAGGCTGATTTATCTTCCCAATGAACAATTAAACTCACTGATTCTAGATAGGCTGATGTATCTTCCCAGTGAACAATCAAACCCATTGACTCTAGAAAGGCTGAATTATCTTCCCAGTAAAACTCACTGACTCTAGACAGGCTGATGTATCTCCCTAGTGAACAATTAAACTCACTGACTCTAGACAGGCTGATGTATCTCCCCAGTGAACAATTAAACTCACTAACTCTAAACAGGCTGATGTATCTTCCCAGTAAACAATTAAACTCACTGACTCTAGACAAGCTGATGTATCTTCCCAGTGAAATATTAAACTCACTGTCTCTTGAAAGGCTGATTCATCTTCCCGTTGAACAAATTATACTCATTGACTCTAGAAAGGCTGATTCATCTTCCCAGTGAACAATTAAACTCACTGACTCTAGAAAGGCTGATTTATCTTCCCAGTGAACAATTAAACTCACTGACTCTAGAAAGGCTGATTTATCTTCCCAGCGAAAAATTAAACTCACTGACTCTTGAAAGGCTGATGTATCTTCCCAGTGAAAAGTTAAACTCACTGACTCTAGAAAGGCTGATGTATCTTCCCAGTGAAAAATTAAACTCACTGACTCTAGAAAGGCTGATGTATCTTCCCAGTGAAAAATTAAACTCACTGACTCTAGAAAGGCTGATGTATCTTCCCAGTGAACGATTAAACTCACTGACTTTAGACAGGCTTATTCATCTTCCCAGTGAACAATTAAACACACTGACTCTAGAAAGGCTGATTTATCTTCCCAGTGAACAATTAAACTCACTCACTCTAGAAAGGTTGATTCATCTTCCCAGTGAACAATTAAACTCACTCACTCTAGAAAGGCTGATTTATCTTCAGAGTAAACAATCAAACTCACTGACTCTAGCAGGCTGAATTATCTTCCCAGACAAAATTAAACTCACTGACTCTAAACAGGCTGATTCATCTTCCCAGTGAACAATTAAACTCACTGACTCTAGAAAGGCTGATTTATCTTCCCAGTGAAATATTAAGCTCACTGACTCTAGAAAGGCTGATTTATCTTCCCAGTGAATAATTAAACTCACTGACACTAGACAGGCTGATGTATCTCCCATTGAAAAATTAAATTCACTGACTCTAGAAAGGCTGATGTATCTTCCCAGTAAACAATTAAACTCACTGACTCTAGAAAGGCTGATTTATCTTCCCAGTAAACAATTAAACTCACTGACTCTAGACAGGCTGAATTATCTTCCCAGTGAACAATTAAACTCACTGACTCTAGAAAGGCTGATCCATCTTTCCAGTTACCAATTAAACTCACTGACTCTAATAGGCTGAATTATCTTCCCAGTTAACAATTAAATTCACTGACTCTAAACAGGCTGATGTATCTTCCCAATGAACAATTAAACTCACTGACTCTAGAAAGGCTGATTTATCTTCCCAGTGAAATATTAAGCTCACTGACTCTAGAAAGACTGATTTATCTTCCCAGTGAATAATTAAACTCACTGACACTAGACAGGCTGATGTATCTCCCAATGAAAAATTAAATTCACTGACTCTAGAAAGGCTGATGTATCTTCCCAGTAAACAATTAAACTCACTGACTCTAGAAAGGCTGATTTATCTTCCCAGTGAAATATTAAACTCACTGACTCTAGAAAGGCTGATTTATCTTCCTTGTGAATAATTAAACTCACTGACACTAGACAGGCTGATGTATCTCCCAATGAAAAATTAAATTCACTGACTCTAAACAGGCTGATGTATCTTCCCAATCAACAATTAAACTCACTGACTCTAGAAAGGCTGATTCATCTTCCCAGTAAACAATTAAACTCACTGACTCTAGAAAGGCTGATTCATCTTCCCAATTAACAATTAAACTCACTGACTGTAGACAAGCAGATGAATCTCCCAATGAAAAATTAAATTCACTGACTCTAGAAAGGCTGATTTATCTTCCCAGTGAACAATTAAACTCACTGACTCCAGAAAGGCTGAATTATCTTCCCAGTGAACAATTAAACTCACTGACTTTAGACAGGCTGATTCATCTTCCCAGTGAACAATTAAACTCACTGACTCTAGAAAGGCTGATTTATCTTCCCAGTCAACAATTAAACTCACTGACTCTAGACAGGCTGATTCATCTTCCCAGTGAACAATTAAACTCACTGACTCTAGAAAGGCTGATGTATCTTCCCAGTAAACAATTAAACTCACTGACTCTGGACAGGCTGAATTATCTTCCCAGTGAACAATTAAACTCACTGACTCTAGAAAGGCTGATCCATCTTTCCAGTTACCAATTAAACTCACTGACTCTAATAGGCTGAATTATCTTCCCAGTAAACAATTAAACTCACTGACTCTAGACAGGCTGAATTATCTTCCCAGTGAACAATTAAACTCACTGCCTCTAGAAAGGCTGATCCATCTTTCCAGTTACCAATTAAACTCACTGACTCTAATAGGCTGAATTATCTTCCCAGTGAACAATTAAACTCACTGACTCTAGAAAGGCTGATTCATCTTCCCAGTGAACAATTAAACTCACTGACTCTAGAAAGGCTGATTTATCTTCCCAGTGAACAATTAAATTCACTGACTCTAGACAGGCTGATTTATCTTCCCAGCGAAAAATTAAACTCACTGATTCTAGATAGGCTGATGTATCTTCCCAGTGAACAATCAAACCCATTGACTCTAGAAAGGCTGAATTATCTTCCCAGTAAAACTCACTGACTCTAGACAGGCTGATGTATCTCCCTAGTGAACAATTAAACTCACTGACTCTAGACAGGCTGATGTATCTCCCCAGTGAACAATTAAACTCACTAACTCTAAACAGGCTGATGTATCTTCCCAGTAAACAATTAAACTCACTGACTCTAGACAAGCTGATGTATCTTCCCAGTGAAATATTAAACTCACTGTCTCTTGAAAGGCTGATTCATCTTCCCGTTGAACAAATTATACTCATTGACTCTAGAAAGGCTGATTCATCTTCCCAGTGAACAATTAAACTCACTGACTCTAGAAAGGCTGATTTATCTTCCCAGTGAACAATTAAACTCACTGACTCTAGAAAGGCTGATTTATCTTCCCAGCGAAAAATTAAACTCACTGACTCTTGAAAGGCTGATGTATCTTCCCAGTGAAAAGTTAAACTCACTGACTCTAGAAAGGCTGATGTATCTTCCCAGTGAAAAATTAAACTCACTGACTCTAGAAAGGCTGATGTATCTTCCCAGTGAAAAATTAAACTCACTGACTCTAGAAAGGCTGATGTATCTTCCCAGTGAACGATTAAACTCACTGACTTTAGACAGGCTTATTCATCTTCCCAGTGAACAATTAAACACACTGACTCTAGAAAGGCTGATTTATCTTCCCAGTGAACAATTAAACTCACTCACTCTAGAAAGGTTGATTCATCTTCCCAGTGAACAATTAAACTCACTCACTCTAGAAAGGCTGATTTATCTTCAGAGTAAACAATCAAACTCACTGACTCTAGCAGGCTGAATTATCTTCCCAGACAAAATTAAACTCACTGACTCTAAACAGGCTGATTCATCTTCCCAGTGAACAATTAAACTCACTGACTCTAGAAAGGCTGATTTATCTTCCCAGTGAAATATTAAGCTCACTGACTCTAGAAAGGCTGATTTATCTTCCCAGTGAATAATTAAACTCACTGACACTAGACAGGCTGATGTATCTCCCATTGAAAAATTAAATTCACTGACTCTAGAAAGGCTGATGTATCTTCCCAGTAAACAATTAAACTCACTGACTCTAGAAAGGCTGATTTATCTTCCCAGTAAACAATTAAACTCACTGACTCTAGACAGGCTGAATTATCTTCCCAGTGAACAATTAAACTCACTGACTCTAGAAAGGCTGATCCATCTTTCCAGTTACCAATTAAACTCACTGACTCTAATAGGCTGAATTATCTTCCCAGTTAACAATTAAATTCACTGACTCTAAACAGGCTGATGTATCTTCCCAATGAACAATTAAACTCACTGACTCCAGAAAGGCTGATTTATCTTCCCAGTAAACAATCAAACTCACTGACTCTAGAAAGGCTGATTTATCTTCCCAGTAAACAATCAAACTCACTGACTCTAGAAAGGCTGATTCATCTTCCCAGTAAACAATTAAACTCACTGATTCTAGAAAGCCTGATTTATCTTCCCAGTGAAAGATTAAACTCACTGACTCTAGAAAGGCTGATTCATCTTCCCAGTGAACAATTAAACTCAATGACTCTAGAAAGGCTGATTTATCTTCCCAGTGAATAATTAAACTCACTGACACTAGACAGGCTGATGTATCTCCCAATGAAAAATTAACTTCACTGACTCTAGAAAGGCTGATGTATCTTCCCAATCAACAATTAAACTCACTGACTCTAGAAAGGCTGATTCATCTTCCCAGTGAACAATTAAACTCACTGACTCTAGAAAGGCTGATTTATCTTCCCAGTGAACAATTAAACTCACTGACTCTAGAAAGGCTGATTTATCTTCCCAGCGAAAAATTAAACTCACTGACTCTTGAAAGGCTGATGTATCTTCCCAGTGAAAAGTTAAACTCACTGACTCTAGAAAGGCTGATGTATTTTCCCAGTGAAAAATTTAACTCAATGACTCTAGAAAGGCTGATGTATCTTCCCAGTGAAAAATTAAACTCACTGACTCTAGAAAGGCTGATGTATCTTCCCAGTGAACAATTAAACTCACTGACTTTAGACAGGCTGATTCATCTTCCCAGTGAACAATTAAACACACTGACTCTAGAAAGGCTGATTTATCTTCCCAGTAAACAATTAAACTCACTCACTCTAGAAAGGTTGATTCATCTTCCCAGTGAACAATTAAACTCACTCACTCTAGAAAGGCTGATTTATCTCCAGAGTAAACAATCAAACTCACTGACTCTAGCAGGCTGAATTATCTTCCCAGACAAAATTAAACTCACTGACGCTAAACAGGCTGATTCATCTTCCCAGTAAACAATTAAACTCACTGACTCTAGAAAGGCTGATTTATCTTCCCAGTGAAATATTAAGCTCACTGACTCTAGAAAGACTGATTTATCTTCCCAGTGAATAATTAAACTCACTGACACTAGACAGGCTGATGTATCTCCCAATGAAAAATTAAATTCACTGACTCTAGAAAGGCTGATGTATCTTCCCAGTAAACAATTAAACTCACTGACTCTAGAAAGGCTGATTTATCTTCCCAGTGAAATATTAAACTCACTGACTCTAGAAAGGCTGATTTATCTTCCTTGTGAATAATTAAACTCACTGACACTAGACAGGCTGATGTATCTCCCAATGAAAAATTAAATTCACTGACTCTAAACAGGCTGATGTATCTTCCCAATCAACAATTAAACTCACTGACTCTAGAAAGGCTGATTCATCTTCCCAGTAAACAATTAAACTCACTGACTCTAGAAAGGCTGATTCATCTTCCCAATTAACAATTAAACTCACTGACTGTAGACAAGCAGATGAATCTCCCAATGAAAAATTAAATTCACTGACTCTAGAAAGGCTGATTTATCTTCCCAGTGAACAATTAAACTCACTGACTCCAGAAAGGCTGAATTATCTTCCCAGTGAACAATTAAACTCACTGACTTTAGACAGGCTGATTCATCTTCCCAGTGAACAATTAAACTCACTGACTCTAGAAAGGCTGATTTATCTTCCCAGTGAACAATTAAACTCACTGACTCTAGACAGGCTGATTCATCTTCCCAGTGAACAATTAAACTCACTGACTCTAGAAAGGCTGATTTATCTTCCCAGTAAACAATTAAACTCACTGACTCTAGACAGGCTGAATTATCTTCCCAGTGAACAATTAAACTCACTGACTCTAGAAAGGCTGATCCATCTTTCCAGTTACCAATTAAACTCACTGACTCTAATAGGCTGAATTATCTTCCCAGTAAACAATTAAACTCACTGACTCTAGACAGGCTGAATTATCTTCCCAGTGAACAATTAAACTCACTGCCTCTAGAAAGGCTGATCCATCTTTCCAGTTACCAATTAAACTCACTGACTCTAATAGGCTGAATTATCTTCCCAGTGAACAATTAAACTCACTGACTCTAGAAAGGCTGATTCATCTTCCCAGTGAACAATTAAACTCACTGACTCTAGAAAGGCTGATTTATCTTCCCAGTGAACAATTAAATTCACTGACTCTAGACAGGCTGATTTATCTTCCCAGCGAAAAATTAAACTCACTGACTCTAGAAAGGCTGATGTATCTTCCCAGTGAAAAATTAAACTCACTGACTCTTGAAAGGCTTATGTATCTTCCCAGTGAAAAATTAAACTCACTGACTCTAGAAAGGCTGATGTATCTTCCCAGTGAACAATTAAACTCACTGACTTTAGACAGGCTGATTCATCTTCACAGTGAACAATTAAACACACTGACTCTAGAAAGGCTGATTTATCTTCCCAGTGAACAATTAAACTCACTCACTCTAGAAAGGTTGATTCATCTTCCCAGTGAACAATTAAACTCACTCACTCTAGAAAGGCTGATTTATCTTCAGAGTAAACAATCAAACTCACTGACTCTAGCAGGCTGAATTATCGTCCCAGACAAAATTAAACTCACTGACTCTAAATAGGCTGATTCATCTTCCCAGTAAACAATTAAACTCACTGACTCTAGAAAGGGTGATTTATCTTCCCAGTGAAATATTAAACTCACTGACTCTAGAAAGGCTGATTTATCTTTTCAGTGAATAATTAAACTCACTGACACTAGACAGGCTGATGTATCTCCCAATGAAAAATTAAATTCACTGACTCTAAACAGGCTGATGTATCTTCCCAATCAACAATTAAACTCACTGACTCTAGAAAGGCTGATTCATCTTCCCAGTAAACAATTAAACTCACTGACTATAGAAAGGCTGATTTATCTTCCCAGTGAAATATTAAACTCACTGACTCTAATAGGCTGATGTATCTCCAATGAAAAATTAAATTCACTGACTCTAGAAAGGCTGATTTATCTTCCCAGTGAACAGTTAAACTCACTGACTCTAGAAAGGCTGATTTATCTTCCCAGTGAATAATTAAACTCACTGACACTAGAGAGGCTGATGTATCTCCCAATGAAAAATTAAATTCACTGACTCTAGAAAGGCTGATTTATCTTCCCAGTAAACAATTAAACTCACTGACTCTAGAAAGGCTGATTCATTTTCCCAGTGAACAATTAAACTCACTGACTCTAGAAAGGCTGATTTATCTTCCCAGAAAACAATTAAACTCACTGACTCTAGAAAGGCTGATTCATCTTCCCAGTGAACAATTAAACTCACTGACTCTAGAAAGGCTGATTCATCTTCCCAGTGAACAATTAAACTCACTGACTCCAGAAAGGCTGAATTATCTTCCCAGTGAACAATTAAACTCACTGACTCTAGAAAGGCTGATTCATCTTCCCAGTGAACAATTAAACTCACTGACTCTAGAAAGGCTGATTTATCTTCCCAGTGAACAATTAAACTCACTGACTCTAGACAGGCTGATTCATCTTCCCGGTGAACAATTAAACTCACTGACTCTAGAAAGGCTGATTTATCTTCCCAGTAAACAATCAAACTCACTGACTCTAGAAATGCTGATTTATCTTCCCAGTAAACAATCAAACTCACTGACTCTAGAAAGGCTGATTCATCTTCCCAGTAAACAATTAAACTCACTGACTCTAGAAAGGCTGATTTATCTTCCCAGTAAACAATCAAACTCACTGACTCTAGAAAGGCTGATTTATCTTCCCAGTAAACAATCAAACTCACTGACTCTAGAAAGGCTGATTCATCTTCCCAGTAAACAATCAAACTCACTGACTCTAGAAAGGCTGATTCATCTTCCCAGTGAACAATTAAACTCACTGACTATAGAAAGGCTGATTCATCTTCCCAGTGAACAATTAAACTCACTGACTTTAGAAAGGCTGATTTATCTTCCCAGTAAACAATTAAACTCACTGACTCTAGAAAGGCTGATTCATCTTCCCAGTGAACAATTAAACTCACTGACTCTAGAAAGGCTGATTCATCTTCCCAGTGAACAATTAAACTCACTGACTCCAGAAAGGCTGAATTATCTTCCCAATGAACAATTAAACTCACTGACTCCAGAAAGGCTGATTTATCTTCCCAGTAAACAATCAAACTCACTGACTCTAGAAAGGCTGATTTATCTTCCCAGTAAACAATCAAACTCACTGACTCTAGAAAGGCTGATTCATCTTCCCAGTAAACAATTAAACTCACTGATTCTAGAAAGCCTGATTTATCTTCCCAGTGAAAGATTAAACTCACTGACTCTAGAAAGGCTGATTCATCTTCCCAGTGAACAATTAAACTCACTGACTCTAGAAAGGCTGATTTATCTTCCCAGTGATTAATTAAAGTCACTGACACTAGACAGGCTGATGTATCTCCCAATGAAAAATTAAATTCACTGACTCTAGAAAGGCTGATGTATCTTCCCAATCAACAATTAAACTCACTGACTCTAGAAAGGCTGATTCATCTTCCCAGTGAACAATTAAACTCACTGACTCTAGAAAGCCTGATTTATCTTCCCAGTGAAATATTAAACTCAATGACTCTAGAAAGGCTGATTCATCTTCCCAGTGAAATATTAAACTCACTGACTCTAGAAAGGCTGATTTATCTTCCCAGTGAATAATTAAACTCACTGACACTAGACAGGCTGATGTATCTCCCCAGTGAAAATTTAAACTCACTGACTCTAGAAAGGCTGGTTCATCTTCCCAGTGAACAATTAAACTCACTGACTCCAGAAAGGCTGATTTATCTTCCCAGTGAACAATTAAACTCACTGACTCTAGACAGGCTGAATTATCTTCCCAGTGAACAATTAAACTGACTGACTCTAGAAAGGCTGATTCATCTTCCCAGTGAACAATTAAACTCACTGACTCTAGAAAGGCTGATTTATCTTCCCAGTGAACAAATTAAACTCACTGACTCTAGAAAGGCTGATTTATCTTCCCAGTAAACAATCAAACTCACTGACTCTAGACAGGCTGAATTATCTTCCCAGTTACCAATTAAATTCACTGACTCTAGACAGGCTTCTCCATCTTTCCAGTTACCAATTAAACTCACTGACTCTAATAGGCTGAATTATCTTCCCAGTGAACAATTAAACTCACTGGCTCTAAAGAGGCTGTTGTATCTTCCCAATGAACAATTAAACTCACTGACTCCAGAAAGGCTGAATTATCTTCCCAGTGAACAATTAAACTCAATGACTCTAGACAGGCTGATCCATCTTTCCAGTTACCAATTAAACTCACTGACTCTAATAGGCTGAATTATCTTCCCAGTGAACAATTAAACTCACTGACTCTAAACAGGCTGATGTATCTTCCCAATCAACAATTAAACTCACTGACTCCAGAAAGGCTGAATTATCTTCCCAGTGAACAATTAAACTCACTGACTCTAAACAGGCTGATTCATCTTCCCAGTGAACAATTAAACTCACTGACTCTAGAAAGGCTGATTTATCTTCCCAGTGAACAAATTTAACTCACTGACTCTAGAAAGGCTGATTTATCTTCCCAGTAAACAATTAAACTCACTGACTCTAGACAGGCTGAATTATCTTCCCAGTGAACAATTAAACTCACTGACTCTAGAAAGGCTGATTTATCTTCCCAGTGAACAAATTAAACTCACTGACTCTAGAAAGGCTGATGTATCTTCCCAGTGAACAAATTAAACTCACTGACTCTAGAAAGGCTGATTTAACTTCCCAGTAAACAATTAAACTCACTGACTCTAGACAGGCTGAATTATCTTCCCAGTGAACAATTAAACTCACTGACTCCAGAAAGGCTGAATTATCTTCCCAATGAACAATTAAACTCACTGACTCTAGAAAGACTGAATTATCTTCCCAGTGAACAATTAAACTCACTGACTCTAGAAAGGCTGATGTATCTTCCCAGTGAACAATTAAACTCACTGACTTTAGACAGGCTGATTCATCTTCCCAGTGAACAATTAAACACACTGACTCTAGAAAGGCTGATTTATCTTCCCAGTAAACAATTAAACTCACTCACTCTAGAAAGGTTGATTCATCTTCCCAGTGAACAATTAAACTCACTCACTCTAGAAAGGCTGATTTATCTCCAGAGTAAACAATCAAACTCACTGACTCTAGCAGGCTGAATTATCTTCCCAGACAAAATTAAACTCACTGACGCTAAACAGGCTGATTCATCTTCCCAGTAAACAATTAAACTCACTGACTCTAGAAAGGCTGATTTATCTTCCCAGTGAAATATTAAGCTCACTGACTCTAGAAAGACTGATTTATCTTCCCAGTGAATAATTAAACTCACTGACACTAGACAGGCTGATGTATCTCCCAATGAAAAATTAAATTCACTGACTCTAGAAAGGCTGATGTATCTTCCCAGTAAACAATTAAACTCACTGACTCTAGAAAGGCTGATTTATCTTCCCAGTGAAATATTAAACTCACTGACTCTAGAAAGGCTGATTTATCTTCCTTGTGAATAATTAAACTCACTGACACTAGACAGGCTGATGTATCTCCCAATGAAAAATTAAATTCACTGACTCTAAACAGGCTGATGTATCTTCCCAATCAACAATTAAACTCACTGACTCTAGAAAGGCTGATTCATCTTCCCAGTAAACAATTAAACTCACTGACTCTAGAAAGGCTGATTCATCTTCCCAATTAACAATTAAACTCACTGACTGTAGACAAGCAGATGAATCTCCCAATGAAAAATTAAATTCACTGACTCTAGAAAGGCTGATTTATCTTCCCAGTGAACAATTAAACTCACTGACTCCAGAAAGGCTGAATTATCTTCCCAGTGAACAATTAAACTCACTGACTCTAGACAGGCTGATTCATCTTCCCAGTGAACAATTAAACTCACTGACTCTAGAAAGGCTGATTTATCTTCCCAGTCAACAATTAAACTCACTGACTCTAGACAGGCTGATTCATCTTCCCAGTGAACAATTAAACTCACTGACTCTAGAAAGGCTGATGTATCTTCCCAGTAAACAATTAAACTCACTGACTCTGGACAGGCTGAATTATCTTCCCAGTGAACAATTAAACTCACTGACTCTAGAAAGGCTGATCCATCTTTCCAGTTACCAATTAAACTCACTGACTCTAATAGGCTGAATTATCTTCCCAGTAAACAATTAAACTCACTGACTCTAGACAGGCTGAATTATCTTCCCAGTGAACAATTAAACTCACTGCCTCTAGAAAGGCTGATCCATCTTTCCAGTTACCAATTAAACTCACTGACTCTAATAGGCTGAATTATCTTCCCAGTGAACAATTAAACTCACTGACTCTAGACAGGCTGATTCATCTTCCCAGTGAACAATTAAACTCACTGACTCTAGAAAGGCTGATTTATCTTCCCAGTAAACAATTAAATTCACTGACTCTAGACAGGCTGATTTATCTTCCCAGCGAAAAATTAAACTCACTGACTCTAGAAAGGCTGATGTATCTTCCCAGTGAAAAATTAAACTCACTGACTCTTGAAAGGCTTATGTATCTTCCCAGTGAAAAATTAAACTCACTGACTCTAGAAAGGCTGATGTATCTTCCCAGTGAACAATTAAACTCACTGACTTTAGACAGGCTGATTCATCTTCACAGTGAACAATTAAACACACTGACTCTAGAAAGGCTGATTTATCTTCCCAGTGAACAATTAAACTCACTCACTCTAGAAAAGTTGATTCATCTTCCCAGTGAACAATTAAACTCACTCACTCTAGAAAGGCTGATTTATCTTCAGAGTAAACAATCAAACTCACTGACTCTAGCAGGCTGAATTATCGTCCCAGACAAAATTAAACTCACTGACTCTAAATAGGCTGATTCATCTTCCCAGTAAACAATTAAACTCACTGACTCTAGAAAGGGTGATTTATCTTCCCAGTGAAATATTAAACTCACTGACTCTAGAAAGGCTGATTTATCTTTTCAGTGAATAATTAAACTCACTGACACTAGACAGGCTGATGTATCTCCCAATGAAAAATTAAATTCACTGACTCTAAACAGGCTGATGTATCTTCCCAATCAACAATTAAATTCACTGACTCTAGAAAGGCTGATTCATCTTCCCAGTAAACAATTAAACTCACTGACTATAGAAAGGCTGATTTATCTTCCCAGTGAAATATTAAACTCACTGACTCTAATAGGCTGATGTATCTCCAATGAAAAATTAAATTCACTGACTCTAGAAAGGCTGATTTATCTTCCCAGTGAACAATTAAACTCACTGACTCTAGAAAGGCTGATTTATCTTCCCAGTGAATAATTAAACTCACTGACACTAGAGAGGCTGATGTATCTCCCAATGAAAAATTTAATTCACTGACTCTAGAAAGGCTGATTTATCTTCCCAGTAAACAATTAAACTCACTGACTTTAGAAAGGCTGATTCATTTTCCCAGTGAACAATTAAACTCACTGACTCTAGAAAGGCTGATTTATCTTCCCAGAAAACAATTAAACTCACTGACTCTAGAAAGGCTGATTCATCTTCCCAGTGAACAATTAAACTCACTGACTCTAGAAAGGCTGATTCATCTTCCCAGTGAACAATTAAACTCACTGACTCCAGAAAGGCTGAATTATCTTCCCAGTGAACAATTAAACTCACTGACTCTAGAAAGGCTGATTCATCTTCCCAGTGAACAATTAAACTCACTGACTCTAGAAAGGCTGATTTATCTTCCCAGTGAACAATTAAACTCACTGACTCTAGACAGGCTGATTCATCTTCCCGGTGAACAATTAAACTCACTGACTCTAGAAAGGCTGATTTATCTTCCCAGTAAACATTCAAACTCACTGACTCTAGAAAGGCTGATTTATCTTCCCAGTAAACAATCAAACTCACTGACTCTAGAAAGGCTGATTCATCTTCCCAGTAAACAATTAAACTCACTGATTCTAGAAAGCCTGATTTATCTTCCCAGTGAACAATTAAACTGACTGACTCTAGAAAGGCTGATTTATCTTCCCAGTGAATAATTAAACTCACTGACACTAGAGAGGCTGATGTATCTCCCAATGAAAAATTAAATTCACTGACTCTAGAAAGGCTGATTTATCTTCCCAGTAAACAATTAAACTCACTGACTCTAGACAGGCTGATTCATCTTCCCAGTGAACAATTAAACTCACTGACTATAGAAAGGCTGATTCATCTTCCCAGTGAACAATTAAACTCACTGACTCTAGAAAGGCTGATTTATCTTCCCAGTAAACAATTAAACTCACTGACTCTAGAAAGGCTGATTCATCTTCCCAGTGAACAATTAAACTCACTGACTCTAGAAAGGCTTATTCATCTTCCCAGTGAACAATTAAACTCACTGACTCCAGAAAGGCTGAATTATCTTCCCAATGAACAATTAAACTCACTGACTCCAGAAAGGCTGATTTATCTTCCCAGTTAACAATCAAACTCACTGACTCTAGAAAGGCTGATTTATCTTCCCAGTAAACAATCAAACTCACTGACTCTAGAAAGGCTGATTCGTCTTCCCAGTAAACAATTAAACTCACTGATTCTAGAAAGCCTGATTTATCTTCCCAGTGAAAGATTAAACTCACTGACTCTAGAAAGGCTGATTCATCTTCCCAGTGAACAATTAAACTCACTGACTCTAGAAAGGCTGATTTATCTTCCCAGTGATTAATTAAAGTCACTGACACTAGACAGGCTGATGTATCTCCCAATGAAAAATTAAATTCACTGACTCTAGAAAGGCTGATGTATCTTCCCAATCAACAATTAAACTCACTGACTCTAGAAAGGCTGATTCATCTTCCAAGTGAACAATTAAACTCACTGACTCTATAAAGCCTGATTTATCTTCGCAGTGAAATATTAGACTCAATGACTCTAGAAAGGCTGATTCATCTTCCCAGTGAAATATTAAACTCACTGACTCTAGAAAGGCTGATTTATCTTCCCAGTGAATAATTAAACTCACTGACACTAGACAGGCTGATGTATCTCCCCAGTGAAAATTTAAACTCACTGACTCTAGAAAGACTGGTTCATCTTCCCAGTGAACAATTAAACTCACTGACTCCAGAAAGGCTGATTTATCTTCCCAGTGAACAATTAAACTCACTGACTCTAGACAGGCTGAATTATCTTCCCAGTGAACAATTAAACTGACTGACTCTAGAAAGGCTGATTCATCTTCCCAGTGAACAATTAAACTCACTGACTCTAGAAAGGCTGATTTATCTTCCCAGTGAACAAATTAAACTCACTGACTCTAGAAAGGCTGATTTATCTTCCCAGTAAACAATCAAACTCACTGACTCTAGACAGGCTGAATTATCTTCCCAGTTACCAATTAAATTCACTGACTCTAGACAGGCTTCTCCATCTTTCCAGTTACCAATTAAACTCACTGACTCTAATAGGCTGAATTATCTTCCCAGTGAACAATTAAACTCACTGGCTCTAAAGAGGCTGTTGTATCTTCCCAGTGAACAATTAAACTCACTGACTCCAGAAAGGCTGAATTATCTTCCCAGTGAACAATTAAACTCAATGACTCTAGACAGGCTGATCCATCTTTCCAGTTACCAATTAAACTCACTGACTCTAATAGGCTGAATTATCTTCCCAGTGAACAATTAAACTCACTGACTTTAAACAGGCTGATGTATCTTCCCAATCAACAATTAAACTCACTGACTCCAGAAAGGCTGAATTATCTTCCCAGTGAACAATTAAACTCACTGACTCTAAACAGGCTGATTCATCTTCCCAGTGAACAATTAAACTCACTGACTCTAGAAAGGCTGATTTATCTTCCCAGTGAACAAATTTAACTCACTGACTCTAGAAAGGCTGATTTATCTTCCCAGTAAACAATTAAACTCACTGACTCTAGACAGGCTGAATTATCTTCCCAGTGAACAATTAAACTCACTGACTCTAGAAAGGCTGATTTATCTTCCCAGTGAACAAATTAAACTCACTGACTCTAGAAAGGCTGATGTATCTTCCCAGTGAACAAATTAAACTCACTGACTCTAGAAAGGCTGATTTATCTTCCCAGTAAACAATTAAACTCACTGACTCTAGACAGGCTGAATTATCTTCCCAGTGAACAATTAAACTCACTGACTCCAGAAAGGCTGATTTATCTTCCCAGTGAACAATTAAACTCACTCACTCTAGAAAGGTTGATTCATCTTCCCAGTGAACAATTAAACTCACTCACTCTAGAAAGGCTGATTTATCTTCAGAGTAAACAATCAAACTCACTGACTCTAGCAGGCTGAATTATCGTCCCAGACAAAATTAAACTCACTGACTCTAAATAGGCTGATTCATCTTCCCAGTAAACAATTAAACTCACTGACTCTAGAAAGGGTGATTCATCTTCCCAGTGAAATATTAAACTCACTGACTCTAGAAAGGCTGATTTATCTTTTCAGTGAATAATTAAACTCACTGACTCTAGACAGGCTGAATTATCTTCCCAGTGAACAATTAAACTCACTGCCTCTAGAAAGGCTGATCCATCTTTCCAGTTACCAATTAAACTCACTGACTCTAATAGGCTGAATTATCTTCCCAGTGAACAATTAAACTCACTGACTCTAGAAAGGCTGATTCATCTTCCCAGTGAACAATTAAACTCACTGACTCTAGAAAGGCTGATTTATCTTCCCAGTAAACAATTAAATTCACTGACTCTAGACAGGCTGATTTATCTTCCCAGCGAAAAATTAAACTCACTGACTCTAGAAAGGCTGATGTATCTTCCCAGTGAAAAATTAAACTCACTGACTCTTGAAAGGCTTATGTATCTTCCCAGTGAAAAATTAAACTCACTGACTCTAGAAAGGCTGATGTATCTTCCCAGTGAACAATTAAACTCACTGACTTTAGACAGGCTGATTCATCTTCACAGTGAACAATTAAACACACTGACTCTAGAAAGGCTGATTTATCTTCCCAGTGAACAATTAAACTCACTCACTCTAGAAAGGTTGATTCATCTTCCCAGTGAACAATTAAACTCACTCACTCTAGAAAGGCTGATTTATCTTCAGAGTAAACAATCAAACTCACTGACTCTAGCAGGCTGAATTATCGTCCCAGACAAAATTAAACTCACTGACTCTAAATAGGCTGATTCATCTTCACAGTGAACAATTAAACTCACTGACTCTAGAAAGGGTGATTTATCTTCCCAGTGAACAATTAAACTCACTGACTCTAGAAAGGCTGATTTATCTTTTCAGTGAATAATTAAACTCACTGACACTAGACAGGCTGATGTATCTCCCAATGAAAAATTAAATTCACTGACTCTAAACAGGCTGATGTATCTTCCCAATCAACAATTAAACTCACTGACTCTAGAAAGGCTGATTCATCTTCCCAGTAAACAATTAAACTCACTGACTATAGAAAGGCTGATTTATCTTCCCAGTGAAATATTAAACTCACTGACTCTAATAGGCTGATGTATCTCCAATGAAAAATTAAATTCACTGACTCTAGAAAGGCTGATTTATCTTCCCAGTGAACAATTAAACTCACTGACTCTAGAAAGGCTGATTTATCTTCCCAGTGAATAATTAAACTCACTGACACTAGAGAGGCTGATGTATCTCCCAATGAAAAATTTAATTCACTGACTCTAGAAAGGCTGATTTATCTTCCCAGTAAACAATTAAACTCACTGACTCTAGAAAGGCTGATTCATTTTCCCAGTGAACAATTAAACTCACTGACTCTAGAAAGGCTGATTTATCTTCCCAGAAAACAATTAAACTCACTGACTCTAGAAAGGCTGATTCATCTTCCCAGTGAACAATTAAACTCACTGACTCTAGAAAGGCTGATTCATCTTCCCAGTGAACAATTAAACTCACTGACTCTAGAAAGGCTGAATTATCTTCCCAGTGAACAATTAAACTCACTGACTCTAGAAAGGCTGATTCATCTTCCCAGTGAACAATTAAACTCACTGACTCTAGAAAGGCTGATTTATCTTCCCAGTGAACAATTAAACTCACTGACTCTAGACAGGCTGATTCATCTTCCCGGTGAACAATTAAACTCACTGACTCTAGAAAGGCTGATTTATCTTCCCAGTAAACATTCAAACTCACTGACTCTAGAAAGGCTGATTTATCTTCCCAGTAAACAATCAAACTCACTGACTCTAGAAAGGCTGATTCATCTTCCCAGTAAACAATTAAACTCACTGATTCTAGAAAGCCTGATTTATCTTCCCAGTGAACAATTAAACTGACTGACTCTAGAAAGGCTGATTTATCTTCCCAGTGAATAATTAAACTCACTGACACTAGAGAGGCTGATGTATCTCCCAATGAAAAATTAAATTCACTGACTCTAGAAAGGCTGATTTATCTTCCCAGTAAACAATTAAACTCACTGACTCTAGACAGGCTGATTCATCTTCCCAGTGAACAATTAAACTCACTGACTATAGAAAGGCTGATTCATCTTCCCAGTGAACAATTAAACTCACTGACTCTAGAAAGGCTGATTTATCTTCCCAGTAAACAATTAAACTCACTGACTCTAGAAAGGCTGATTCATCTTCCCAGTGAACAATTAAACTCACTGACTCTAGAAAGGCTTATTCATCTTCCCAGTGAACAATTAAACTCACTGACTCCAGAAAGGCTGAATTATCTTCCCAATGAACAATTAAACTCACTGACTCCAGAAAGGCTGATTTATCTTCCCAGTAAACAATCAAACTCACTGACTCTAGAAAGGCTGATTTATCTTCCCAGTAAACAATCAAACTCACTGACTCTAGAAAGGCTGATTCGTCTTCCCAGTAAACAATTAAACTCACTGATTCTAGAAAGCCTGATTTATCTTCCCAGTGAAAGATTAAACTCACTGACTCTAGAAAGGCTGATTCATCTTCCCAGTGAACAATTAAACTCACTGACTCTAGAAAGGCTGATTTATCTTCCCAGTGATTAATTAAAGTCACTGACACTAGACAGGCTGATGTATCTCCCAATGAAAAATTAAATTCACTGACTCTAGAAAGGCTGATGTATCTTCCCAATCAACAATTAAACTCACTGACTCTAGAAAGGCTGATTCATCTTCCAAGTGAACAATTAAACTCACTGACTCTATAAAGCCTGATTTATCTTCCCAGTGAAATATTAAACTCAATGACTCTAGAAAGGCTGATTCATCTTCCCAGTGAAATATTAAACTCACTGACTCTAGAAAGGCTGATTTATCTTCCCAGTGAATAATTAAACTCACTGACACTAGACAGGCTGATGTATCTCCCCAGTGAAAATTTAAACTCACTGACTCTAGAAAGGCTGGTTCATCTTCCCAGTGAACAATTAAACTCACTGACTCCAGAAAGGCTGATTTATCTTCCCAGTGAACAATTAAACTCACTGACTCTAGACAGGCTGAATTATCTTCCCAGTGAACAATTAAACTGACTGACTCTAGAAAGGCTGATTCATCTTCCCAGTGAACAATTAAACTCACTGACTCTAGAAAGGCTGATTTATCTTCCCAGTGAACAAATTAAACTCACTGACTCTAGAAAGGCTGATTTATCTTCCCAGTAAACAATCAAACTCACTGACTCTAGACAGGCTGAATTATCTTCCCAGTTACCAATTAAATTCACTGACTCTAGACAGGCTTCTCCATCTTTCCAGTTACCAATTAAACTCACTGACTCTAATAGGCTGAATTATCTTCCCAGTGAACAATTAAACTCACTGGCTCTAAAGAGGCTGTTGTATCTTCCCAATGAACAATTAAACTCACTGACTCCAGAAAGGCTGAATTATCTTCCCAGTGAACAATTAAACTCAATGACTCTAGACAGGCTGATCCATCTTTCCAGTTACCAATTAAACTCACTGACTCTAATAGGCTGAATTATCTTCCCAGTGAACAATTAAACTCACTGACTTTAAACAGGCTGATGTATCTTCCCAATCAACAATTAAACTCACTGACTCCAGAAAGGCTGAATTATCTTCCCAGTGAACAATTAAACTCACTGACTCTAAACAGGCTGATTCATCTTCCCAGTGAACAATTAAACTCACTGACTCTAGAAAGGCTGATTTATCTTCCCAGTGAACAAATTTAACTCACTGACTCTAGAAAGGCTGATTTATCTTCCCAGTAAACAATTAAACTCACTGACTCTAGACAGGCTGAATTATCTTCCCAGTGAACAATTAAACTCACTGACTCTAGAAAGGCTGATTTATCTTCCCAGTGAACAAATTAAACTCACTGACTCTAGAAAGGCTGATGTATCTTCCCAGTGAACAAATTAAACTCACTGACTCTAGAAAGGCTGATTTATCTTCCCAGTAAACAATTAAACTCACTGACTCTAGACAGGCTGAATTATCTTCCCAGTGAACAATTAAACTCACTGACTCCAGAAAGGCTGATTTATCTTCCCAGTGAACAATTAAACTCACTCACTCTAGAAAGGTTGATTCATCTTCCCAGTGAACAATTAAACTCACTCACTCTAGAAAGGCTGATTTATCTTCAGAGTAAACAATCAAACTCACTGACTCTAGCAGGCTGAATTATCGTCCCAGACAAAATTAAACTCACTGACTCTAAATAGGCTGATTCATCTTCCCAGTAAACAATTAAACTCACTGACTCTAGAAAGGGTGATTTATCTTCCCAGTGAAATATTAAACTCACTGACTCTAGAAAGGCTGATTTATCTTTTCAGTGAATAATTAAACTCACTGACTCTAGACAGGCTGAATTATCTTCCCAGTGAACAATTAAACTCACTGCCTCTAGAAAGGCTGATCCATCTTTCCAGTTACCAATTAAACTCACTGACTCTAATAGGCTGAATTATCTTCCCAGTGAACAATTAAACTCACTGACTCTAGAAAGGCTGATTCACCTTCCCAGTGAACAATTAAACTCACTGACTCTAGAAAGGCTGATTTATCTTCCCAGTAAACAATTAAATTCACTGACTCTAGACAGGCTGATTTATCTTCCCAGCGAAAAATTAAACTCACTGACTCTAGAAAGGCTGATGTATCTTCCCAGTGAAAAATTAAACTCACTGACTCTTGAAAGGCTTATGTATCTTCCCAGTGAAAAATTAAACTCACTGACTCTAGAAAGGCTGATGTATCTTCCCAGTGAACAATTAAACTCACTGACTTTAGACAGGCTGATTCATCTTCACAGTGAACAATTAAACACACTGACTCTAGAAAGGCTGATTTATCTTCCCAGTGAACAATTAAACTCACTCACTCTAGAAAGGTTGATTCATCTTCCCAGTGAACAATTAAACTCACTCACTCTAGAAAGGCTGATTTATCTTCAGAGTAAACAATCAAACTCACTGACTCTAGCAGGCTGAATTATCGTCCCAGACAAAATTAAACTCACTGACTCTAAATAGGCTGATTCATCTTCCCAGTAAACAATTAAACTCACTGACTCTAGAAAGGGTGATTTATCTTCCCAGTGAAATATTAAACTCACTGACTCTAGAAAGGCTGATTTATCTTTTCAGTGAATAATTAAACTCACTGACACTAGACAGGCTGATGTATCTCCCAATGAAAAATTAAATTCACTGACTCTAAACAGGCTGATGTATCTTCCCAATCAACAATTAAACTCACTGACTCTAGAAAGGCTGATTCATCTTCCCAGTAAACAATTAAACTCACTGACTATAGAAAGGCTGATTTATCTTCCCAGTGAAATATTAAACTCACTGACTCTAATAGGCTGATGTATCTCCAATGAAAAATTAAATTCACTGACTCTAGAAAGGCTGATTTATCTTCCCAGTGAACAATTAAACTCACTGACTCTAGAAAGGCTGATTTATCTTCCCAGTGAATAATTAAACTCACTGACACTAGAGAGGCTGATGTATCTCCCAATGAAAAATTTAATTCACTGACTCTAGAAAGGCTGATTTATCTTCCCAGTAAACAATTAAACTCACTGACTCTAGAAAGGCTGATTCATTTTCCCAGTGAACAATTAAACTCACTGACTCTAGAAAGGCTGATTTCTCTTCCCAGAAAACAATTAAACTCACTGACTCTAGAAAGGCTGATTCATCTTCCCAGTGAACAATTAAACTCACTGACTCTAGAAAGGCTGATTCATCTTCCCAGTGAACAATTAAACTCACTGACTCCAGAAAGGCTGAATTATCTTCCCAGTGAACAATTAAACTCACTGACTCTAGAAAGGCTGATTCATCTTCCCAGTGAACAATTAAACTCACTGACTCTAGAAAGGCTGATTTATCTTCCCAGTGAACAATTAAACTCACTGACTCTAGACAGGCTGATTCATCTTCCCGGTGAACAATTAAACTCACTGACTCTAGAAAGGCTGATTTATCTTCCCAGTAAACATTCAAACTCACTGACTCTAGAAAGGCTGATTTATCTTCCCAGTAAACAATCAAACTCACTGACTCTAGAAAGGCTGATTCATCTTCCCAGTAAACAATTAAACTCACTGATTCTAGAAAGCCTGATTTATCTTCCCAGTGAACAATTAAACTGACTGACTCTAGAAAGGCTGATTTATCTTCCCAGTGAATAATTAAACTCACTGACACTAGAGAGGCTGATGTATCTCCCAATGAAAAATTAAATTCACTGACTCTAGAAAGGCTGATTTATCTTCCCAGTAAACAATTAAACTCACTGACTCTAGACAGGCTGATTCATCTTCCCAGTGAACAATTAAACTCACTGACTATAGAAAGGCTGATTCATCTTCCCAGTGAACAATTAAACTCACTGACTCTAGAAAGGCTGATTTATCTTCCCAGTAAACAATTAAACTCACTGACTCTAGAAAGGCTGATTCATCTTCCCAGTGAACAATTAAACTCACTGACTCTAGAAAGGCTTATTCATCTTCCCAGTGAACAATTAAACTCACTGACTCCAGAAAGGCTGAATTATCTTCCCAATGAACAATTAAACTCACTGACTCCAGAAAGGCTGATTTATCTTCCCAGTAAACAATCAAACTCACTGACTCTAGAAAGGCTGATTTATCTTCCCAGTAAACAATCAAACTCACTGACTCTAGAAAGGCTGATTCGTCTTCCCAGTAAACAATTAAACTCACTGATTCTAGAAAGCCTGATTTATCTTCCCAGTGAAAGATTAAACTCACTGACTCTAGAAAGGCTGATTCATCTTCCCAGTGAACAATTAAACTCACTGACTCTAGAAAGGCTGATTTATCTTCCCAGTGATTAATTAAAGTCACTGACACTAGACAGGCTGATGTATCTCCCAATGAAAAATTAAATTCACTGACTCTAGAAAGGCTGATGTATCTTCCCAATCAACAATTAAACTCACTGACTCTAGAAAGGCTGATTCATCTTCCAAGTGAACAATTAAACTCACTGACTCTATAAAGCCTGATTTATCTTCCCAGTGAAATATTAGACTCAATGACTCTAGAAAGGCTGATTCATCTTCCCAGTGAAATATTAAACTCACTGACTCTAGAAAGGCTGATTTATCTTCCCAGTGAATAATTAAACTCACTGACACTAGACAGGCTGATGTATCTCCCCAGTGAAAATTTAAACTCACTGACTCTAGAAAGGCTGGTTCATCTTCCCAGTGAACAATTAAACTCACTGACTCCAGAAAGGCTGATTTATCTTCCCAGTGAACAATTAAACTCACTGACTCTAGACAGGCTGAATTATCTTCCCAGTGAACAATTAAACTGACTGACTCTAGAAAGGCTGATTCATCTTCCCAGTGAACAATTAAACTCACTGACTCTAGAAAGGCTGATTTATCTTCCCAGTGAACAAATTAAACTCACTGACTCTAGAAAGGCTGATTTATCTTCCCAGTAAACAATCAAACTCACTGACTCTAGACAGGCTGAATTATCTTCCCAGTTACCAATTAAATTCACTGACTCTAGACAGGCTTCTCCATCTTTCCAGTTACCAATTAAACTCACTGACTCTAATAGGCTGAATTATCTTCCCAGTGAACAATTAAACTCACTGGCTCTAAAGAGGCTGTTGTATCTTCCCAATGAACAATTAAACTCACTGACTCCAGAAAGGCTGAATTATCTTCCCAGTGAACAATTAAACTCAATGACTCTAGACAGGCTGATCCATCTTTCCAGTTACCAATTAAACTCACTGACTCTAATAGGCTGAATTATCTTCCCAGTGAACAATTAAACTCACTGACTTTAAACAGGCTGATGTATCTTCCCAATCAACAATTAAACTCACTGACTCCAGAAAGGCTGAATTATCTTCCCAGTGAACAATTAAACTCACTGACTCTAAACAGGCTGATTCATCTTCCCAGTGAACAATTAAACTCACTGACTCTAGAAAGGCTGATTTATCTTTTCAGTGAATAATTAAACTCACTGACACTAGACAGGCTGATGTATCTCCCAATGAAAAATTAAATTCACTGACTCTAAACAGGCTGATGTATCTTCCCAATCAACAATTAAACTCACTGACTCTAGAAAGGCTGATTCATCTTCCCAGTAAACAATTAAACTCACTGACTATAGAAAGGCTGATTTATCTTCCCAGTGAAATATTAAACTCACTGACTCTAATAGGCTGATGTATCTCCAATGAAAAATTAAATTCACTGACTCTAGAAAGGCTGATTTATCTTCCCAGTGAACAATTAAACTCACTGACTCTAGAAAGGCTGATTTATCTTCCCAGTGAATAATTAAACTCACTGACACTAGAGAGGCTGATGTATCTCCCAATGAAAAATTTAATTCACTGACTCTAGAAAGGCTGATTTATCTTCCCAGTAAACAATTAAACTCACTGACTCTAGAAAGGCTGATTCATTTTCCCAGTGAACAATTAAACTCACTGACTCTAGAAAGGCAGATTTATCTTCCCAGAAAACAATTAAACTCACTGACTCTAGAAAGGCTGATTCATCTTCCCAGTGAACAATTAAACTCACTGACTCTAGAAAGGCTGATTCATCTTCCCAGTGAACAATTAAACTCACTGACTCCAGAAAGGCTGAATTATCTTCCCAGTGAACAATTAAACTCACTGACTCTAGAAAGGCTGATTCATCTTCCCAGTGAACAATTAAACTCACTGACTCTAGAAAGGCTGATTTATCTTCCCAGTGAACAATTAAACTCACTGACTCTAGACAGGCTGATTCATCTTCCCGGTGAACAATTAAACTCACTGACTCTAGAAAGGCTGATTTATCTTCCCAGTAAACATTCAAACTCACTGACTCTAGAAAGGCTGATTTATCTTCCCAGTAAACAATCAAACTCACTGACTCTAGAAAGGCTGATTCATCTTCCCAGTAAACAATTAAACTCACTGATTCTAGAAAGCCTGATTTATCTTCCCAGTGAACAATTAGACTGACTGACTCTAGAAAGGCTGATTTATCTTCCCAGTGAATAATTAAACTCACTGACACTAGAGAGGCTGATGTATCTCCCAATGAAAAATTAAATTCACTGACTCTAGAAAGGCTGATTTATCTTCCCAGTAAACAATTAAACTCACTGACTCTAGACAGGCTGATTCATCTTCCCAGTGAACAATTAAACTCACTGACTATAGAAAGGCTGATTCATCTTCCCAGTGAACAATTAAACTCACTGACTCTAGAAAGGCTGATTTATCTTCCCAGTAAACAATTAAACTCACTGACTCTAGACAGGCTGATTCATCTTCCCAGTGAACAATTAAACTCACTGACTCTAGAAAGGCTTATTCATCTTCCCAGTGAACAATTAAACTCACTGACTCCAGAAAGGCTGAATTATCTTCCCAATGAACAATTAAACTCACTGACTCCAGAAAGGCTGATTTATCTTCCCAGTAAACAATCAAACTCACTGACTCTAGAAAGGCTGATTTATCTTCCCAGTAAACAATCAAACTCACTGACTCTAGAAAGGCTGATTCGTCTTCCCAGTAAACAATTAAACTCACTGATTCTAGAAAGCCTGATTTATCTTCCCAGTGAAAGATTAAACTCACTGACTCTAGAAAGGCTGATTCATCTTCCCAGTGAACAATTAAACTCACTGACTCTAGAAAGGCTGATTTATCTTCCCAGTGATTAATTAAAGTCACTGACACTAGACAGGCTGATGTATCTCCCAATGAAAAATTAAATTCACTGACTCTAGAAAGGCTGATGTATCTTCCCAATCAACAATTAAACTCACTGACTCTAGAAAGGCTGATTCATCTTCCAAGTGAACAATTAAACTCACTGACTCTATAAAGCCTGATTTATCTTCCCAGTGAAATATTAGACTCAATGACTCTAGAAAGGCTGATTCATCTTCCCAGTGAAATATTAAACTCACTGACTCTAGAAAGGCTGATTTATCTTCCCAGTGAATAATTAAACTCACTGACACTAGACAGGCTGATGTATCTCCCCAGTGAAAATTTAAACTCACTGACTCTAGAAAGGCTGGTTCATCTTCCCAGTGAACAATTAAACTCACTGACTCCAGAAAGGCTGATTTATCTTCCCAGTGAACAATTAAACTCACTGACTCTAGACAGGCTGAATTATCTTCCCAGTGAACAATTAAACTGACTGACTCTAGAAAGGCTGATTCATCTTCCCAGTGAACAATTAAACTCACTGACTCTAGAAAGGCTGATTTATCTTCCCAGTGAACAAATTAAACTCACTGACTCTAGAAAGGCTGATTTATCTTCCCAGTAAACAATCAAACTCACTGACTCTAGACAGGCTGAATTATCTTCCCAGTTACCAATTAAATTCACTGACTCTAGAAAGGCTGATTTATCTTCCCAGTTACCAATTAAATTCACTGACTCTAGACAGGCTTCTCCATCTTTCCAGTTACCAATTAAACTCACTGACTCTAATAGGCTGAATTATCTTCCCAGTGAACAATTAAACTCACTGGCTCTAAAGAGGCTGTTGTATCTTCCCAATGAACAATTAAACTCACTGACTCCAGAAAGGCTGAATTATCTTCCCAGTGAACAATTAAACTCAATGACTCTAGACAGGCTGATCCATCTTTCCAGTTACCAATTAAACTCACTGACTCTAATAGGCTGAATTATCTTCCCAGTGAACAATTAAACTCACTGACTTTAAACAGGCTGATGTATCTTCCCAATCAACAATTAAACTCACTGACTCCAGAAAGGCTGAATTATCTTCCCAGTGAACAATTAAACTCACTGACTCTAAACAGGCTGATTCATCTTCCCAGTGAACAATTAAACTCACTGACTCTAGAAAGGCTGATTTATCTTCCCAGTGAACAAATTTAACTCACTGACTCTAGAAAGGCTGATTTATCTTCCCAGTAAACAATTAAACTCACTGACTCTAGACAGGCTGAATTATCTTCCCAGTGAACAATTAAACTCACTGACTCTAGAAAGGCTGATTTATCTTCCCAGTGAACAAATTAAACTCACTGACTCTAGAAAGGCTGATGTATCTTCCCAGTGAACAAATTAAACTCACTGACTCTAGAAAGGCTGATTTATCTTCCCAGTAAACAATTAAACTCACTGACTCTAGACAGGCTGAATTATCTTCCCAGTGAACAATTAAACTTACTGACTCCAGAAAGGCTGATTTATCTTCCCAGTGAACAATTAAACTCACTCACTCTAGAAAGGTTGATTCATCTTCCCAGTGAACAATTAAACTCACTCACTCTAGAAAGGCTGATTTATCTTCAGAGTAAACAATCAAACTCACTGACTCTAGCAGGCTGAATTATCGTCCCAGACAAAATTAAACTCACTGACTCTAAATAGGCTGATTCATCTTCCCAGTAAACAATTAAACTCACTGACTCTAGAAAGGGTGATTTATCTTCCCAATGAAATATTAAACTCACTGACTCTAGAAAGGCTGATTTATCTTTTCAGTGAATAATTAAACTCACTGACACTAGACAGGCTGATGTATCTCCCAATGAAAAATTAAATTCACTGACTCTAAACAGGCTGATGTATCTTCCCAATCAACAATTAAACTCACTGACTCTAGAAAGGCTGATTCATCTTCCCAGTAAACAATTAAACTCACTGACTATAGAAAGGCTGATTTATCTTCCCAGTGAAATATTAAACTCACTGACTCTAATAGGCTGATGTATCTCCAATGAAAAATTAAATTCACTGACTCTAGAAAGGCTGATTTATCTTCCCAGTGAACAATTAAACTCACTGACTCTAGAAAGGCTGATTTATCTTCCCAGTGAATAATTAAACTCACTGACACTAGAGAGGCTGATGTATCTCCCAATGAAAAATTAAATTCACTGACTCTAGAAAGGCTGATTTATCTTCCCAGTAAACAATTAAACTCACTGACTCTAGAAAGGCTGATTCATTTTCCCAGTGAACAATTAAACTCACTGACTCTAGAAAGGCTGATTCATCTTCCCAGTGAACAATTAAACTCACTGACTCCAGAAAGGCTGAATTATCTTCCCAGTGAACAATTAAACTCACTGACTCTAGAAAGGCTGATTCATCTTCCCAGTGAACAATTAAACTCACTGACTCTAGAAAGCTTGATTTATCTTCCCAGTGAACAATTAAACTCACTGACTCTAGACAGGCTGATTCATCTTCCCGGTGAACAATTAAACTCACTGACTCTAGAAAGGCTGATTTATCTTCCCAGTAAACATTCAAACTCACTGACTCTAGAAAGGCTGATTTATCTTCCCAGTAAACAATCAAACTCACTGACTCTAGAAAGGCTGATTCATCTTCCCAGTAAACAATTAAACTCACTGATTCTAGAAAGCCTGATTTATCTTCCCAGTGAACAATTAAACTGACTGACTCTAGAAAGGCTGATTTATCTTCCCAGTGAATAATTAAACTCACTGACACTAGAGAGGCTGATGTATCTCCCAATGAAAAATTAAATTCACTGACTCTAGAAAGGCTGATTTATCTTCCCAGTAAACAATTAAACTCACTGACTCTAGAAAGGCTGATTCATCTTCCCAGTGAACAATTAAACTCACTGACTATAGAAAGGCTGATTCATCTTCCCAGTGAACAATTAAACTCACTGACTCTAGAAAGGCTGATTTATCTTCCCAGTAAACAATTAAACTCACTGACTCTAGAAAGGCTGATTCATCTTCCCAGTGAACAATTAAACTCACTGACTCTAGAAAGGCTTATTCATCTTCCCAGTGAACAATTAAACTCACTGACTCCAGAAAGGCTGAATTATCTTCCCAATGAACAATTAAACTCACTGACTCCAGAAAGGCTGATTTATCTTCCCAGTAAACAATCAAACTCACTGACTCTAGAAAGGCTGATTTATCTTCCCAGTGAACAATTAAACTCACTGACTCTAGAAAGGCTGATTTATCTTCCCAGTGAACAATTAAACTCACTGACTCTAGACAGGCTGAATTATCTTCCCAGTGAACAATTAAACTGACTGACTCTAGAAAGGCTGATTCATCTTCCCAGTGAACAATTAAACTCACTGACTCTAGAAAGGCTGATTTATCTTCCCAGTGAACAAATTAAACTCACTGACTCTAGAAAGGCTGATTTATCTTCCCAGTAAACAATCAAACTCACTGACTCTAGACAGGCTGAATTATCTTCCCAGTTACCAATTAAATTCACTGACTCTAGACAGGCTTCTCCATCTTTCCAGTTACCAATTAAACTCACTGACTCTAATAGGCTGAATTATCTTCCCAGTGAACAATTAAACTCACTGGCTCTAAAGAGGCTGTTGTATCTTCCCAATGAACAATTAAACTCACTGACTCTAGAAAGGCTGATTTATCTTCCCAGTAAACAATCAAACTCACTGACTCTAGACAGGCTGAATTATCTTCCCAGTTACCAATTAAATTCACTGACTCTAGACAGGCTTCTCCATCTTTCCAGTTACCAATTAAACTCACTGACTCTAATAGGCTGAATTATCTTCCCAGTGAACAATTAAACTCACTGACTTTAAACAGGCTGATGTATCTTCCCAATCAACAATTAAACTCACTGACTCCAGAAAGGCTGAATTATCTTCCCAGTGAACAATTAAACTCACTGACTCTAAACAGGCTGATTCATCTTCCCAGTGAACAATTAAACTCACTGACTCTAGAAAGGCTGATTTATCTTCCCAGTGAACAAATTTAACTCACTGACTCTAGAAAGGCTGATTTATCTTCCCAGTAAACAATTAAACTCACTGACTCTAGACAGGCTGAATTATCTTCCCAGTGAACAATTAAACTCACTGACTCTAGAAAGGCTGATTTATCTTCCCAGTGAACAAATTAAACTCACTGACTCTAGAAAGGCTGATGTATCTTCCCAGTGAACAAATTAAACTCACTGACTCTAGAAAGGCTGATTTATCTTCCCAGTAAACAATTAAACTCACTGACTCTAGACAGGCTGAATTATCTTCCCAGTGAACAATTAAACTCACTGACTCCAGAAAGGCTGAATTATCTTCCCAGTGAACAATTAAACTCACTGACTCTAAACAGGCTGATTCATCTTCCCAGTGAACAATTAAACTCACTGACTCTAGAAAGGCTGATTTATCTTCCCAGTGAACAAATTTAACTCACTGACTCTAGAAAGGCTGATTTATCTTCCCAGTAAACAATTAAACTCACTGACTCTAGACAGGCTGAATTATCTTCCCAGTGAACAATTAAACTCACTGACTCTAGAAAGGCTGATTTATCTTCCCAGTGAACAAATTAAACTCACTGACTCTAGAAAGGCTGATGTATCTTCCCAGTGAACAAATTAAACTCACTGACTCTAGAAAGGCTGATTTATCTTCCCAGTAAACAATTAAACTCACTGACTCTAGACAGGCTGAATTATCTTCCCAGTGAACAATTAAACTCACTGACTCCAGAAAGGCTGAATTATCTTCCCAATGAACAATTAAACTCACTGACTCTAGAAAGGCTGAATTATCTTCCCAGTGAACAATTAAACTCACTGACTCTAGAAAGGCTGATTTATCTCCAGAGTAAACAATCAAACTCACTGACTCTAGACAGGCTGAATTATCTTCCAAGTTACCAATTAAATTCACTGACTCTAGACAGGCTGATCCATCTTTCCAGTTACCAATTAAACTCACTGACTCTAATAGGCTGAATTATCTTCCCAGTGAACAATTAAACTCACTGGCTCTAAAGAGGCTGTTGTATCTTCCCAATGAACAATTAAACTCACTGACTCCAGAAAGGCTGAATTATCTTCCCAGTGAACAATTAAACTCAATGACTCTAGACAGGCTGATCCATCTTTCCAGTTACCAATTAAACTCACTGACTCTAATAGGCTGAATTATCTTCCCAGTGAACAATTAAACTCACTGACTCTAAACAGGCTGATGTATCTTCCCAATGAACAATTAAACTCACTGACTCCAGAAAGGCTGAATTATCTTCCCAGTGAACAATTAAACTCACTGACTCTAAACAGGCTGATTCATCTTCCCAGTGAACAATTAAACTCACTGACTCTAGAAAGGCTGATTTATCTTCCCAGTAAACAAATTAAACTCACTGACTCTAGAAAGGCTGATTTATCTTCCCAGTAAACAATTAAACTCACTGACTCTAGAAAGGCTGAATTATCTTCCCAGTGAACAATTAAACTCACTGACTCTAGAAAGGCTGATTTATCTTCCCAGTAAACAATCAAACTCACTGACTCTAGACAGGCTGAATTATCTTCCCAGTTACCAATTAAATTCACTGACTCTAGACAGGCTGATCCATCTTTCCAGTTACCAATTAAACTCACTGACTCTAATAGGCTGAATTATCTTCCCAGTGAACAATTAAACTCACTGACTCTAAACAGGCTGATGTATCTTCCCAATGAACAATTAAACTCACTGACTCCAGAACAGCTGATTCATCTTCCCGGTGAACAATTAAACTCACTGACTCTAGAAAGGCTGATTCATCTTCCCAGTAAACAATTAAACTCACTGACTCTAGAAAGGCAGATGTATTTTCCCAGTGAAAAATTAAACTCACTGACTCTAGAAAGGCAACTTCATCTTCCCAGTGAACAATTAAACTCACTGACTCTAGAAAGGCTGGTTCATCTTCCCAGTGAACAATTAAACTCACTGACTCCTGAAAGGCTGAATTATCTTCCCAGTGAACAATTAAACTCACTGACTCTAGAAAGGCTGGTTCATCTTCGCAGTGAGCAATTAAACTCACTGACTCTAGAAAGGCTGAATTATCTTCCCAGTGAACAATTAATCTCACTGATTCTAGAAAGGCTGGCTCATCTTCCCAGTGAACAATTAAACTCACTGACTCGAGAAAGGCTGATACCTCTTCCCAGTGAACGATTAAACCCATTGACTCCAGAAAGGCTGATGTATCTTCCCAGTGACAATTAAACTCACTGACACTAGAAAGGCTGAATTATCTTCCCAGTTACCAATTAAATTCACTGACTCTAGACAGGCTGATCCATCTTCCCAGTGAACAATTAAACTCACTGACTCTAAACAGGCTGATGTATCTTCCCAATGAACAATTAAACTCACTGACTCCAGAACGGCTGATTCATCTTCCCGGTGAACAATTAAACTCACTGACTCTAGAAAGGCTGATTCATCTTCCCAGTAAACAATTAAACTCACTGACTCTAGAAAGGCAGATGTATTTTCCCAGTGAAAAATTAAACTCACTGACTCTAGAAAGGCAACTTCATCTTCCCAGTGAACAATTAAACTCACTGACTCTAGAAAGGCTGGTTCATCTTCCCAGTGAACAATTAAACTCACTGACTCCAGAAAGGCTGAATTATCTTCCCAGTGAACAATTAAACTCACTGACTCTAGAAAGGCTGGTTCATCTTCGCAGTGAACAATTAAACTCACTGACTCTAGAAAGGCTGAATTATCTTCCCAGTGAACAATTAATCTCACTGATTCTAGAAAGGCTGGCTCATCTTCCCAGTGAACAATTAAACTCACTGACTCGAGAAAGGCTGATTCCTCTTCCCAGTGAACGATTAAACCCATTGACTCCAGAAAGGCTGATGTATCTTCCCAGTGACAATTAAACTCACTGACTCTAGAAAGGCTGATGTATCTTACCAGTGAAAAATTAAACTCACTGACACTAGACAGGCTGATTTATCTTTATACTGCAAAAATACTACATCTGATTTGCCCTCACAACACAAAATGACTCTGATTTATCTTCACAATAGATGTATTGCAAATAAAGCCATCTTTGATAACAATTTCTAGTTTGGCTTATAGTTACCAAGTTCTGGAAATGTCAATGCAGCTTGAGTTGCTTACCAACCAATGTGCCCCACACGCAGTATTTACATGCAATGCACAGTTGTGTGCCGTCATTGTTATCAAAGATAGCTTCTTTTTCCCATTGTTGACATAATGTGCAACCCATTTATAAAAAACACTCACCTGACTCAACCACCTTGTTTTTGTTTCAAAAAAAACGTGTCTAGTTTTGTAATACTCCCATTATCCTTGTGTCTTGCACCACCTCATGTACTACATATTATTGGTTTATTGATTGCACTGGTGGCTAGAAGCCAAAGGGTACAATTACATACAACTATAATAAACATAATTCAGATATAAATATTGACCATAAGGAGACCTACATGTACAATGTCTCTTTCGATTGAAGTTTTAAAAGTGGTGCATCCTACTGACGTCCCATTATGGCTTCTGAAAGAGTTTACGTGTAAATATTCTGGCAATTCACTAAGATCCTTGATGATTACCCCCATTCAGGTTGCTTTTGATAGGACTAGAAAAAAACTGCTTCTGTGTTCCCGATACCCAAGACTACCTATTACCATTTACAGTCAACATCCCCCTATTCATATTACACCATGTGGGAGACTTTGGAATGGTAGGTGGCAGCAGACCAGGTAAATGTCCATTATTTCCTTTGTTCTGAGAACAATAGATTCACCTGGTAAGTAGGCTGCCACCTAGTGTCCTTCAAAGTCTCCCATTGTAGCTTGTCTGTTTGAGGGCTTTCTGCCTGAGTGGTTGATGAAATGTAGCTCTGTTAACTGTTACCTGATCAGCCTTCTAAATATGATCCATCAGGGTCATTATCCTCGTATTTGCACCATTGACATCAGAAAAACATTCAATCTTATTGACCACACCACAGACATTTTGTAAGATAATCAAACTGGGTGTTGACCCAACAGGACAAAGCCCTATCACTATCAAACTAACAGGTGGGAGTATGTAGACGACTCAAGCCTGGTTGTCCCTAAATCTGTCATTGGTGACATGCAGAAACACAGAGATGTCTTACGTGAATGAAGTCATGACACCCAACCCAAATCTGAGATGTGCAAAGTCCTGCAAGTAAGCTTTCTCAGTGAGGAACGCATCCTACGGTTAGGGACCTTATCAAAATTAGTCCAGGATGACGAGTGGGTAAAAACAGTCCAGGACAAGTTTTACCACCCACTGTTGATTGACTTTGGGAGGAGGTCAGAGTGCCTGGCTTCCTCCAAAGACAATTTTTTTGGCAAACCCTAGAGACTTAGATTGGTATCTTCTGGAAAACAAGCAGGGGTCTCCATCCACAGGTCTGATTTGTGGTTTTGGTGTAGTTACACTACAAACCAATGACCTCAAAACCTTCCAGCTTACTCCAAAGTTTGTGTATACTACATGTAATCAACCATTTAAACTGCAGAGAGCTCAGCAGGGTGCATCAACAAAGGACCTGTCTATGTTCAGGTAAACTGTGTTCCACTCAGCGAGTAAAACAATGGCTCTCACAAAAAAATCAATTTGATGGAGATCCAATAAAAGTTCCACATCAGAGAGATGTTTTCCAATTATCTGTCCTGGAATAACTTTGACAAGACCACTTGTCACTATCAACAACAATCCACATGCATTAGTTGAACTCCTCTGCTTACTTGGGGTCACAATCCAATCAAACCTCAAGCGGGACTTAAATGTTCGAAGCATGGTATTGTGTGCTACACAGCATCTCTACACTTTGAGTATTCTTAGGACAAATGCAGTCAGTATTGCAGATTTGATACTTGTCTGTCAATTGTTAGCCATCCCTATCCTGTTGGTAAGTGATGACACTTTGGAGCCATAAGTGCAGTGTAACGAATGTTCATGTACATGTACATGTACATGTATGTATATCATTTGTTTATGTGACAGGGTAGAAATAGCTTGTGTTTATGTTACAGTTGATTTACACCTTTCCACTGTTTACATTTTAGCTCTTCTAGCTCTTTTAGCATTCTTCTTTAGTTAGCTTCTTAGAAATTCCTTGTAATAAACAATGAACCCTCTTGTATAATCCTTGGTAGTGTGGTTAGTCACCCCTTATAAAGGTAATTAACTTCAGATAGCAGCTGGGCAGCGCCAGGGAAACACCACATTTTTGTGTTCCCCATCCTGTGATACATTGTTAGCTTTGATTTTCTACAATTTTCTGAGTCGTCCTACTTCATAAAGTTGTTGCTGCCATGGACTCGGTAAGCTTAAATTTTGTTTTATTGTATAATTAATTGATTATTTTGACCATGAATACTGTATCTCCTTAAAAGTTTATTTGTAAATTTAAGATCTGACTTTCATTTGGAAGACTGGTTTAGATTCATTTGTTAAATCTGTGTTTGTTCATAATTATCCTGGGGTTAAAGAATTGTATTTTAATCATTTTCTCTCTCGTTTTATTTACTTGTAGGTTACCTTAAACTGTTTTGATTTTAATTTGTAACTTGCTTTGGCACTGTGTTTTTGTGTTTTTTGTGTGTTTTTGGTCTTGGTTTAGTTTTTACTGATTTTAAGGTTAGAGTTTATCATTTTAAGTTGTTTTGTCACTGGTTCACAAATAAAGTCATTTTTTGTTATTTTGTTAAGTAAACCTACTTTTTGTGTCACTGTCCCTCTTTTGCATTTCCTTGCGACTTTTCCCTTTTCGATCCTTAGTTTAGTTGAGTTTTTGAAAGTGAGTTCCCCCAGCATTTAGTTTTATTGGATTTATTCAAGTGTACCATTTTCCAGGTTACATTTACATTGCACTTTTGGCTGTAAAGCAGCATCACCAACAGGATTGGATTTGGCAGCCCCAGTTTAGAGCTCTGGCCTATCTGCACAGTATTTAATTTAACAGTATTGAGAAGGTGCAACAATGTGTCTGCATTCCCTCAGGGCTTACACTATATGTTGTTTTTCTTGAAACTTTCCACATCCACTCACTTGCTGATCGTAGCACAGTGCTCACCAGCTTTGCCCATTCACTACTTGTCACACAGTGTCACCGTGACACCATTTGCTGCCATAAATGCACCAGAAACTCACTTGCCCTAAACTTTGTAACTCAGACCTGCACCAATGCTCCGACTCAAAGATACTAACAATACATTATTCCAAACATTGTGCAATTTTTCAACTCTAGACTTAAATGAAACATCGCTTTTTTGAATGCAACTTATTGATTTATCTGTCATTAAAAGGAATACCCTCTTTATATTTTTTATATTAACCTTTACCTACTTTTTATGTAATTCAACACCTTCAGTAATTTGTACTGTAACTTTTACTTTTGAAAACTGGACTTATTTAGTTTTCAGACTTTTGTCCAGTTGCAATTTTTTGATATTGATACAATAAACCATTTTGAATTAAATTGAACTAAAGTGAATTGAATTGAATTGAACAGAACTGAATAACATGAATAAAGACACACCAAAGGGACAAGAAGAAGTGGCTAATATTACCTTAAAACCAATTTGATTCACAGTTTAGTAACATATTAAATGAGTTGATTGGATAACTGAACATGGAAAACATTAACTTCCCAACAGTTAAACTTACCAAGTGTGCTCTTTTCATACCAAGGAACTTCCATACCTATAATTAAGAAAATAAGAGCAATTTAATACTTCACTTGGCAATGGGGTCTACTTGGTGATGATAAACTACTGGGTAAGGGAAAAATTAGAACTTTTACTTTCAAGAAAATTTAAATTTATGAACTCATTTCCAACATCATGATGTTATATCATTTATTACTTTAGTAGAAGCCAAGCTTTAGGACACAAAAAAGCAGAGCAACAGACCAATTGCGCGACAGTGTTGACATGCGGACATGTGACCTCCTATTGGGTATAACGCCATACAGCTGATGGCAAAACACGTATCAAGAGATAGGCCGTGACACAGAGTGAGTGAGTACGAAAACAGTCGATTTTACTTTCGTTAAGCGATGAATTAGTTAATCAGCCCCTTTATTTAAAGTAGTATGTTGTGGCATTAATTTAAATCACATCTCTGTTTCATAATTTAACACAATTCTACTAAAAAGAGGTTTTGTTAGCCATGCACTACCGGCATCGGACGACTATTGTAGCCACCCGTCTGTTATTTTTTTTTGTAATGTTGGCCTAAATCACTGGAAAAAAAGGATAAACAACGTTGGAAACTTGAGAATTAATACCTAGCCTTGCAGAATTTAAAATAGGCAAAGGAATCACAGAGTTTTGGAAAGCAATTTCTTTGGAGGATTTCAGCTTCAAAACTTTGAAATTTTTGTGTTGCAAAGTGTGTGGTGATCGCTGTCGTCTGGCCTAACGTTCTGTTGTGCGCTGTACACATCGTGCACATTTATACGGTACTTGTACAATTTTCAAGACTTGCTGGAACTGTCCTTACTGGCTTTTATTCACCCATGGTCTCTGGTACAAACTCTGGAATATCTTTCACATATTTCAAGCAAGAAAAGCCTCGATCGAATAAACTAAATGCATTAATCATCGTGTACCGTACTACCCTTTCCTATGGAGGATGTCGTGTGTGTTTACATTTTATAACCAGAAGTGGTCACGTGACGCGGGTGGCGCAATCAGTCTATTTGATGTAGCTTGCCAGGTTACTATGGTATCAATAGACCGATTGCGTGACCAATGTTTACATGTCATCACATGACCTATTGTGGCTACTACGTCATCTGAGCTGATGGCAAACTACGTGCAAATACACACCAAAAGTCGGCTTTTGGTAACAATAACACAGTTACTAAGCCATTTTATTAAATTTGTATGTTGTGACATTGACATTAATCACATTACTGTTCCATAAACTTCCAGTATTCTACTACAGAAGAGGTTTATTTTGAGTAAAGCATTACCGGCGTCGGACGACTATGTAACCACCAGCCTGTTATTTTGATTGTATTGTAGGCCTAAATCACTGTAAAAAGGGTAAAGACCGTTGGAAAAGTGAGCAAAATTATACCTAGCCTTGCGAAATTTCAAACAGGCAAAGGAATCACACAGTTTTGGAAAGCAATTTCTTTGGATAATTCAGCTTCAAAACTTTGACATTCTTGGGTTGAAAAGTGTGTGATCGCGGTCGTCTGACCTAAACGTTCCGTCGTACACTAGTACACATCGTGCACATTTATATGTTACTTGTACAATTTCCAAGACTTGCTGGAACTGTCCTTACTGGCTTTATTCACCCACTTGAAGGTCTGTGGTACAAATTTTAGAATATTTTTCACAGATTTAGAGAAAGAAAAGCCTCGATCGAATTAACAAAATGCAACAATCATCATGTACTGTACCACACTCTTATGGAGGACGTCGTGTCTGTTTACATTTTATACTCGCAGGTCACGCAATCGGTCTATTGGAAACCCAGAAATGGTTACACATTATTCTTACCAGATCCTACATCCACCGTTCTCTGTAATTGCTGATAGGATAATTGTTTTCTTTGTCTTTGCTGTAAGAAAATAAATCATTAGTTGATTTTATGAATAAAGTTGTTTTCTAAAGCACAATTAAGGATAAATTCTGTAGTTATCTGTGTTATCTTTGCAATAGACATTGTGGTCTTCTATTATTTTAATGGTCTTAAAATCATGAAGACTTGGAGTGAGTTTTATAATTTAATATGTTATGCATTGATATACCCACACTAACTTAATAGATACCACTGTTATTACACAAAGTATTCCATTACAAAATACATAAATGTGGACAGGCAGAAATTGTATGATAAAAACCAAAGAAATGCTTGCAGGGAAAAATTTGAGGCTTTATGCATGGCCAGGAAATGGTGAGGGGTTTGGGTCTATGTTTGAGTAATCTTACTATGCTATTTTCACATTGCATCCTTAATGTTTTGACTAGCCTGCTCACATGTCATGATTTTGCAGTGCCCTCTAATAGGTCAGCATGAATAAGGCTAATAATAAACCTGTCAGCGGACTTTACTTTAATTATATAAAAATCTGCAAACAGAAAGCAAGCTGGGCAAGCATGATTCTTCATCATTGGGTCTCCAGTCTTTGCCTGGAGTGAGTATCAACCTAAGACCTTCAGATCTAACCTTGTTCTCTGTCTCATCCTTGGGCCTGTCAGTCTTTGTCTTGATGTGTCGAGTATTAGCCTATGGCCTTCAGATCTAACCTTGATCTGTGTCTCATCCTTGGGCATGTCAGTCTTTGTCTTGATATGAGTCTTGGCCTAAGACCTTCAGATCTAAACCTTGATCTGTGTCTCATCCTTAAATTTGTCAGCCTATGTCTAAATATGAGTCTTAGCCTAATAGGCCTATACAGACCAAGGCCTGAATCTCTGAATCACTCTTGGGTCTGTGTTTGTATTGATATGTGTCTTAGCCTATGGCCTATGGATCTCAACCTTGATCTCTATCTCATCCTTGGGTCTGTCAGGTTTGTCTTGAAGTGAGTCTTAGCCTTTGGCCTACTGATCAAGGCCTGCATCTGTCTCATCCTTGGGTCATCTTGATTTGAGTCTTAGCCTAAGGCCTTCAGATCTCAACCTTGATCTCTCTTATCCTTGGGTCTGTCAGTCTTTGTATTGATGTGAATCTTTACATGGCGTATCATGGCCGAGCGGTCTAGCGCACCTGACTCAAGCTCTGGTGTTTCTGATCAGCAGGGTTTGGGTTCGAGTCCCGATCTTGACACTTGTGTCCTTAAGCAAGACACTTAACCATTATTGCTTCGTCCTTAGAATGGAAGATAAAATCGTAGGTCCCGTGTGTTGTGTAATGCACGTAAAAGAACCCAGTGACAAGTATCGCTACGAGAAGGGGGTTTGCCCCGGTGTTTCTGGCAGTGGCTGCTGAATGCGCCTCAGCACCTTGTAAACCCTTAAGGTGCTACATAAATGGGTCTCATCATTAAAAAACTTCAAAAAACCTGTCGAATAAAAAATGACAATAATAAGTCCATTCAGTACCTAATTGTTGGTAGATACGAGCGCTATATAAGACTCCTGTATATATACCTAAGGCCTTCAGATCTAAACCTTGAAATCTGTCTCATCCCTTGGTCGGTAAGTCTTTCTCTTGAAGTGAGTATTAGCCTAAGGCCTTCAGATCTAAACCTTGCTCTCCATCTCATCCCTTGGTCTGTCAGCCTTTGTCTTGATGTGAGTATTAGCCTATGGACTTCAGATCCAAACCTTGCTCTCCGTCTCATCCCTTGGCCTGTCAGTCTTTGTATTGAAGTGAGTATTAGGTAATGGCCTTCAGATCTAAAACTTGAAATCTGTCTCATCCCTTGGTCGGTAAGTCTTTCTCTTGAAGTGAGTATTAGCCTAAGGCCTTCAGATCTAAAACTTGATCTCCATCTCATCCCTTGGTCTGTCAGTCTCTGTCTTGATGTGAGTATTAGCCTAAGGCTCTCAGATCTTAACCTTAGTCTCCATCTCATCCCTTGGTCTGTCAGTCTTTGTCTTGAAGTGAGTATTAGGTTATGGCTTCAGATCTAAACCTTAGTCTCCATCTCATCCCTTGATCTGTCAGTCTTTGTCTTGATGTGAGTATTAGCCTAAGACCTTCAGATCTAAACCTTAGTCTCCATCTCATCCCTTGGTCTGTCAGCCTTTGTCTTGATGTGAGTATTAGCCTAAGACCCTCAGATCTAAACCTTGCTCTCCGTCTCATCCCTTGGTCTGTCAGTCTTTGTCTTGAAGTGAGTATTAGGTAATGGCTTTCAGATCTAAACTTTGATCTCCATCTCATCCCTTGGTCTGTCAGTCTCTGTCTTGATGTGAGTATTAGCCTAAGGCTCTCAGATCTAAGCCTTATAGTCTCCATCTCATCCCTTGGTCTGTCAGTCTTTGTCTTGAAGTGAGTATTACGTTATGGCCTTCAGATCTAAACCTTGATCTCCATCTCATCCCTTGATCTGTTAGTCTTTGTCTTGAATTGAGTATTAGCCTAAGACCTTCAAATCTAAACCTTAATCTCCATCTTTTCCCTTGGTCTGTCAGTCTTTCTCTTGAAGTGAGTATTAGGTAATGGCCTTCAGATCTAAACCTTGATCTCCATCTCATCCCTTGATCTGTTAGTCTTTGTCTTGAATTGAGTATTAGCCTAAGACCTTCAGATCTAAACCTTAATCTCCATCTCATCCCTTGGTCTGTCAGTCTTTGTCTTGAAGTGAGTATTAGCCTAAGGCTCTCAGATCTAAACCTTGATCTCCGTCTCATGCCTTGGTTTGTCAGTCTTTGTCTTGAAGTGAGTATTAGACTATGGCCTTCAGATCAAAACCTTGACCTCTGTCTCATCCCTTGATCTGTCAGTCTTTGTCTTGAAGTGAGTATTAGCCTATGGCCTTCAGATCTAAACCTTGCTCTCTGTCTCTTCAATGGGTCTGTCAGTCCTGTCAGTGTTTGTATTGATGTCAGTCGAAGCCTATGGCCTACAAATCTAAGCCTTGATCTTTGTCCCAGCCTTGAACCTGAATAAAAAAAAAAAAACTTGAGCCAGAATAAAAAAATGAAAAAACCTTTGCCCATGCTCCATTTGAACCACAGAGCAATATTTTGGCTTGCATGTCTCAGTTCAAGTCAAATCTCATCTTGAGTCTAAAAGTCTTAGCCTTTTTACCTTAGGCTTAGCCTTAACCTTGGGTGTAAAAAACTCCATCTTGGTCAGAACATCAAAATGTGTTGCCTATCTTCAACAAGCATTTGTTATCCATTAGAAAAAAAAATACTATGATTTTTTATGTTTAAGGTGGCATGATCAACCTATAAAATACTCCTTAACCTTATTTATACTGGTTCCAAATTTTGTTGTCTGAAAGAGACAAAAATTCCTTTTTTTTATTATAATAATAATAATAAGAAGGATGTGTTGACAAACACAAATGCCCTGCTGAGATTAATCTTATTCTTTGGGATTATACATGTATACATGTTCACTGTATTATTGATTCATGATTGAAAGGTGCCACATTATGACAAATCCAAAAGGGGTCCTATGGGCTTTTCAATGGGCTTTTGGGGGATCCCAAGACCAATCCACACACCAAGTTTGGAGTTAATACACCAAGTCCTTCTTGAGTTATTGCTCGAACAACATTTCTTTTGTTTTAGCCATAGTGACCTTGACAATTGACATAGGACATCCAAAAACAATAGGCTTCTGGAGGATCCCAAGACCAATCCACCAAGTTTGGAATTGAAATGCCGTCTTAAGTTATCGCTCAAGCAATGATCACACACACTGACAATGACACACACATACGTAAGGACAAGGCAAACACTATATGACCCTTTGGCTTCGCTGGCGGGGCATAAAGGTTATTTCTAATGCGCCAAATCATCAAAATAGATATTCAAGGCGCAGAGAAGAAGAAGAACAAATCCAATGAGACCAATATAACAACTGAGGAAATTATACATGAGCAAAGCAATGAACAATAACTAACAAACGATCTACAAATGAAAAGCTTTCTTGAAAAGATGTGTTTTGAGTGCCACTTTAAAAGTGCTGAAATATTACGGATATCTTGAGGAAGATCGTTCCAGAGAAATGATCCAGCACATGTGAATGAACGATCCCCCATTGTGAGATTTAGGTACAACAAGTAAAAAAGAGTTGGAGGAATGAAGATTTCTAGAGGGATGATATTGAATGAACAGTCTGGAGTTGTACTCTGGAGCGGAACCTAACAGGCAATGAAATACAAGCAAAAGTAACGGTTTATTGTTTTATTTTGGTGTCATTTTGCTTTTCTACTTTTTATATTTTTAATTCTATATTTTTATATTTTTATGTGCATACCGAGGAAGTGATTTTCATGCTGGGCATGACAAATAAATAATTGAATTGAATTGAACATGTTTAAATACAATACGAAACTAGAGTTTAAGTGCTTCACGAAGCACAGATATCAGCCCTATGAACTAAATGATGGCCATGGAAAAACCACAGCTATAATTACAACGGGATTTCGGCCCCATTTGTCTCTGTGTCGCAGTGCACCCGGCTGCATTGGCAAAACAATTCATAGTCTTTGGTCAAGACAGTTGTGTGTGATGCTGAGAAGTTTATTGTAATGCAACAGAGCCAAGCTTTACAGCAAATGAATCGGAGAACCCAGCAAAGGAATCAGAGATCGCAATCCACTCCCTGGGCATGTTAGAATACGTTAATTTTTGAAAGATTCTAAGAATAAGAGTACAAATGAGCAAACAGAAATGAAGCTTGCATCCTCATTAGCCATGCGGCGTTTTTGTACCATCTATTGCACATGAGGACGTCACAAAGCTCTTGAGCAGAAACTAGGTATTTTTTTATAAAATGACTTCTGCTGACCGATAGGTGACCACTGGCCAAAATTTGTGTACACCCCAAATGTATCACGAGGCAATGAAGCATTCCACGAAGTTTAGCTGTAATCAGCTAAAGAATGTGGGAGAAGCATTTTGTAAATATTCATAAAATGACCACTACTGACCACCAGATGACCACTGGCCAAATTGTTTCACCATCCATAGATAGGGCAGGTGTAATGGCTTAATTTGACCAAGTTTGGGTAAAATCGGTCAAATAGTTTAGGAGTTATTACCGTTTTTAGTTTGATCACGTGACCGTTTGACCAAAGAAAGAAAGAAAGAAAGAAAGAAAGAAAGAAAGAAAGAAAGAAAGAAAGAAAGAAAGAAAGAAAGAAAGAAAGAAAGAAAGAAAGAAAGAAAGAAAGAAAGAAAGAAAGAAAGAAAGAAAGAAAGAAAGAAAGAAAGAAAAAAGGAAGGGGAGGGTTGATATAAAGACATAGGGAGCCAATGGAGAGATTGTAACACCAATGTGATGTGACTCCTGTGATTGGATAATGTAACAATTCGGGCAGCTGTGTTTTGAAGCCTCTGCAATCTGACAATTTCAGTGTTTGGTAATTGATAGAGCAGAGAATAACAATAGTCTAAATGAGATGAAATAAGAGCATGGACAATCTTCTCAGGGCAGGGTGAGTTAAATACTGTCGTATGACACCAATGTTACGTAGCTAGTAACGAACCGATTTACAAATGGTAGAGACTTGAACTGACATTGACATGTTAAAATTAAATTGAACACCAAGATTTCTGCATGAGTGACTCAAACTTACAGCTGAACCTCCAATGGTAATAGATGGTACATTAATCTTAGTTAATTGCACTTTGGAGTCGAAGAGTAAAAACTCAGATTTTTGGTGATTAACCTTCAATGAGTGAGAGCACAACCATGCTTGTATATCTTGTACACATGCTTCAAGCTTTTTATAGCAACCATAGCCTCACTTTGGTTTGAAGGAAAGGACACAAAAAGTTGGATGTCATCAGCATAACAATGGTACTTATTAATGAAGTGATTATGTAAAATGTGTCTCAGTCCAGTCAAGTAGATGGAGAAAAGCATTGGTCCAACAACAGAACCTTGTGGAAGTCCACAATTTAAAAGAACCGGGTACGATCTAGCTTCATGTACACAAACTAATTGTTGACGATTAAATAAATATGATTTAAACCAGTTAAGTGCTTGACCATGGATTCCAAGTGAAGCAAGAGTGTTTAAAAGCAATTTGTGGTTGACAGTGTCAAATGCAGATGAAAGGTCCAAAAGCACCAAGGCCGTGATTCTTCCTTTGTCAATACCACTGAGAATATCATTAGATATGTTGATCAGCAGAGTTTCGACGCTATGATGGGTCCAGTAAGCAGACTGGCGATTGTGGAGAAGATCATGGTCCTTGAGATATTCTGAAAGTCTTGAAAAGACGATGCGTTCAAGGACCTTGGATAAAAAGGGTAAGTTGGAAACCGGCCTATAGTTGGAAAGTTGATCTGGATCAAGGGATGGCTTTTTGAGTAGCAGATGAATATGTGCCAGCTTCAGAGTAGCAGGAACAACTGCCTGTTGAAGGCTAATGTTGACAATAAAGGCGGCAGCACACTCTATAATTAGTTTTGTGGGGATGGGGCCTAATGCACAAGGTTTGCCTGGAGTTTTGAGAAGAAGCGACTCAATTTCCTGGTAGACGTCGACTCAAGAAAGACTGCTGCAAATGTTAATCTTTGTCACAAAGAATTGACTGAAGAGCTGTGCAAATGACTTACTGCATGGATGCGATGGAAGGTATGTTTGATGTACAAATAGTTTAAAAAGTCCTGAGCGTTAAAAGCAAGTAATTCAATATCCTCATTACCTTTCAACTTAAACAATGTTTGTGTTTTTTATTTATAATTTCTTTGTATGTGAGGTGTACAGAAAATAATTACTTACCTGAAGGTAAGGGGATGATGTAGAAGTGTGTGACAATGGATTCAATTCAATCTCATCTCTTTCATAAGACAGCCTATGGTTGGCTAGTTGCTTCTCATATTGATATCTCATAATAAGACATGTGCACAGCATCAACACCATTAACAACACAATTATAATGGTGATGCTGATGATTATTATCACTCCTGAACTCAGTTCTCCTCCTCCATCTCCTGCAAATGATCAAAACCAAACACTACTATACCATTTTTTGTTTTCTATAAAATAATAACAATAATTATTTTTATCATCTGAATGATCAAATGTTTTATACTCAGTGTGATATGCTATTCACCTTGGCTGTGAAGGCCACTCAATGGAATAAGGGAGGATGGTGTACATGGCTTTGGGGGCATGCGCAGTTGCGATGGTAGATGCCTCAATAGCAAGTGCTGCGGAGTCATGGAAAAGTGCTTCAGTGTTTTCTTGTTTTAGTTTCAGATCTGGTCCGCGCCTAGACACGTCATCTCCATTACTCAGCACGGCAAAGCAGAGTTTGTTGCGCACTTTTCGGGTGGATACCGGGATAACCAATCGGCTTTGGTTTAGAGAATTGCTAGCCAATGGGGATTCAGAATTACCGGCTGCAATAACAAAAATGCACCTGGTGGAAGTTTTTGGTTTTATCGTCACTTTGACACAGCTCTTTGTTTGAGCAAGTTTGCGATAATTCATGCAACACTTTTCGTGTTTTTTTTAAGGCGACTTTTGTGAAGCTGAGAAGAGCAAAAACCAAGAATTAGTCGGCTCTATCCGCATGTTGTGGCATTGTCCTTTGGGCGAGAGTAAGCCGTCTTAGGTGAGTTGTCTCGAGGCAGTCAACCTTATCGAAAGGAGCAGTTTCCGTCGAAAATGCAACATAACTTTGCGTTTGAGCTTTCTGCCCTCATTAACTTCAACTTTGGAGGATAAACGAGTTCTCTTCAGCCGTTTAGAGTTACCCCACAAGCCACCCCTGGCGTCAATGCCTTGTCGGCTGGCACGCTGCAGCGGCAGGTTACCGTTGACTTGACGTCAAGATTTGGGTTACCGACCATGGTCAGTAATGTTGGTTTAATGAAGGCAGGGACTCCGCTGGGGTTGTCTGTCTTCCATGAAACAAAAAATTTGGGGTGGAGAATTCGTTGTTTTGGCTGGGTTATTAAGTGACAATTATGTTCAGTTGCTGTCTCACAGCCAGCTAAACCAAAACACGGATTTAATTTTTGCTCTAGATAGGGGGCAGATGGTGCTGAAGCCGGCGGCGCAACCAAAGAAGATTGATAGTTTGGAGAAGTGGCTGTCGACCTTTCACATTTTCATGGCAATTTTTGTAAAGCGCCACCCGAGTCGGGCCGGGGAGTTGCTTAAGTACGCAGAAACAATTCGGCTAGCTGCTGTGCAGATCCCTGGTCAGGGTTGGCGTGCATATGATGAACAGTTTCGGCTGCACCGTGCGGCTGATCCTACAAGCACATACGGGGATATAGATGTTGAGTTATGGGTCACCCACCGTTGCCGTGGTTTCCACATAGGGACTTAACCCACGCTCCGTTCCAGGAAATAGTTGTGGTGCTGGTAGCTATGGTTAGGGACAGTCGGGGTTAACCCAAGGGAGCCAAGGTAGTGGTGGTTGTAAGGTTTGCGCATAGATATTTTATGTTTTATATTTTATTGTTCTCATCCAAAAGCAGAAAAAATGCCAATTACAGGGAGAAGTTAAATAAGCAATGAAAAACACTCAAATAAAAATAAACAAATAATAATAATAATAATGATAAAAATAGTAATAAAAATAATAATATATAAAATATAAAAAGTGAATCAGTCATTAATTATTAACAAAATATAGTAAAAACAGATAAATTTGCATACAATCCATAAATTAACCATATACATATGAAATAATTAATAAATAAAATAATCAATTAAAAGAAATTGTTAAATAAATTTCCTTGTGACGGTACACATTAAGAGACAAAAATAAAAATACAATACTAGGCATAGAATATTTAACTGTTACAACTGGCAATAGCTTGGTGCACCTGGCGGCGAAAAGAACTGATAAACACATCACACATCCCATGGAGCCTATTGTAGGTGTATTGAATCCTTGAAACAAAGCCACGGTTTGTCACTTCAACTCGGCTACGTGGGAAGTAGAAGATGTGTTCGTTTGCATGCCTTGTCCGCCGCAAAGGAGCACACAAACTGAAAGGGTTGGCATCTGTATTGCTAAAATGATAATGGAAATGCTTGTACAAAAATAAGCAGTCATTAACACATCTTCTATGTTCAAGTGGGGAAGTCTATAAAGTACACATAAATCAAGATATTCTAGGTCATAAACATTGTGTAGCCATTGAGAACTCTATGGAAGAAAACAAGGAAGCGTTTCTGGACTCTTTCTAACCTACTTGCTTGATACACTGAAATTGAGTTGAAATCACAGTACAGTACTCTAGATGGGGCCTAATAAGTGAACAATACATAGTACGCAAAACACGTTCATTCTTAAATGAACGAAAGTTACGTCATACTAAGCCACACATACGATTAGCTTTTTTAATAATTGAGTCAACATGAGGCACAAAGGTTAGTCTACTGTCAATAATAACACCAAGACCTTTTTGTTCTACAACCCATTTAAGGACACCATCACCCAGAGTATAATCAAAGTTGATGAGTTTCTTTGTAAGTGAGATGGACAAGATACTGCATTTGTTGCTATTTAGAGAGAGCTGCCAAGTTGACGACCAAGACAAGAGTCTGCCCAGGTCATCCTGTAACAAAGATGCATCAGTAGGAGAATAACATTGTTAAAAATCTGCAGATCATCAGCAAACATAAGGCATTGTGTGCGCGCGAGTTGGGCATAGTGCAGTTGTGTGTCATACGGGGGGCCAGGCGCGGGCTAGACGCTTGTCACAATATACTTGTAGTAGTGGTAGTGGGTTTGGCGGCAGGCGGAATGAGTAGCGCTCTCCAGCGGTGACGCCCAGTCAGCAGGCTCTTCTGCAAAAGGGCGGGCAGGCTGCTATAAAGGGTAAGGTGACTAATTTTCATTCTTCCAACCCCAATTAAACTGTTTGTTTTGAATAAATGGCTTGAAGATTATCCCAACCGGCAAGCAGCGGTAAAGTTACTTGAGGATTTCACGTACAGGTTTTGCATTGGGTATGATGGCCCTCGAGGGTTTCGGGATTTGGACTGCTTGAAATCTGCCCCGCTTTGCCTGAAGTCTGTGCTTGATAAGATTCTGAAAGAAAAAAGTTTGGGGCGTATCGCGGGCCCCTTTTCCAACCGTCTGCTACCGCGGTTGCAGTGCTCGCCTTTTGGCCTTGTTCAAAAGCATGAGCCTGGTTCCTTTCGGCTCATTCATCGTCTTTCTTTTCCAGTGGGGGGTTCCATTAATAATTTTATTGCAAATGATAAATGTGTCGTGCATTATGCTTCGTTTGATGCAGGTGGATCTCATTATGAGTGCGGGCAAAGGCGCTTGGTTGGCAAAGTCCGACATTAAGTCTGCTTTCTGGCTTTTGCCAGTGCGTTCTTCTGATTATGAAGTGTTGGGGTTTCAGTTTGAAGGGAAGTATTATTCTGAAAACTGTTTGCCAATGGGCTGTTCTTTTTCTTTTTCACCGTTTGAAATATTTAGCACCTTTTTAGAATTTAAGGTGCAGCAACATGCCAGTACCCAATCAAGCTGTGTTACTCATTATTCAGCTGATTTTCTGTTTGTTGGTCCTTCAGCTCAATGTTGTGAGCGATACTTGGCAGCTTTTACCAGGATGTGTCATGAGTTAGGTGTGCTTCTGGCACATGAAAAGACGCTAGGCCCTGTGCGTAAACATACTTTCTTGGTTGGAAATTGACGCAGTGTCTAGGCAGGTTCGGGTGCCATTAGAAAAGGTTCAAGCGCTATGTGAACAAATTCATGGGGTGTTGGGCCAGTCAAAGATGTCTTTGGTACAAATTCAATCACTGGTTGGTTCTTTGATTTTTGTGTGCAAGGCTAATTTTCCAGGTCGAGCGTTTTTGCACAGGTTGATTGCGTTGGCAAGGGGTCTTAGAAAGCCCCATCATAGAGTGCGTATTTCTGCTGGGGCCAGGTTGGATTTATTAACATGGCTCACATTTTTTGCGCATTTTAACGGGGTATCCCCCTTCATTAATAAAGATTGGGATAATGCTGTTGAGCTTCGATAGGTTATGGGGCATTTTTCTGAGGCAAGTGGGTACAGGGTCATTGGCAATCCTGCATTATCAATGATCCTCCGTCTATCGCCTTTCTTGTGGTTGTCTGGTTGTGGGGCTATGTTGGGGCCAGTTGTTAGCGAATCGGCTAGTTCGGTTCCGTTCTGATAACTTAGCAGTGGTGCATGTCGTCAATACCCAGACATCTCATTGTGATAGGAGCATGCATTTGGTCCGTCTGTTTATAGGAATGCCTTCGGCTTAATATCAAGTTTAGGGCAGTGCATGTTGCGGGGGTTTATAACTGTTTGGCTGATTCTCTGTCATGTTTTCAGATGGACCGGTTTCGGGAGGCCACCCCAGATGCCGAGGCACAGATGACCCCATTTCCGGTTTTGCTGACAATTTGGTGACCGGGGGAATTGCCCGATTGTTGTCGTTAGCCTTTGCACAGAATTCACACAGAACTTACTCCATGGGCTGGAGTACGTTTTGCCAATTCGGGGGGGGGGGGGGGGGGGGGCAAAAAAGCAGTAAACAATAGGCTACCAGTATCAGAGTTACTAACTCAAGAGTTTATTGCTTGGCTGTCGCTTCGAGGTTTATGTTCTTCAACAATTGCCACTTACATTGCTGGGGTTGCTTGTCACCACAAACTCCATGGGCATGCTGAACCGACCAAGAATGATTTGGTTTCCAAATTGTTAGAGGGTTGCCGGCGGGATTGCTGGGTGCATGATAGCCGCTTAACCATAACGCTCCCGATGTTAAACAGTTTGCTGGGGGCCTTACCCAACGTTTGTAGCTCACAATTTGAAATTGGGCTTTTTTGAGCAGTCATGTTGAGATTGGGTGAGTTTAGAGTTTACGGCTGAAGCAAAAGGTCGGGTTTAGCGTGAGCTGCTGGAGATTTGTAATGTCGAATTTTGTTGGCAAGGGTCCAAGTGTGAGTCAGTGCTGGTATCATTTAAGACAAGTAAAAATAATCAAACGGGATTGCCCCAGGTTATCTGGATAGTTCGCTCAAGGGTTGGGTGTATTTGTCCGGTACAGGCTTTACAGGCATTTGTCACAGTTCGCCCTGCGATATCTGGTCCTCTGTTTTGTCATTTTGATGGGGCTCCCTTAACGCGCTATCAATTCAATGCAGTGCTAAAGAGGGCACTTACTTTTCTGTGGCTTAGGGTAGCAGCAGTATCAGATGCACTCATTTAGGATCAGTGCAGCCACTGTTGCCTTTCGGATGGGTGTCCCGATTGATGACATTAAGAGAATGGGTCGCTGGCGGTCCGATGTTGCCTTCACCTATATTCGGCCAGAGGCCTTGTGTGCTATGCGTGGTATTGCTTTGGGTTAACTGGAGTATTATAGTTCTTATCAATATTGTTAACAGGTAGCGTATGGATAGTAGGGGATTTATTAATTAGATGGGCGCAACGACTTTTAGAGGTGGTTTCCAAGGTGATATGGCAATGACGAAGTGGGGCTCGGCTATGCAACCTGTCCTCCTTGCTATCAGCAACCCATGCCCCTCCACCTGCAATGCTCATTGTGCACCTGGGAATGAACGACTTGGTACACCCTAATGTTTTTGCCATGAGGCAGAGTATTGCCTTTTTTATTGACGAGTGTAAGTCGGCCTTTCCACATGCCATATTGGTCTGGTCAGACATTCTCCCTAGAGCCTTTTATTTTGGTGCTCATTCAAAAAAGGGAATGGAGCAGCAGCGAAAAGCCATTAACAGGTGGGCAAGAAATTACAGTCACAGGGTGGGGGCCATGTGTTACGCCATCCGCAGTTTGTTTGGTCGGATCTTTCGTTGTACTGATATGATGGGGTCCATCTTTCGGCGGCTGACAGCCAGGTTTTTCACAGTAATTTGGCACAGTGCATTTTGGGTAGCTTTGGTCGGTTTGACCAGGGGTCTTCCTTTTTTTTGGGCCGTGACTTGGGCGTGTGGCAGGTTTTGGAAGAAAAAATGAAGAATTGAAATGATCCACGAAAAGGCTTTAAGGGGTTAAGTGTTTTCAGAGGATATAATTGTAACAAGACTGACAAGTTCATGTAGGATTTTATTAGGGGCAGTAGTATTTAGAATGTACTTTTCTTAAGTGCCACGTGTATAACATAGTGCCCTACGGTGCCTTAGGGGCTATGTATAGGTTACCTTTCGTTTTGTGCATAAATTTCAGTTTGGGGTTGTTAAAGGTTGAAACGGTATGTTATCTTTGAAGCTGTAAATATAAAGTACCTTCGGTTTTGAAGGGGCTTTTCTGTCCCCTCGTGCATTCCGACTTGGGGAGTTTAATTTTAAGCTTCAAAGAACAAATGGGTTTACAGCTTGTCACTAGATGACTTTTTTTGTTTGTAAATAAGTTTGTGTATTAAGTTGGTAACATTTTATTTTTTCATCTATTCCAAGGCAAGTTCCTCAGTTATGATGGTGCCCTTTAAGAATTTCCTTGGTTAGTGGATTTTTATGCAAATAGTATGCAAATGAGAAGCCTGCCCTCGTGGGCCAAGCATAGGTATTTGTATGCTTGGGTGATTCTTTGTTGTGAAGGAATTTGCAGAGTAAGACACACCCCAGCTAGCTTCAGAAGAGTCAACACATACATTTTTAGTGTTTTGAGTTGGGGCGTATCCAGGGAAGTAAGCCAGTTTTCTTCAAACTGTAAGTTAATGTTGCTTTCATTTATTATTACTTTTGAGAGATACACAGAAGTAGAAGTTATGGAAAACTATGAGGATGATTCTTCTTTAAGTTTGAGGTTACAGAATTGTTTATTTTCCCGTGATATTTTGGGAAAGCTGCAAGTACTGTAGCATCTTTTAGTAAATTGTTGCAACCTAAATTTGAATTACTTATGTGTATTGTACTGTGGAGAGATGTAGAACTTTTAAGTTCTACATCAAAAATTCAATTTAAAAAAAAACAGAATTTTCTTTTCAACCAGGGCTACCTGGCAGGGGTGTCAAAACTACACACCCTAATGTTAGCCTTTGTGGCTCTTATGGAAAACGTATGAGGCCTCCCATCTGATAGCCTGTGTGGCTAGGTTAAAGAACCATTGTGGCCGCCGTTGGTGTGACTCAACAAATCACATTTTCCAGTGTGTCCTCTGAACCTGTAAAAGAGTCGGTGTAGCTCAGACAAACGACCACTGTGGCATCCGATAACCTGTGTGGCACGGATGAGTGACCCTTGTGGCATCCCATCTGATGTGGGTGGCTTGGAGGGAGGACCATATCGGCCGACCCTTTGATAGTCTGTGTGGCTTGTATAAACGACTGTTATGGCCTCCCAGTTGTGAGTGTGACTCACGGTATGCACCCCCTGGTAGCCTGTTTGGCTCAACATGTGCCAGAACTGAGTATGTCCCCCTCCCCAGAAGTCAGGACGAGAGAAGTTACAGGGATTGAGTTCCTTAGGGCCCAAGGATTAATCTCCCTTCTTGTGGCTGAATCTATCGAAGAACATTGGTGGCGGGTATTGTAAGATTATTTCAGCTTTAATATATTTCGTAATTTTCTGTGGTATTGCTATTCAATATTAAATTTATCCCTATTTCATTTCAAGCTAATCAAAAGGTTCCCTTGGGCATTATTTCCTGTGTGTAACCATTCCTTTATTGGATTTCAGTCAGTACTACGACATCTCATCTTGGGAAAAACGGACCCTGGGTAGGACACAGCTTCATAATTGTTACATTGTGCATTTATTGTTAATTGACCCAAAGGCGAGGTGTGTTCTTTATGCTTTTCTTTATGGGCGAGGTAGTCCATTGTTTTCCTTTCTGGCCTGGACGTGGTAGTCCATTGCCATCGTGAATTGTTGGGCGAGGTAGTCCATACTTGTTTTCTGTCACTTGTACGGGTGAGGTAGTCCGATTGGTATAGGGCGAGGTAGTCCTTGGTGGTGACAAATTTTAACTTGTGATGAACAAACTGTGGTTCATTATTCATGTAAGGATGAGGTAGTCGTCTGTTAAGTTATTGTTTTCTTGTGTGTCAGTCTTAGCCGGTTTGCCCTATGTTCGGTATCCGGCTCCTCGCCAATGGGTTTTGAGGTTTTAACATAGCCTATTCATGATGGCTTGAAATAACAACAGCTTGAGCTGTGGCAAAAATTCAGAACAGAGTTGTTTGGTTATGTTATATCTGAGTATAATATTAATAGTGTACATTTACAATGTCTGTCATAAATGACACTCCTGGCGCTGAATTATCAAATCTGGTGGAGTGGAGATCATTACGAATGACTTTATGAGACGAAGCGACTATAATACAACACCTTGAAAGGGATACAAGGTGAGGTGACGCATTGCTAGACTATGCTAGAAACACCGGAGCAAACCCCTTCTCTTTATGATAAGTGTACTGGGTTCTTTTACGTGCACTACACAACACACGGGACCGACGGCTTTACGACCCATCCGAAGGACGAAGCAATAATGGTTAAGTGTCTTGCTCAAGGACACAAGTGTCAAGACTTCGACTCGAATCCACACTCTGCTGATCACACCACAGCTTGAGTCCGGTGCTTTTAACTGTTCAGCCAAGACACGCCGAGATTGCCCCAATTTTTCAAACACCGGTTTAATTGGTTCATGTTTATTTTCTTTCAGTTACCAAAGGAATTATAAAAGCAAGCTTCACAGTACAGTTAAAGCCCTGAAGGATTACATGAGATTTCCTTGACCTAGCCCTTAGACTTTGAAGTGTGGATATCTCATGAACACATGTTTACAGTATATCTTAAGATAGGAACCTCTCTATGATGGCAGGGAGGGCACATAATCCCTCTGGCTGTAATACGGCTCGACATAATCCAAATCAAACTTCACATCTTTGAAGCTCTTTTAATTTTTTATTCTAACTCCGGCAACTAGCAGAGCTGTTCAAAGCTTATGTGTCAATGAGATGCAAAAGGAATGTAAAGTCACAGTATATAAAGTCAGAAATATTAACATAGACTAATACATGTGCATCACTGTTTAATGTATGGTTATGTCACTTCTAATGACAGCCAATCAGTGACAGCATGAACTGATACACTCTCTGTTTTCTGCATAAAATCATACTCACACCACACTACTAGGGTGAGGCTTTTGTTAATAGTTTTATCAAAGATCTTACCTGTAACTTCTATGTCACAATAAACACCAGTATATTCAGTGGGACAACTGTAGAAAATATAATAATTGATAGCACAGTTTATACAGTATGGAATAATGGTGGAAACATGAGGCGGTAAAATGGATGAATAAGTGCTATGGGTAGAAAATAAATTAACAAATAAAAAATGGCAGTTTTAATTAATATGTCTTACCTGCAAGAATATACAACATCTGGAAATATCCCCAGTCTTTTGCATGTACCACCATTGAAGCAGTATGTGACTGGACAGCTATCAAAAGTATCATTTCCTGTCAAATAAAATTAAAAGAACTTCACTAATTTTGGAAGAGTAAATAGATTCTCATTCTCTTCTTTTAAAGATAACAAACACCCAACCTTTTCGAATTCCATTTAATTCAGTGGTCAAGTTTGAGTAAAAAAACTTTTTTCAGGGATTTTTGCACATTAATATTTCGATTGAAATAATCAAGCAAGCTCATAGGATTAGAGGATTGGTACTGGTGTGGACTACAATATAAAAAAAGCTAGAGCTTATGTGTTTGTCACCTGACAAACACAAGGTGTTCGGGATATTTGTGCTAATGATGACATTGATGACAGAAATGCGACGTTACGATTCAAAATCATAATTCATGTTAAACTGGCAAAAATCATATCAAGTCAAATGCATTTTCATGGCTTTTAGCAGTAAATTATAAAATGAAGACTCAGGAATACTTTCCAGATCATGAATCATTTTTTTATACCTATTGCCAATTGGTATATATCCAACGAGTGTTGATTTATCATGTACAGATCGCATTCTATCTACAGCAGTTTGGTGTCCTCCACAAGCATGAGATTTAATTTTTTTAACCTGAGTGCTGTTGCTGTTGCTGCGCTTTAGTGTGCTTTGAGGATTAAGGGAACAACATTCCAACAATTTACCCTTCAGTTTATAACACCCTGATTTTCAACACCCTGATGTACAATTGTGAACTTTCTCCAAATCAAAAAACATGTTGGAAACACAATTTACAATGCTGCCTCAAGGTACGCTATTTGCAACAATCTGAAGGGTCGTTTTATTGGTTTCTTGGCATAAGAACGTGTCATTTGTAGGTTTTATTCTGTTTTAGGCCTGATTTTTCCCGCAGTTAAATTGAAACAAGCTGGTAAAGTTTCAAACATGTGATGTACAATAGTTATTTCCCTCGATTTTTAAAAACATTCACATAAACTTGAATGGTCTGGCTTTCACAAAAGTTTGTTGCACTCAGCAGCTAAAGTGATCAAACGACTGTTGTTGGTACAAACCTTGTGTAATAGACTGAAGAGGAAAGTTGGTACAATGCCAACAAGTACAGTACTCCCACTGTCATTTGTATTTCACTACATAGAAATTGAAAAGTTTATGACTTAAAGAAAGATTGTCATGTTACTCCAAATGAAGCGACAATATCTTTCCAAGTATTTACAATCACCAGATAAATTTCATCATGTGTAGCGATCATTCTAAGACATATAAAATTATGTGACATTTGGTTTCGACCGGAAGATGACCTTGGCCAAGGTCACTCACACACAAAAAAACTCTTAAAGTTTTACCATATTATACGATGGTGAAAAAATATTGCCATAGCTGTGTGCGTTTTCAAGACGGAGGCTTTTGAATAATTTACCAGCTTTAGTTTGTCAAAAGTAACTCACAATATGCAGTTTTCGCACCTGAATTTCCGATTGCATCACTGGATTACTTTTATACTTTGCACCAATGTTTCATATGTAAACCTCAATAATACTTCCAAATTAAGTTACAATTGTGTGCTTTATGAGATATTGATATTTAGTATACTCATAAATTCAATTTAATTACAAAATTTTAAAGCATTGTAATTCTATACCCGATGGCGTCATTACGATGTCACAACTTCCTCAACATCAACAAGTTATAGTCTAACCACGTGTAAAGTTTCAATTTCATACAAGCTTTGCAACTAAGTGTTTGCTTGACAACAAAGTTCACTGAGAAGAATAATAACTTGTGTCAAAATGAAACGAAATAAACACTGCTGAAAAATGCTTCCCAACTGGATTAACCTAAAATATCAATAATAAAAGTCAGGCCATCCTAATGACCTTTCAGGCTTTCTATCGCTTTGATTACAATGAATGTACCACAATAACAAATGAAAATGTTGAATGAAGTAATTCATTGGTAGTCAAATTTCGGCATATAACTTAGGTCATTTAGAATTATTTATGAATTGCTTATAAACAAATGTATATTTATTATAAAATGATATTTTTTTTATAAATAATCCGAAATGTCTTGAACAAAATGAAACAGCTTTGTATTTGTTCACAAATACGTTCTAGTTTTTTTTTCTTTTTTATAAAATTGATAATATAATTATTGACGTACAGGAGCTGTAAGCCATTTTGTGCGTGTGGCTTTTAATATCAATACCAGATGTCAATATTAGAAAACATTTTTCTTTCAAGACTAAAACTTCAAACCAATGTTTTATCTCAATATCATTCATTTATTCATACTTCTTTATTCGTCCTTCATGCAGCAAAAAAGAAAGAACTTAAAAAAAAAAAAAAAATAGACGTATGTCTGTCGAAACAACATAGGGCTTTTCCGCTGTTGGTTAATTGGGAGAGAATCTGGAAATTGTCGGGAAAAACAAGAATGTATAAGTGGCATGTTCAAGTTCACTTATGGACGTTATGATGATGCGACACAGAAAACCGACCAAAGATCCTTTTGTGACAAAAATAAGAAACTAAACATATTGGCTTCGTGCACGAATGCCAAGATGTTTTGCCGATAACATTTTCAAATTACTCATCTGAATATGAAAGTCCGACATTGCATGCATAATCAAGTTAATAATGCAAGAATTAATGCCTTGTGAGATCGAATTCATACTTGAATGACATCATGATGACGTCAATTCGTTTTCAGAGCATTTATGACCTATCAAGCCTGTTTAAAAAAAGAATTTTGATCATAGTATGTTCTGTTAGCAATTTATGACTTACAGGGTCATAAAATGAAAAAAATCATAAAAAACCATGTGATGACATCATCACAGCATCATATCACAAAAAACAAGAACTTGCCATTATCTAACAACATGCAAAGTTTCAACGTGATCAGACCTATACTTTTGGAGATATACGACTTCAAAAAGTGCACTTTTAATGTCACGTCATGTGACCCCTGATGACGTCACCTATCTAAAACTTCACGCATATGTTTGCTGCCTGACGGTCATCATGTGTATCAATTTTGAAGCGATTACAAAAAACTTCAGCACACATATCTTCTCAAAGTGCATTTTGAACAGTTTTCAACCTGTCGCTAGAGGGCGCTCTTGTATAATATTACATCATCAGTATTTTTTTTTTTAAAGTACACCTTGGCCAGACACTAACATCATTAAAAGCAACTTCATAACTTTTATCACTTTTGAATTACGAAGGCACTTCCGGTTTGGACCGGAAGTAGAGGTCACGTGAGGTCACCCACACTGAATTAAATGGAGACCTAATTTATCCCAATCCGATCCTGCAAACAGAAACCTACGGTCTCTTGTGGCTGATTTGATACGGATTTTTAAATACGTGACAGGTGATGACGTCATCATGATGTCACACTTCGAGAAACATCTATGCTATAGGGACTATGCCTATGCCAACTTTGAATGATGTCTGACAAAGATTAGTGCCAAAAGTCGTGCGTAGAGAAAAACCATGTGCTATCTCTATGGGGTTTGGTGACAAAAAGATGAAAAAGAAAAAGAAAATCAGAACAAAAAGAAAGGCTTTTCCGCTACTTGCGGAAAAGCCAAAAATAAAAAATCAAACAAACAATGTATGAAAGGAACAAGCAATAAGTTAATAAGATTAAAAAATTGTATACAAATATGTGTATTTGGTATTTATTTGCTACAAGCATAACCTTTCTGAATTTTAATATCTTCTGTTGTTGCAGTTTTTGGTTTCTCTGCAAAATACTATCACTTATTCCTTTAGTATTTTTGGTGCTTCTTTGGAATAAGAAGTTTAACCCTATCAGGACCAGGCTTTTTACGGATTTACGGAGACCGGGGGGGGGGGGGGGGGGGGGGGTTCCTGCCAATTATACCAAGTTTTCGATCAATTTAACGCCTGGATCATTCAATTTAGATTGAAATTAAAAGATCATGCAGATTTTCAATAAACAATAACAAAAATATCTTTCCATTTCACTACCCGAGCATTCTATGCCTTAAAAGATGCATTCGAATTAAAAGTATCTCCTTGTTTATTCAATTTCATCTGAATCAGCTGTAGAGGTTGATCGGGCACTCATTTTCATTAATGGGCAAACATATTTCAACTTTTTTCAAACATCTTTTTAGGATGTTCCCGCCCGTGTCCGATTGTGCGTATTTCAACAAAAGGCTGAGTTTTCTCTGCGTAAATCAAAGGTATAACTATTGCCAAATATACACGCCTAGATAATCAAGCGATCGACAGATGTATTGCCAATAAATGTTCTTTAGAAAAAAAAAAAGAGAAAAAAAAAAGGAAATAGAACAGCAAACATAGTTAAATAAGCAAACCTACCTACATAAAGATACATGCACAGCAATGTATACATTTTTTGTGTTTAACCTTTTTAACAAGTGAAGGGAAACCCAGTGAAAAAGAAATTCCATTACCTATTCATTTCATTATTTTGTGACATGGCCTAGCCCAATTAGTTTGCTACATTATCAATTTAAAAAAGGTAAACAATTTGGAAAATGGACCTCCTCACAAGAAAAGAGAAAAAAATACATCAAATTAAAGTCATTTCACTTTGAATGACCAAATGGTTAAAATGACTGCCCACAAATGAACAAGAAGCGATAAAACGGTTGAACATCTCACCTTATGCCAATACCTTTGCTAATATGAATACTTTGAATGTTAAAGGTGTCAAAAACTTAATGAAAGAATACTACAATGCACATTTTGAATGCACAAAAACATATTGAATGCCCTCCAAACGAAAAAGAAACCTCATTTTGCTTGAATGTGTAAAATTCTCGCCAAGTTGAATGGCTGATAATGAAAATGATCAGAAAAATTCAGAAATTGGCCGGGAAAACCTATAGTATACATCTTTGCACACAAACTTACCGTCAACCACTACAGATTTGGGTTCCATTAAAATGACATCAACTCCATCAGAAAGTTCTTTATCTGGAATGATATCATCCTCTAGTACTTGTTGTACCTCAGATCGAGTTACTGTAGACCCTGGAGAGTACTCTAGCAGTACAGTCACAATGACAGAGCCATTTTTAAAGTCCACTACACTGATGCGGGTCAAGGTATTGGCTACAGTTGTACTTCTTGACAGTGTTTGATTCATCTATTGAAAAATAATTCATCAGGCCATGTGAGTAACAGATCTACACCTGTTCCCAGCTTTATTCTCCCCTCTACACCATTGCATACAATTAAAATTGAAAGGATAAAATTAAGGGCAGGTAAGCAGCCTTGTAATAACAAAGAAAAATTCCTACCATCAATTTTCTTTTGTTGACCTGCGGGACATCAGCTGTTGCATGTACTAGCTGATGCATTCCAAGGATGAAATGTTTACTTTGGGTTTCATATTAACCAGTTAATGTCGGAAGACGTGTATACATGTAAAACTTTTATGGACATGCAAAAAGAAGCTTGATTTGTTTTAAAGCTGTAAAAAAGATAAACCAGTGAAAATTCTAGTAGTACTGACAAATTTACTCACTCCAATTATACCTCCACGATCACAATAACTGTAGGGAACAAAGCGTTAGTCCTTCCAAAATGTACAAGAGTATGAAATATAATGAAATCATAATCATTTCCCCTATATTTTTGTTTACACAAATCCATTGCAAAGTAGGTGCTGCCTAATGACTGTGTAAGTCTTGCAGTTATTTGGACATTGGATCCCATTAAAGTGTGTAATTTCATTTTGTTTACACAATAGCAATGTCCATGGGAACCAAAGCAAGATTCCCAGAAATATCCAATACATGTACCAGACTTTCATGGTCTTTCAGCCACATGTTTGAGCAAGTTTAGCAAAAGTAATCTCCTATAATTCTCTCAATGGGGTAAAACAAATGCTTACCACTTTTGTAATGACAGATTCAAGGTTGACAGATTCTGCAGACTGCAGGTCTTCTAACTTATTGCTGTATACAACATCACGTTCGTTTATTTGGATAATTTTGCCGGTAACGGTAATTTTCATGGTATCTTAATAAAAAAAACAAGACAAAAACATTTCTTTTCATCAAAAAATATTAAAATGAAGTTGCTATGTGTCACGAATGTAATTGTTGAAAACATAAATAACTTTAATTTAAATGTAAAGCGGTTTGATGTGTCATTGTCCTGTTGAGAGTAATCAAGTACAGTATAAGAAGACCACAAACAAACTGTTACATGTGTATGTACATGCACAGTGGTTCTTGGTTCTTGATTTTCATGAGAATGTTATGCAGGTGAAACCCATTAGCCTTGGTCGGCTCTCTACAGAGGAGGACTACTCTGAACAAACCAGGGTAGGTGGAACTCGTTAGCCTTGGTTGGCAGTCCACCACCAAGAGGGGAAGAGGCAGTAATGCTCATCTCGCAGCGGTTTCATTTACCCCTCCCTGTTCTTAGCTGTGCTGTGAAGAGACCTGCGTTTTGTATCTTGTCATATCTTGTTTCTGCACATTGAGGCAGGTTTTCCATTTTAGGTCCTTGGTTTGCTCCCTTAATTCCCATTAAAAGTGCCCCTTTTGCCGACTTCCTGAGTCCCACCATTCTCAAGGGTACAGGTTAAAAACACAGGTGTCAAATAATGTTCCATTCCCCATTGTTTCTAATTACATACTTTCATCCTCCCATAATATTTTTTATATTTCAGCCCTCATAACTATCTGTACTATATTGACATTTCAGTTCTGCCTATTTAGGGATTGCCATGCAGTAACCTGTTCATTACCCTGTTTACTCCCTTTTCATACTTCTGAGATTGAGAGTGGTTTCATTTCCTGCAATCCATCTGACCACTACGATAAGAATGTTTGTTTTGAACAAGAGTAAACATACCCTGTTTTTCCTTCCTGAGTGTTTTACATAAATGTGTTGTATTAATAGGACTCGATTAAATGGACAGCTAATCACAGGACTGACATTGTCTATAAGACGGTTTGATATAAAGTGTTACAAAGATCAGTTAAAAAATAGCTCTATACTAAACTTGAAGTAGATGCATAAATACAACTCCTAATTCTACATTAAAAATATTTATTTGATAATGCAAGTTAACAAATAAGGAAAAGTAGAATTAAAGTTAACTCTGCAATACCAACAACCTAGAAGTTGGTCATACTACGGTAATCATGGCCTAATGGTATTTGGCCATTGCATTGCGTGCAGGATTTTTGAGGGGGGCCAGGGAGTGGTGTTAAATTCAAATCTAAATGTAACTCATCCTTGCAGACAAACTAAAACTTCAAAGGAAGATGCTGAGCTGAAAAAAGCAGGATACAGATAGTGAACTCCAAAGTAAGGCAGTAGGTGGGAAGAAACTGGGTGAGTAACACCAAGTCTTTGCTTTGGGACAGCTACAGAGAAAGGATGTGGATAATTTTCCTTGGTTATAAATGAGCATTTATTGCATATATAGAACATTTATGCCATAAATATAGTATTGAGCACATTTTTGCTGCTCTCTTTTTCTTTGTCTGTTTCAGATAGCCTTGAGGGTCAGCACTCTCTAATTCCGTAACTGACTTGGAACTAAAGCAACTTGCACTCGTAGACCTACCAAAACTACTGATGTCATCAAGAGCACAATCAACAACAACAAAATACAGCGATAGTTGGAAACGATGGGAATCATGGGCTTCATCAAAGACCAGTGTCAAATTGTTGCCATCAACCCGACTGATTTCGCCCTGTATCTGTCGTAATTTTATTCATCTGGTCATAAAGCCGCAGCAGATTCCGCAATGGCCGCTGCTGCTTGGGCTCACCAGGGTTACCTTTCCCTACAGACAACCCGTTGCTCAGTGCTTATGTAAGGATGTTGAACCAAGGCAGATGCGTTGTAACATGCGAAACGGAGAAAAGCGCCCTCAAACATTGACAACGTGGGTAGCGTCATTCCCTCATGTCCTGGGAATAACGTAGTGTGAATTATAATGGTGATTATGGAAAATCAATCATGGCGAATCTATTTCTCTTAATATTCTGAGTCAGGGTCGAAAAATCACAATGTCCAATACTTACCAACAACGGTGATGTTAAATTGGCATGACCCTTCATTCAGTGCAGTATCATTAGCTCTGCATGTCACTGTTGTTAAGCCTACTGCATATGTGTCACCTGACATCACCACATTGCCCGTATTGTCTTTACATACAACATTGGCTGTAATGTCACCATCAACAGTATCACTGGCAGATGGTGATGGTGACCAAGTGACAGTGGACACTGCTGTTCCAGAATCCACGTACACAGAAGGAACATCAAGTGGACATGCGACTGTAGGAGCTTCATTATCTAAAGAAAAACATATCTTGAACCAGTTTTGTGATTTGACATTACACACCTGTCGGTTAGGGAAAATGCACTAGCAGTGGCTTTACTGGTAAGTTGAAAGAAACACAAAGTACAGAGGTAAATAGTCATTAAAGAAACTTGATGACAAAAAATCATCAAAATCAGATACTTACCTAAAACGATGATGTTAAAATGGCATGACCCTTCATTCAGTGCAGTATCATTAGCTCTGCATGTCACTGTTGTTAAGCCTACTGCATATGTGTCACCTGACATCACCATATTGCCCGTATTGTCTTTACATACAACATCGGCTGTAATGTCACCATCAACAGTATCACTGGCTGATGGTGATGGTGACCAAGTGACAGTGGACACTGCTGTTCCAGGATCCACATTCATGGAAAGAATGACACTCGGACATGTCAAAAAAGGTGCTTCATTGTCTGCAAAGAGAGCATGACACAATCGAACAGGATTTAATATAACAAATATCAGAGAAAAGAAAGAATATCAAGCAAAGAAAGAATTGTGAAAGAGAAACCTCCAGCCAAGCAATTTAAATTTAAGTTCTAGAAAATCACTTGTGTACTTTAATGAATGCAAATACAGTATTCAGTGTTGTGAGCTACGTCTTATATGCATGGATGTTAAACAGTGAGGTGAATTATAATGGTGTTTATGGAAAATCAATCATGGCGAATCTATTTCTCTTATTATGAGTCAGGGTCGAAAAATCACAATGTCCAATACTTACCAACAACGGTGATGTTAAATTGGCATGACCCTTCATTCAGTGCAGTATCATTAGCTCTGCATGTCGCTGTTGTTAAGCCTACTGCATATGTGTCACCTGACATCACCATATTGCCCATATCGTCTTTACATACAACATTGGCTGTAATGTCACCATCAACAGTATCACTGGCTGATGGTGATGGTGACCAAGTGACAGTGGACACTGCTGTTCCAGGATCCACATTCATGGAAAGAATGACACTCGGACATGTCAAAAAAGGTGCTTCATTGTCTGCAAAGAGAGCATGACACAATCGAACAGGATTTAATATAACAAATATCAGAGAAAAGAAAGAATATCAAGCAAAGAAAGAATTGTGAAAGAGAAACCTCCAGCCAAGCAATTTAAATTTTAGTTCTAGAAAATCACTTGTGTACTTTAATGAATGCAAATACAGTATATTCAGTGTTGTGAGCTACGTCTTATATGCATGGATGTTAAACAGTGAGGTGAATTATAATGGTGTTTATGGAAAATCAATCATGGTGAATCTATTTCTCTTATTATGAGTCAGGGTCGAAAAATCACAATGTCCAATACTTACCAACAACGGTGATGTTAAATTGGCATGACCCTTCATTCAGTGCAGTATCATTAGCTCTGCATGTCACTGTTGTTAAGCCTACTGCATATGTGTCACCTGACATCACCACATTGCCCGTATCATCTTTACATACAACATTGGCTGTAATGTCACCATCAACAGTATCACTGGCAGATGGTGATGGTGACCAAGTGACAGTGGACACTGCTGTTCCAGAATCCACGTACACAGAAGGAACATCAAGTGGACATGCGACTGTAGGAGCTTCAGTGTCTGTAAAGAAGACAACACATTTTACCAATTATAGTGATATTATTCACAAATTATTTACAGCCAATGAAGTTGCAACTATCATGCTGACAGTCCTTACTACAAGGAGTTTTGTCAGCTCAATAGAGGAATAATACATTATTGTCACCAAACTAGACCAGCTGATGTGGCGAGCTGCGGACTGTTTGGTGTCTTCAGACAGCTGAATAAAGGTTAAGAAAAAGACCCACAGGAAGCTGACCACTGCATTTCTAGGCTTTATGAAAAAGACATTACTTAAAAGAAAGCAAAGAAAAAAAGAAGGAAAAAAAAGTTAGCCACAAAAGGATATGTCAATGAGTCTAATAAGGCTATTGGTGGTTTCTTTCTCTATAAGCTACAAACAATACCAATGGGAGTCCCTGGAGCAACTTGGGGTTTGAAATGTTTAAGTGGTTATAGAATTTTCCCACAGATACTACAGTAACACTAAAAATATATAGGCGTTACATACTAGTGCTGGCTGATGTAGACAAGAAATAAAACTCATGTACATTGTTCTCTTTGGCTTAAATACATGATTTTATTTTTAAAACTGTATGGCTTAACAAAAAGGTACAAATCACAGTCTAGCGGTGAAGTATTGTAGAAACAATAAGAATAGAATGAACAAGGATGAAAAATAAGAACATTAATACACCATGGGTATTGTAGGCTTTTGGTCACTGACAAGACATGGTCAATGGTGTGGTCCATAGGTAATAAAACGCAAAAATCATATAGAGCGCTGAAGGCGCAAGATGGGAAACTAGAACTGTATCTATTGTTGGAACAGGAAAAACGCATGGGCGCCATTTCAGCAGCAGCAGCAGCAGCAACAGCAGCAGCAACAACAACAGCAACAACAACAGCAACAACAACAGCAACAACAACAACAACAACAACAACAACAATAACAATAACAATAATAATAATAATAAACATTTATAGGGCGCTCTACAATAAACACAGCGCCTCACAGGAAAATCCAAGAAAAGAAAGGGGAAAAATTATCACAGCAAATGGGAACTACTAGTGTTCACTCTCTCGGAAACAGGAATGTTTTGAGAGAGCACTTGAAGACCGGAGTAGATGCCGCTCCTCTGATGTCACAGGGCAGTTGGTTCCAAAGCTTAGGAGCAGCAACGAAAAATTGACTGTCTCCGGCCTTTTTGTGGGAGCGAGGAACAACCGAGCGAGTGACATCAGATGACGAGCGGAGCCTCCTACAGTCTTCAGAATGGTCAGTATTGTACAGAATGAGGTTTTCTGTGAGATATGTTGGTGCTTGACTTTGCATACATTTGTAGACATAGAGGAGGATTTTGTATTTGATTCTTTCTCTCACTGACAACCAGTGAAGAGATCTCAACAGGTCAGATGAATTTTCTTCTCTACCACAGGCAAACACAAGATGAGCAGCTTTGTTTTGAAGGGGCTGTAGCCGCTTGATATCTACTTCTTTTGTTGGCGTAGTCAATGCAGGAAAGAACCAATGATCTGACAGCATGGTGGCATGCTGACTGAGTGAGAAACCTGCGAATATGCCATAGATTGCGGATATGGAAATTTGCACTCCTAAAGACAGAATTTATGTGACTGACTGGTCATGGAGAGGGATGAGTCAAGATTAACACCTAGGTTTTTAACAGTAGCAGAAGGGCTGATGGATATGTCACCTAAATTAAGCTGGATGTAGGGAAGTGTGTTAAGAGCCCTTGGAGAGGCAAAAACAATGAAATCATTTTTGTTTTGATTAAGTTGCAGCTTATTATTCTTCATCCAGGTGTTAATTTGTAAGATACAGGTAGACAGGTTGATGATCGATAGTGTCAAAGGCTGCTGACATATCAAGTAAAACCATGAGAACAACTTTGTTTTTGTCAAGGGAATGTAAAATGTCATTTTTGACCTTAAGCAAGGCGGTATCTGTACAGTGGTGTGCTTTATATGCAGACTAAAACCTTGTTGTTGTTGATGTGGTTGATGACTTGACATGATGCAGCCTTTTCGGTGAGTTTAGCCAGGAATTTGATATTAGAAATCGGGCGATAGCTTTTGAGCACATTATGATCCAGGGTGGGTTTCTTGAGAACAGGAGTAATGATGAATTGCTTGAATGTTTCTGGGAAAACACCAGACATTAGTGATGCATTGACAATTCTTGTAATAATAGGTAGCAGGATTGGTAAGCATTCTTTGATAAGCCATGATGGAACCGTGTCAAGGGAACATGCTTTGTTGGGAAATTGGCTTATAAGTTTTTGGACCTCTAATTTGGAGAGGGATTTAAACGTGGGCATTATTTTGCTAGAAGGAAGATTGTCAGTGTGCTGAGCAACCCCAGTGAGTGTAGTGGTCTCAGGTTGAACATTTGACCTGATTTTCTCAACTTTCTCAACAAAGAATGACATGAAATTGTTAGCAAGTTCAGTGTCAGAGTCACAGACTGGCAGTGTTTTGGAGGACTTATTAAGAAGACCATTGATCGTGGTGTACATGTCCTTAGGGCTTGCATTTAAGAACTTGCTGGAAAAGTAGTCAATTTTGGCGTTAGCTATCAGCTTACAAACTCGGGTCTTCTAGGCTGTAAATGTACTGAGGTAAGCATCAGAACGACTTTTCCGCCATTTGCGCTCAAGCCGTCGACAAGTTCGTCTCTCTTCACGGATAAAGTTGTTATACCATGGAAGTCTTGACTTCACAACACGAACCCTAGTGGTGACTGGACATACCTCATCGAGTACAGAGAGTGTGAGGGATACGTATGTCTCTGATAGAACAACTGTATCATCTCCGTCTATCATGATCTCTCCCAGACGATCAGCAAGTAGATGTTTAAACAAATTCAAATCAAACTTTCCATACTCACGGGATGTTCTAGTTATTTTCATGGGACGGGGTTTTTTGCATGAGAATGCATGTCACAATGTGATGATCAGAATACAGAACTGGGTGTATTTCTGTTGCTTGATCTATGTCATCGTCAGAACGAGTGATAATTAATCAAGCGTATGGACAAGTTTGTGGGTGGGCCCCGATATGTGTTGACAAAATTCAGTGGTTTCCTGAAACTGTCTGACATCCCTTTTTTCAGGGGTATCAACATGAATGTTGAAGTCTCCGAGAATCACCAATTGACAGGGGGCAATGGAGAGTTCATCAATAAACAACTCGAACTCGAGTAAGAAGTCAGAGGTTTTAAGACCATTGGCAGGTGAGGGGGGAGGGCAGTATACCGCTACAATTGGGTTGTTTGGCTCTTATTTTTAACACAGACATGTTCAAAGTTGAGAGTTTCAAAGCAGGAGGAGGTTATAAACAGATCAAGGGGTTTCTTGAAGAGGACCCTAATTCCACCACCTAGATTTCCCTTTCCACGAGGAATGTTAAGAAATCAATAGCTAGGAGGTGTACACTTTCCTGTAACAACTGCATCATGTGTAGTTGGCCAGGTTTTATGTAAGAACATGATATCAACACCATTCTCCAAAATATAGTCAACTGATGTGCGAGTTTTGTTGCGCACTGAATTGGCGTTCCATGTTACGACATTGCGGTTTGAGTGAGGTTTGGCCCTAACCAGTGGTGTGAGGTTAGCGGGATTACTTCTGTGTTGACGGTTATTATTAATATGTTCATGGTGGTCAAGTTGAGTTGAAGTAAGTGGGGCTGTTCCTAGGAGGTATACTAGGTTGTTACGAACACTAGATATCTTCCTACTAGTTCTCTTTCCACCTCGTTTTCCTCGGTGGCGCTAGCGTCTTTGTTGCTGAAACCGGGGAGGCGTGGGTGTAGAAGGTCCATGACAATGGTGATTCAGGCATGGTTGGTGTAGGAGGTTCAGGGTGTCCAAAGTCTGACAGGTCTCAGCAGGAACAGGGCACTTCAAATAGTTGGTAACACTTAGTTTACGCAAAAAGATGGCTGAGTATTGGATACCATGCACTATTGAAGTCAAAGACAGATTCATAGTCTTAAATACAGGCTTATCTTGTCTTATTGTTGTGAGGCACTGAGGCTGGTTTGTCACAAAGCGTTGATCCATGTCTCTCAATAGGAAGAAATGCTCCTGAACAATTTGAACAACAGCATTAAACAGCATTGGACAAAGAACTGGCGTCTTCAGCCTGGTAGTAAAGGTCTGCAGTTATGTACAAAAATGGTACCAAAAACAAGCATAAAATGCATCATATTGGTAACACAGAGTCAGATACCGAAGCCTTTATTGTGATCTATACATGCTTTCTGACATATATCTGAACTTTTGACATGGTAGAAAAACTCAAGCAGCAGATAAAGGGCAATTGTCGGGGAGCGAATAAAAGCTGCTACACACGGCGCTGCCTCAAGCATATAATCATTGTCTGCACTGATCTGCACTGATCTATTGTATCAAAAGAGTCACTTGCTGAAATGGCGTCCAGCATGATTTCACGATTCAGCTCTAGTTCCCCATTTTGTGCCTTCAGCGCTCAATAATCTCTGATAAAAAGACATGCAAATTGACAAGTGTCCCACACAACCTTTTTTTGTCCTTATGTGGGTGAATCGAAACATTGCACAGCATGTGCATGGTCTGCGCAGGCTCCGCAGTTGAATGACCAGGCAACCTTTGATCCGATGGTCCGAAATTACAAAATGGCGTGGCAAGACGACCTCCGTTTCTAGGCAGGGGAAACATTTGCATGTATTGACGTCATCCAGTTTCAACTGGTTAAAGGTCACCCGAAGATTTTGTTTCTGAGCTTGCACAGAGTATGCACTCACCGTGCAGAGAACAGATGCTGTTGAATTTTTAACAGATTTTCGCCCATCATGCGGGGGTTATGGTGTAATCCCGAATTCCAGACCTCGGCCATAGCTCACAGCTGAGGTTTTGCAATTCACAGTGCGTGAAATTGACATTTTGTCGATAGAGAAAACAAAAATCCTGTTGCTATAAAGAAAATCATTGTTCTCTCAGCTTTGTCAAGTTAAAGTTTTTTTGTGGCAGTTGTTCTCTCATAGAAAAATTATTATGGCAATTCCAAGAAAATATTCCTGTTATATAACCCTGTTATATTTATGAATATTCTGTTGGCAACTTGTTAACAGACTATTTATAAGTCTCAACAAACTGAGAAAAAAGAATTAGCTGTTGCAAACTGCTTACCAACCAAAAGGACCTATGGATAAATGCAAAAAAAACTGTTAATGGCCTTATGTTTCGACCCTAGCAGTCTTTCTCAAATACTAAATGTCAGTACAACACACACATGTAAGTATACTGGTGTACTAAGACCAAAGAAAGAAGTGAAAATGGAGAGGTTGGGGTTTGAGGGAAGAGGCTGGTTTAACTACAAGACGTTGGAAAAAGAAAAGACAGAAAACAGAAAAAACATTAAAGGTGGGAAGAGGGAGGAAACGTTAACAATTAGTGAAAGTATCTCAACGAACTGTTGTGATGGAGTTGTGCTGTGTGATGTGTCACGTCACCAAGCAGCCCCTTGGTAAGATTAATGTAGAATTTTAAAATCTTGCTTGTATCTTGCTTGTAAACTTAGGTCAGTAAAAAGCCAAAGGCTCATTTGACCCCTCTCATCAAAGACATAAATAATATGGTATAAACAAAATGCTGAAAGGGCTCCATAATATTCTCCTGGATACTTGAAAAGGACACCTACTAACTAGTCAAAACACCTCCCAGCATAAGTGGCCCGTTTCTATGGATAGAGCATGCAGTTCACTTCCAACAACAGGCTGTAGAGGCTGTTAGTAGAGTCAGATGTAACAGTGAAGTGGGGAATACCAAAGAGACTTTGCCAGCCTGTGAAGGGCACTGCCAAGAAGGGGTGAGCTTTTTAGGGGGGGTCTGTCTAAGAACATGCCCTTTAGGAGGTGCAAGATAGTGGTGTTGTTTAAAGGTTGGAACTGTCATCGAACCTAGTATTGCACCAATTGCAGACCTGTAGCTACAGATGATGGTGATTTGGAGACCTGAGTTGAAGAGGTGAAGAAAGAAACCCTGTTCAGAGGGGCAATCAAAATCATCTTGTAACTCTAGTAACTGCAGCTATGGGAATCTTTTTGCCCAAGCTTAAGGATAAGCATGTCAGGTGCAGAATGTTGAAAGTTTAGATGGGACACAAAGAGGTTTATGTGATGTGTGTACAGAATATTGAAGATTTGTTGGACGGTTGGGCAGTGAAGAGACCAATCTTTGAGAACCGCTCAATCCCGTGCTGTTCTCTTTCCCAGAGAACATTGAGAATGCACCTAGGTGGGGAATGCACCAGTTGAGAAGAATCCATGTTTGCATGCAAAGGGTAGATGATGGGTACCCCCTTGCTGATTCAGGTAGAAGCTATTGTGGCATTGTCTGTTTTTATAAAAAAAAATTGCTTTATGACCCAGCTTGTCATTAAAGTGAAGGGCATTTTGGACTGCTATGGAGTTCTAAGTTGATTTGAAGGAACCTTTCTGTGTGGTACCAAGTTCTGGCTACAGAAAGATCGTCCAGGTGTGCACCCCTTCCTGACTGTGAGGCATTTGTTGTCAGAGAGTCACTGACGGAGTGGGTTATGAGAATGTTGCACCACACAGGAAGTTCTGACGACAGAGCCTCTATTTTAGATGAGATCGAATCAGGGAGCTGACCAGAACTGGTGTGATAATTATGTCTCTTTAAAGTCAGTAATGAAAAAGCAGGTGAAGCTGAAGAGGGTGCATATGCATTATGCACCATGGCACAATGTCTAAAAGACTTGCCATGAAACCCGATAGATTGAGCATGACTCTGGCTGAGAGTGTCCATTGTAGGTGCAAGGAAGAAGTGAATGCATTCCTCTTCCTTGCACTTGAGGGAGGCTTTTCCAATCATCACATAAAACCGGACAAAATCATACAATCACTCAATTTGGGCTCACAGGTGACTGGAATCAAAGTGGAGCTCCAGGGAACCTCAAGTCATCAACCAACAGAAAGAAATTGATGATAAGAAATCAACAGTCACCTTTCTAACCCAAGATATCAAGCAATAATTGGCCAGCACCAACAGTCAATTTGATGGCACACATACACAAATAGAGCAAGTGAAGAAAAATGTGGAGGATCTTCAAAATCGGAGCAGCAGAATAACATCATCAAGCATGACATTCCCGAAGGAGCAGAGGGCTACCAACGGTGGGAAGTTTTCCTGGCTAATTTGTTTGCATCCCACATGAAGCTGGAAGACGGCCATGAATATCCAAATAGAAAGGGTCCATCGCACTCCAACAATCAGTAAGCAAGGCAAACATCTCCATAACAACACCAGGCCCAGACCCATTCACAGCAAACTGCTCCGCTTTGTTGACCAACAATATCTCCTCAAGCAAGCACCTAAAACTCTCAAGAATAATCCATTCAAAGGCACTAATATCTACATGTCAGATGATGTAACATCAATCCTTCCAAAGATAAGAAGTGACAAATCTTATAAGCAATAAAGAACAGTCTTACATCCATTGGATTGGCTAAAATGAGTTACTTTGGTGAGCAGTTCAAAAGGGACAAAAATAATCCTAAAAGTACATTGAATTTAGCTTATCAATTCATTACCAAATAGATCAAAAACGAAGCCAAATCCTTCCGATTTTGTTCAAAAATGATGTGTGTTTTGACAATGATAGTGACAATGCTAGTATCTTTATTGATCAGTTTGTCAATATAGGCAACAAAATTGCAGGGGAACTTCCATCAGCCTTTTTGAGACTTTTCTTGGTGACAACTGTCAGCATTTTTTATTTCTTACTCCATAGTCACTGAAGCAGAAATTGCCACTGTTAATTCTAATCTCCTCTCTGGGAAAGCTCCAGGTTGCTCCAATTATTTTGAGTTCATTTGTTGTAAAAGAGGCCAAGAATGCATTAGCTAAAGCCATGAGCACTTCTGTTTAATAAACAGATTTCGCTTGGGTTTTTTCTTGACGGACTAAAATAGGGAAAGTGATTATACACATACAGGAAATCAAACATAATATTAGTTAATATAGACCTATTTCAATATTACTTGCGCTTTTTAAAGTTGTTGAAAAAAAAATTTTGTCTCGTACAAATCTTCAAGTTCACAACAAAGACAAATTTGCCTGTGGGGTCCCCCAGGTATCGGTTCTAGGTCTATTATTGTTTATCATATATGCAAACGATATTTGTAACTCCTGTCTTTTCAGTGTTTATTTGTCCTTGTCATGTTAAAATCATGTGTGTCCTAGGAAAAGTATAAAAACAATTTTGCTCCTTTTTTCCTACACCGATGGCCACACATATTACACATGTTTCCATACTGTATCCTCGTGTCCCCATTATTCGCACAAGCAAGACTTGAAATTGAATTTTGACTTGATCAACAGATCACTGAATAACTTTGAGATTTATTTTTCGTATGATGTCAATGCCTTCCTGAGAGAAGGATTTGAAGCATTCAGAACGTCATCAAAGCACACGAAAGCTCGTCGTCTGCAAACTATCCCGATTTGCCAAGATGCTTTGTACGCCACATAAATTCATGCACTTGAGTTGGAATGTCCCTTCGGAGTACCCGTTGTGCCGCCCTTCTTCAAAACACTTGAGTCTGTGCGGGCTAGACGAGTTGTCGTTGTATTGTTAATTAACACGAGCCAAGGGTGATGGGGGATGGGGTGGTGGACATCTGCGCTGCAATCAGAGTTTGTCAAACAGTACAGTTATTTCTAGTGCTATATACATCTACGTACAGTTAATCACTGGCTACTCCTCCACCACCGGTATGCAGGGAATACCGTGGCAATGGCAGAAAAACGTGTCCTCAGCTTGAAGTCGTTTGACATTGCAGCAGGATTTGAGCTGTGTCCAGTGAGCACAGCCATCCATCATACACTGCCCCCAAGATGTAAAATAAACACTGTCAGATCCCGCCATCTCCAGTGGTTGAAATCGATGACAAACACAGCATTTATCTGCTTCATCTACTTCGTCATCGTTGAATGAGATGACGTGTTGCTAGGTCTTTGTGAATCTGAGCTTGTGGTGCACAAAGAGACGGATTTTCTTTTCTTGCCTTTCGACGACTTACTTGACTTTCTTGATGTTTGGACTGATTGCTTCTTTTGCGCCCGAGCTGTCTATTCCTTGAACTTTTTCAACAATTTCTTCTTCCTTGATTGGCTTACTGGAAACGACATAGCTTAAACACTTTCTCTTCTTGACAGGTTTGTTTCTTTGCCCGATCAGCTGTTCCCTCTCGTTGAAAACTCAACTATCCGGGCTCCGCTGGCGTGATCAGACGTCTGGTGATCAAACTCGGCAGCAGTCGTTTCATCTGGCTGTCGCTCCTCCTCTGGCTGATCTTGCTGCAAGTTTGGGGATGAAGGGTTGTGAGTGTGGCTGCCGACCGGCTGTGCTGGTATTTCGATGGGTTTGGGTGTTGGTGGGCATAGGATTTTGGCAGGAATAAACACCGATTTGTCAATTACTTGAGCATCGAACGGGTAGATACCAGCCTTTCTGAATGAACTTTGGAGGCTTCCAGGGGACATCGCCTTTACGTATGACTTGCATGCCAACCCACATATTGCAAACTTATCAGTTCCAGTACAAGAGTTGGCTCTCATGTAGTTGTGACATTCGGCATTGTAGATACGCTCAAATATCCGACGTCTAGGGGTTGAAGTAAAATGACTTGTGTGCGCTGGTAGAACAAAAAGTAAGATGTTGTCCTTCTTGGCCCAATCTATCAAGGGAAGAGAAATATGGGAAGTATGACCACCGTAAAGAACGAGTAGTGGCTGATCTGGTCGCCCTTGTGGGGTAAACTTAAAAAAATGTAAAGACAGGTATGCCATGAAGACTTCTGAATTTGACCATCTCGAGTCAGTGACCGTTCCTGCAGTTCCAGGTGAGCAGTCTGTCAGCAATTCTTGCCTCATTCTCTTACCGGGGAAGACAAAATATGGTGGGATCTGTTGCCCAAGGGCATTGCCGCAACCGATAATTGAGATGGTGGAACCTTTGCCAGAAGTCACTGCAGGTGTGTATGCCGAAGATGATGTGACTATGGAAGGGGGTGTGTGGTTAAATGTAAGGCCTTTATCATCGATGTTGTAAATTCTCTCAGGTGAGTCTCGCAGATTGTATTTCATCAAAATCGCATCCAGTTCCCCATAGTATGAAGCGACGAACCCCTCCGATGTAGCCTTAGCCCACCGTAGCTCAAGGCCCCTTGGCGAGGTCCTTCAATTCCGGCCATCTGCTCATGAAGGAGTAAAACCATCTCATGGTCAATGGCTGATCCTTGGGTCTTTTTTGAAGGGCAATTACATCAGTGGTGGCTATGACAACAACCTCTGAGCGGCTGTATCCATAGCCGCAGCCGCAGCTTGCCATTATTTTGAGGTGATCTACCAATCGCGCCTCCACTTCACATGAAAATATGGGCTCTCTCCCGGACTTGACTACTTCAACACCAATTCTTCCTCGAATCCTATCCCGCAATGTTGCCACGGGTAGGCCATATTTTCAAGCGGCGCTGCTGATTGGTTTCTTCTCATGGAGATCTTCCCAATAAGTTTTGGTCATAGCCGTTGGCGAATAGCACCGGTATGCTGAACCCCTTGGTTGGATTGCGGTGCTGCTGGTGCACATATTCTGCATTAAAAAAACAAAACAAACAATTATACATGTAGTAATAATAATAATAATGAGTTACCGGCACAAAGGAAAATGAGATCTTTCTTTTGCATGCTGTGATATCGTGTATGGATACACAAATATCACAAAACAGCAATAATTAATATTACACTACAAGCCCGCGGAGTCCTAAATATTTAACAGTGAGTAAACATTATAAAGCCTAACTTAAGAGTCTAACTATAAAGCCCCTACAATTTTGGACAGATATTTCCGCGCCCCGCTGGTTTTTCGCACGAAATGAACACGGTTTCCCCTCTTTTGATAAGCCAGCAAGAGCCTATTGTGATTCACAATAAAAGCCATGGCGAAATTTTGGACAGATATTTCCGCACCCCGCTGGTTTTTCGCGCGAAATGAACACAGTTTCTCCTCTTTTGATAAGCCAGCAAGAGCCTATTGTGATTCACAATAAAAACCATGGCGAAATAAGATCAGAGTAGAAATTACCCTTGCTTTATGAAATGACTAACTACATTTTGATTTTATTCAAAACTAATTTACACCATGAGGCCTAAAAATCAAAAAGAAAACACTTACCCGTTTATTAAATGAGAATGCATTGGCTGAAACTAATTATGCACTTGTCATTAAATATGCAATGCATTATTTAAGCTGGTTCCCCCTAATGAAACCTGACCCCATCTCCGCAAGCAACAGCCTGTGAATACAATAATTATTAAAATAAGTTATTGTTAAATTCACGAATATAAATAATTAATATTATATTATGTTTAAAAAAGAAAAGAAAATAGTATGTGCGTATCTTTTCATAAAACAATAACCCCCTGAACGTGTTTTGGGGGTAAGCCCTGCGTCCAATTTACAATATTCACAATTTTCTGAAATAGGCCTATAGGCCTTCAACCCTCCGTTGTATTTCGTCCGCCCTCTGTTGTCAGGTGAAAGTCACGTGATCTTAGTATCAAACTTGGACAAACTAGATGAACACGGAACTTTCAGTGATGTTTTAGTGTTTTAATTGACCATTTTAGCAAGTTATGTTTTGTATTCAGTCTAAAAGGTAAGATTTTATACATTTTGAAGATTATCGGAAATACTTACCGGAAAGGCTTTGATTTTCCACATCTTTGCGAGAAATTGACGATTATGTAAGTTGCAGAATTACGTCAGTGCGTATTGTAAATTTACAAAAACTACACAGGTAGTTGTGCTTGCGCAAATATATGTGACGCACTAATTTGGGGTACGGGACGATACCCGTGTGTAACGCTTACTGGAAGTTGTTGCCAGCTTATATTATATACATCTATATGAAATTATAGTATTTTCCCAACATGGAATAAAATGTCTATTGTTTGATGTTGAGGGTCAAACTAAAGACATTGAAACTGGCAAGTAGTGTGAGCACTGGTAACTAACTGTAGAAACCTCCGGTGATCTATAATTGAGTACATGGAGGTAGTACAAGTCTAGGGATGTGGCCCACCAATCAGACAGAGACAATGTACAACAGTTGTTCAAGTTTTTCATTCAGAAAAGTTTGGGTCTAATGAAGGTATTGAGAGGCTGAATGAAGGTTGATGATTGGCTGCCACTCGTTGGACTTCCTTGGAGATATTTAAATAGGTGAAAAGAATCCTGGTCCAGTTTTACGAGAAAGAGGATTTTGGTTTTCTTTTCCATCAAAGAAGTCATCTCTTTTTCCAAACCACTCTGACGAGCAAGGTCTTGGGGACTGGAGTAGGTCAATTTAATGATTAATGACTCATAGTCAATCCATTTCAAAACTAAACTTAATAAAGGTGCCAACACAAAATCTGTCTTAAAATGGACTTATGAACAAAAACAAGAAGATTCTGCCTGACCATGACTCTGTTAACAAACTCTGTAATGACTTTTCTATGTTTTTCGCTAATAAAGTGTCATATATCCACAGTAAATTACAGAATGACCAGAATGAACAGAGTTCTAGTAGTAATGTAGATATATCTATTTATGACTGTGTATTGTGCCACCTCTCAAAGTTCAGTGTTTTATGTGAAGATGAAGTTGTTAATTTTATCAATAAGGTTTCTAACAAAAGTTGTCTCCACCTTGACCATGTTCCCACATGGTATCACAAACAAAACCTAGGTTTTTGTTCCTATCATCTTTAGCATAATAAACAGGTCTCTTTCCAAAGGAGTTTTTCTGGATGCACTCAAGCATTATTAACCCAATCATTATAAAGCAATCCTTGGATGCAAATGCTTTGCAAAACTACCGTCCTGTTGCAAACATCCCCTTCATTTCTAAGTTGATTGAGAAGCATGCATTCAAATGTATTAATGAGCACATGGAAAAACACATCTGAATGAAGAGCTGCAATCGGCTTATCACACAGCACACACAGCACACACAGCACTGAGACTACATTGCTTCTAATTATTAAGAACAACATGATCAAATGCCTCTACAACCAGAAAGGTGTGTTCCTTGTGTTCTTGGACCTTTCCTCCGCATTTGATACGGTTGAGCACAGTGTCTTGTTTAGCAGGGTGGAAAATGAAATCGGTCTTATAGGAACAAATCCTTACAAATCCTACTTCACAGGGAGGACAAGAATTTGCATTGACGTGCTCTCTCTGATCCCCAGCACATGAACTATGGTCTACCACAGGGTTCCATATCATTGGCCATATCATCAGGAAACCCTGTGTATCCTACCACATCTTCGATTCAGCATATCTTGCAACCACTCTTTCGTTGAATGTACTGGTTTGTGATCCTCAGCTGATAATACGCAGTTTTTTATATAGCACTTTATCACACCCTATGGGCGTCTCAGAGCGCTCAGTATTTTTCCTGCAAGGTATGATGAGTTACGTTTTTGAAGTATGAGACCTGTTCCTTTACATACACCATGACATAGCACCATGTAATGGTTCACAAGGTGCTGTGGCACAATCTGCTGCCAGTCAAACCAGGAACACGGGGCGAACCCCTTCTCTTTGCGATAAGTGTCACTGGGTTCTTTTACGTGCATTACACAACACACGGGACCAACGGCATTACGTCCCATCCGAAGGACGAAGCAATAATGGTTAAGTGTCTTGCTTAAGGACACAAGTGTCACGACCGGTACTCGAACCCACACTCTGCTGATCAGAAACACCAGAGCTTGAGTCCGGTGATCTTATCCGCTCGGCCACAACTCGACTTATCTAACAAACAATTCTTCCCCGGTCTCTGGCATCTGCTGCAAAGAAATCATTTTTCTTTGTTGCTTCTCAATTATGGAACAGTCTACCCACAACCTTACAGTTTACTGCTTTCCCACAAGTGTTCAAGAAAAGACTAAAAACCCACTTATTTCCGCATTGTTAAAATTGTTACATTTAATAACATTATTTCCTTCTTTTGTTGCTGTTTTTTTTACCTCATCATAACAGCTGTGATCTTGATGGAATAACGGTATAGAAGTGCGGTATAGAAGAGTCTATAATCTACATGGAAAAGACTAACACATTACTCACCATTAACAGAGATCTCAAAGGAGCAATTTGCATTATTTTTAGAAGAGTCCATCGCTGTGCATGTCACTGTTGTTGTTCCTACATTGAATTTACTACCCGACATCACCATCATGCCTTCATCATTAACACAAGTAATACTGGTTGGATCAATAACACCATCAACAGCATCATCAGCTTTTGGCATTGGTGACCAATTGACGATCCCTTGATTCGTTTGATGCATGACTTTAATGTTTGCTGGACACATGACATTTGGACTCTCATTATCTAAAGAAGTAAATAAAAAAGGTAGACTAATTTTTAGGTAGTTTTAGTTTTAAAACTGGTGTATCTACATGTAAGCATGCACATCAGTTTAATGTTTACAGTAAGCAAAAGGCCTTATAAATTTAAGATTTTTGCTTTACTGTCTGTGTAATGTTCTTTTTCCCAATTGAAAACACAAACGAGATGTTTGAGGGTCTGAAAAAGATTTCAGGTCATGTAAAAATGTAATTTACAAATTTCCACACAAAAACATTACTTGCCCTAATAATACCCACAAAGATAAATAAGCAGGAGAAAGAGATGCACAACAGAAGTTAAACCTGAAAGCATACACAGACACTCTTCTTCATGCTCAGCCGAGCAACCTCAAAGAAGGGGGATACAGTTCTTGTGCGTCAGCCAAAGAGAACCAAACAGTCACTTTCCCCATTCAACCCCAACCCATTTGATATGAAGTCATGATGAGAAGAGGGAACATGATCAAAGCCAGACGAGAAAAGATTACAAGCGAAATGTTTCTTACTTCAAAAAGATTCACATATCTCCTCCAGATCACCACACTTCTTTAGAAGACTATGAAGAACACATAATCTACCACCTACCACAGAACCACCGACTAGCCAGAAAGACACTACTGTATCTACACATTAACATCTGAGAACACATTATGAAGTTCAAACGCTGAAAAAATAGCACTACCCAAATGCACAAATGTTTGAAGTTTTTTTCACCAAAAACATGTGTATGGGAGTATGGCTGGGCAAACATTGTCTTCAAGGGGCTGTGTCGTCATGATCATAACAGTAAATGGAATAACCTAGTTACTTCACCTGAGTGCGTGCACGCAGTCACACAACAGTTTGACAATGACGGCACCCTTTGTGATTTGACCACAAGCACACACGTGTGCAGTATCTTGGTGAGAATTCATCTTTCCATGCTTAGCCACAGGCCTGCTATAATCATGACGACACAGCCCGCAAATTTTCCTGCTTTGGGTCTCAATAAATTCACCTGGCAAAGAGTGGACCCCTTTCGCGGCCGCACTTAGTTTTCTAAACTGGTCGGACTATGAGTGTTAGTTGCAACAGTATTTTCAGATTTGTTATTAAGGGCATCGTTAGTGTTATCACGAAATAAACAGTTGGCCTGGAAGTGCCCTTTTTGTTTGCATGTCCAACAAACTATTTCCTTTCTCGGGTTTAACCTTCTCATCTTTAAAGATTCAACCATTTTGGCCAGATTATATACCTTTTTACTTAATAGTTCTGCAAAGCGATTAGAATATTCAAATTGCCCCTTCCCACTACCAGTGTTGTAGTCGAGACCTGGAAGTCAGAAACCAGGACCGAGACCTTGACATTCGAGAACGAGACCAAGCCCGAGACTATCCCTTCCGAGATCGAGACTTTTGCAGCCCAAGACTGTACCAAGCATATACATACTAATGTACGGTTTTGAAGTCAATGTCCCCTCATCAGTGCCCCATGCTGTTGTGCCCTGCTTGGAATCAAAAGATAACATCTCAAGGATGATTGCTGATGACTAACATGAAAACTTAGCATTTGGTTCATTCTAAAACACTACAACACAAAAACTGTAGGTGATATCAGTTTTAGCAAGACATAGTATGCAAGCTAATAAAAATAAGTACTGCTGCTATAAAGATTTAGAAAACACACAATCATATTCAAGTTTTCAACAAAATTTCACAGTTGTTTATTTCAATGCATCATCTTTAATAGCATAGCACCTCTTGGACATAAGATTTAAATCTTAACATAGATTTATTTTTAGAACCACCACACAGCTCTTTAATTTTGTTTACATGATGATACTGCCAACCTCATTAGATAGTATTGACACCATCACATCATGCAAGTAACTTTAAAACTGACTTGATAACAACTAAAAGGAACGACATGAACTAGTTATTGAACCTTTCGATATTGGTAATTTTATATTTAGTACGCATGTTAGTGGACTAGGTAGCCATGTATTTTCACTTGATTTAAAAGGAGAACAAAGTTCTTGAAATTCTCCAACTTCTGTGTAGATTTAATACAGTTTTGTTCTTTATACTCTGCTAGCGGGAGGCATCAGTTTAGTTGTAAAACCCCAAATCACAGTAACTTATCATAAACAATCCACACGTGGGAGTCAAACAAGCATGCAGTCTGGTTGCAAACTGGTTCGCTTTGCCTACATAGTAAGTCTGCATAGCCATACCGCAGAGCACATGGGCGATCTATCAATGGAGCGAAAACCAGACATGGACTTGATATAGTGCAAAACGAATGTTTCTATTGGTGTTGAAATCCTACACCGCGCGTAACAAATTTTGCCATTGGCCAATTTCACCCTACGGCCAGCGGCTGGAATTAATTCTGTAAGAATGCACTGCCGCCTCAAACCAACCATGGAGGATCGGAAACTCGGTAGTGCTGAATGGCCTCACAGCAAAATGGTTGGATAACTATTGCTTATTTAATTTTCCTTGCACTTTTATTTGAATAGGGTAGTCTCCTCACGGAAAAAAGCTAAATCGTTGGAGTTTTATATTATGCTGTTGTGGATATTTTTGACTGGCCAGCCGGACCAAATGGCAAAGTGTTTCAGCTAGTCCCACCGCCATGTATTAACTGGCATTAAATCTGCCAATGGACTACCGCAAAGGTCGAACCCTGACTTGTGTAATAATGGCTGAAGAATTTACTGAATAAATTTTGGCTGGTTTTTAATAATGAATGGGAGAAACTCAGGTCAACCTTTACCTTCCAGAAGAAATTTGTTATTTTTCATCTCTTCGATTTCATTTTCCCCTCTTGTTTCATTCGTTGGAAACAACACTATCCTGACCATCACAGTTTTATACACGCATGCAATTGCAAAGCAGAGGTATGTTTCCAAGTGTTCATTCCACTATAAGGTTTTTACAAATCTATATAAAAACATTTGCTAAACACACAAGGTTTCGCATAAATTTCACATGCAGCAACTTGCGTCTTTTGGGGATCGGAGTCAACAATGGTTTTCTGTCTTTTTTGAATTACTTTTTTATGGTTAATTTGAATAATGATGAAAAATTACAATGGGGACAATATTACAGCACAAAATACACAAAAATAGTGCACGGCTTGATTTAAACACCAGGCTGTGCTTGAAAAAATAGACCATGATTTCAGAAAACTGGCCATGCAAAACATGACTGCATGGCTCACTAGCTAAAAACACTGACTGGCATCTGGCTTAGGGTGAACCTTGCTTTCCTCCTTTAAGTTCCTTGTGATTTGTAAACCCGAACAAAATAACAGCCTATTTATTCACCATTTAACTTTTTTTAAAACTAAAACATAGGCTGGACGAAGATTACCCCAAAACATTGCCAAACTATGTGACGATCCTGACAATCTACTTGTGTGTGTGTATGTGTGTAGCCATTGATTTCCATAGTGACTGGATAGGACACGTCAAGCGTGTTTGTAAACATTTGATGATCAAGGATTCGGTACGTACTGTAGTTGCTCTAGGGGACAGTTGCGCTATAATGGCACAGCAGTAAAATGACGTGCAACGCAGGTTATAGTCCACGATGACGCCTCAGCGACCATAAACTGCAATGCAAAAACTAAGCATCCAACATTCACAGCATCCTGCATTTATCATCGTGCGACAAATTATAAATAACCAGCCTTCATCAAAAGTGAAGGATGACAGATTGGGGCGAACTAACAAGTTTCTCCATCGGATCGACACCTCCAATCAAGCAGCATGCCAACGACAGATAAGCAACATGCTGGAACAAGCTGACAACTGCTCCTGTCCTATCATATCCAGAGTTTGATCTGTCTTTCGTACAGGACACTGATGACAGTGACAAAGTAATAGGTGCTGTCCTTTCCCAGGTCCAAATTGGAAAGGAACGAGTTATAGCATATGCTAGTCGATTATTAAAGAGGAAAGGCCACGCCAGAAGTCTCTCTTTAAAAAAAGTTTTACATCTCTAAATACACCTATATCTACCACGAAAAAATGGTGAGAGAATTACAGAATGCGTGGTTATTCATTTACAAGGGCAGTTTCCGAGCCTCTTTTCACCCTTGCCTCGAGCCAAAATCAGAACAACGGCAGTCGGTGCCTGAAAGTTGTCTCCAGAAATTGTAAAGAATAGTGACGTCGCAGGAAGTACTCCTCTGTCGAACAGCTGTTTGTTGTTACTCATTGAAGCATTGCTCAATGCAGACCATCCGGGGATTCAATACTTCCAGGGACGTCATGATTTGTTTGCTGCCCTCATTACCGGGATTTTGATAAATTTAGGCGGCGGGCTAGTTAAAGGAGTAAAAACTGCAAATATCACTTCTTTTGTCAATTAGATGTCACAAAAGAGAAGTTTGTCCGATGCAATAATTATAGAAAGCAGAAAACTAAACAATAACGTCAACATCAATCACCATGGCCAATCCTCTTTAAGCAAGGCAGAACAACGGTACAGGGTCACAAGGAGAGAGCTAGCAGTTGTTACCTTTGTCCACCACTTCAAACATTATCTCTATGGGCGACGCTTTTTGCCGCATACCAATCATGGTTCACTCAGATGGTTATGTAGCTTCAAGGAACCAGAAGGACAGGATGCATGTTGGTTGGACATCCCCCACACTTTAGAGTTTGATGTGCAGCATCGCCCTGGCACTAAACATTGGAATGCAGATGCATTGTCCCTATATCCACCTGCTAGCGCAGAGTGTAATGCTGTGTTCTTGCCTCGCTGGGACCATGGCGAGATAAGTAAAGCCTAACAGAATGACCACCCTGGCGCCAGTAATCAAGTGGAAACAAGCAGGAAAAAGGCCAGATGGTGTAACTGTCAGTGGCCTGGATACAGAAACCAAAGGCTACTGGTTTTAGTGGCAACAGTTAGAACTTCTCCAAGGCCGTCTGTATCGGTGTTGGACCAATGATGTTGGGGGAGGTTCACTTTTTTGCTGGTTTCCCTCTGAAAGCAAGTCATGACGGCAGCTCATGATGGGCCAGGTGGTGGGCATTTGGGCATATCGAAAACCGTTCACAAGGTCAGAAATTAGTATTACTGGATTGGGTGTAACAAAGATGTTGAGTTGTGGGAAATGACCAATGTATTTGAAATCTTGCCACAGCTTGAGACAGTAATTTATTGAGGTTTTCACCATCATAATCAACACTAAATAAGATACACCAATTAAATTATGTAATAAATGGCAAGGGGCCGGATACCAAACACAGGGCAAACCAGCCCGGACAGACAAATATGACCAACGTGTAAGATGATGGACTTCCATGTCCATTGACATAAATAGACATAGTTCATAAATGCACCATGGGCAACTGTTCCCAGACATAAACGGCACAAAATACCTATCTCAAAGGACTACCGTGTCCCTACAAAACACACAATGGGCAACCATTCCCAAACACATTTCAAAGGACTACCGTGTCCCTACAAAACACACAATGGGCAACCATTCCCAAACACATTTCAAAGGACTACCGTGGCCCTACAAAACACACAATGGGCAACCATTCCCAAAAACATTTCAAAGGACTACCGTGTCCCTACAAAACACACAATGGGCAACCATTCCCAAACACATTTCAAAGGACTACCGTGTTCCTACAAAACACACAATGGGCAACCATTCCCAAACACATTTCAAAGGACTACCGTGTCCCTACAAAACACACAATGGGCAACCATTCCCAAACACATTTCAAAGGACTACCGTGTCCCTACAAAAAACACAATGGGCAACCATTCCCAAACACATTTCAAAGGACTACCGTGTCCCTACAAAACACACAATGGGCAACCATTCCCAAACACATTTCAAAGGACTACCGTGGCCCTACAAAACACACAATGGGCAACCATTCCCAAAAACATTTCAAAGGACTACCGTGTCCCTACAAAACACACAATGGGCAACCATTCCCAAACACATTTCAAAGGACTACCGTGTTCCTACAAAACACACAATGGGCAACCATTCCCAAACACATTTCAAAGGACTACAGTGTCCCTACAAAACACACAATGGGCAACCATTCCCAAACACATTTCAAAGGACTACAGTGTCCCTACAAAACACACAATGGGCAACCATTCCGAAACACATTTCAAAGGACTACCGTGCAAAGTGAGGGAAACAGATAAGATAGCCTGACCGATACCCGGATGGCACTATCTAACCTAAGAAAATTACATTACCTTTAACATTACAACTCGAAATTATGTGAACAAATGTGATTTCCAAAATTGAAATCATTCTACTAACGCTTTCTGCCATTTTCTGCGAAAAACTGCCACACGTGCAATGCACGCCCCAAGAGAATAGACAGAAAACACCCCACTCAACATTAACACCAGGCCCATATTTAGAGATTATTAATCATGGTAATACAAGAAGCAATAGCATCACAGAAAACTGCATTACAGCCTCGGAATGACCATCACACACAAACACAATGTTTAATAACAAACTTACCTTGTTAACAATCAGACTACCTTGCCCAAACAAAATCTTGTATTATTTAAACCCCCTTATAACATGGTTATCTTGAGGCCCCAAAACAGCAACAATTCATACCAAAAAGATGGATTGCATGGACCAAAATATGTCATTGACCTCTGCCCACAATACCGCAAGAGAACACACCTTGCTGGTGGGTTTACTGAAATAAATAAAATAAACACCCTTTTTGTTTGCTATTAATGGTATTTGTAGTATTGATACATTTATTGTTATCATTCCCAGGGACACATAAATAATGTCATATGAAAGCTTTTATTACAATTTGTAATGACTACGATTTATAGTAATCTAGATTATTTGTTATTTATTCATATATTTTTTGATTATCGAAGTGATTTATATAAATTTATATATAATTATAAATTTTAATGTTGTTTTGACATTATTTCTATCTCATTAATGTTAGTATGATTATATACATTGTACACATATTCCGTATTGAATGCGTGGGTCATATTAGTATGATGAAAACGTGACTGACCTCCTGTTTCGACCCTAGCAGAGTCCCAATCAATTGCCAAAATTATGGTCAGCATAGTGATCATCATTGTTACTATCAATAGCATCATCGTTATGATTCAAATTATTTGTACTATTATCATTATTACTACTACTATTAATATCATTATGATTTATCATTTATCATTTATTTTATTTATATCTTACTATATGTATTCTTATTTATTTGTTTATTTGTTTGTTTGTTTCTTCGTTTGTTTGCTTGCTTGTTGGGTTGTTTGCTTGTTGGGTTGTTTGTTTGTTCGGGTGTCTGTCTGTCTGTCTGTCTGTCTGTCTGGGTGTCTGGGTGTCTGGGTGTCTGGGTGTCTGGGTGTCTGGGTGTCTGGGTGTCTGGGTGTCTGGGTGTCTGGGTGTCTGGGTGTCTGTCTGTCTGTCTGTCTGTCTGTCTGTCTGTCTGTCTGTCTGTCTGTCTGTCTGTCTGTCTGTCTGTCTGTCTGTCTGTCTGTCTGTCTGGCTGTCTGGCTGTCTGGCTGTCTGGCTGTCTGGCTGTCTGGCTGTCTGGCTGTCTGGCTGTCTGGCTGTCTGGCTGTCTGGCTGTCTGGCTGGCTGGCTGGCTGGCTGGCTGGCTGGCTGGCTGGCTGGCTGGCTGGCTGGCTGGCTGGCTGGCTGGCTGGCTGGCTGGCTGGCTGGCTGGCTGGCTGGCTGGCTGGCTGGCTGGCTGGCTGGCTGGCTGGTTGGTTGGTTGGTTGGTTGGTTGGTTTGTTTGTTGGTTTGTTTATTTGTTGGTTTGTTTGTTCATTTTGTTTGTTCGTTTTGTCAATTCATTATTCATTAATTAGCATCATCCATCGATTCATGAGCGGATTAGACATTATTCTTCGTTCTTTCTCCGAATCAGGCAGCACATCTATGGCCAAGTCACAAACCGGAAACTGTCCCACTATTAATGTTTTATGTGGCTGAACCATGCATGCTGAACTGAAGTTCTGAACGAAGAAGTCTGAGTAACACAATACAATTGTCTGCAAAGGCTCGCTAGGCTAACGTGAGCTGGGCTGTATAGCTTCACAGGCCCCAGCACATACTGTCATAATGCACCGGCATGCACAACCATCAACACGGTGAATGGGTCAGCTGACTATTAGATTACATACTATGCCAAGTGTCCACAAACCTGCATGTACGGCAGTCATCAATGCTGTTTGTATGTATCGAACGGACTATAATGAAATAAGTTGGAGTGCTGAGTATAAAGCATTTGATCATTTATTCGATAAAATGAATTTAGAATTGTGTATGGGTGCCCTGTGTCTTAACAAGGCACACCCCACAGGTGGTTGTTGGCTTCCTCTGGAAAAGCCACAGGGCAAAAGGATTTGTGAATTAAAAGACATGAGTATTCATTTGAATTGTTTTAACTTCACTTACCTTGAACAGTAACATTGAATGTACATCTACCCATATTACCAGAAGTATCAGCAGCAGTACAGTACACCAGTGTAACTCCAACATTGAAGGTGTCATTGGAAGTTGTTGTCTTCTTCACTCCCTCATCAGAAACAAAACATGTAGCCATGAATTGTCCATCAAAAGAGTCATTGGCAAGTGCAAACTCAGGTGTCCAAATAACATGACTAAAGTTAGCATTTGGCATTACATTCACAGTACCAACAGACGGACAAACTACCGTTGGCTCACTATTATCTGGAAACAAATCATAATGAAGTATATTACTATGAGACTATGAGTATCAATGCCAGCTTAAGGTTTAAGACTTATATGCCATAAATATGCCATTCCACAAAATAAATGCCTTTCCTATGTAGCAGAAAAGTCTATGCTACCCCCCACGCCAATCCATTACTTTTAAGTTAGCCAAGATCTGGAATTAAGCATCTTATACAATGGGTCTATTGAGCATAAATGCCTGCTTAAAAGGCATATATATTCCCAATATTCTAAATCTTGAAAATACTACATTCGGTTAAAGGAATGCATTTCTTTTATAGGATATTATATAACTGGCATACAGATCCTTGTCATTTGATTGGTGGGACCTACATGACATGATATTCAATATTATTCCCATCAGCGTCAGTGATCCAAAATCTTATTTCCCCTAGGGGAATAGTATTTACTATTGAACGGTTAGGATCATCCTCGTTCCCAATTATTTTGAGCGATAAGCTTCGCACGTCAAGTTTGCTTAAAGATAAATTTGTTGTCACGCGCGTGTGGAGTACGGAAAATAGCGCGTCTGTGTCTACATGGAGTCGTCCAAGTTGTTTAGAAGTTGTTTTAGAATTTTCAGAGTGGTGGGTGGTTGAGGAACCGTATTTATTTGATATTTGATTTTGTGTTTATTGTGAAAAAATCAAATGACAAAGATCTATAGTCAGTTATATAAAACAAATATTGAGTGACTTTGTTTCGTGAAATGGGAGGAATATTATCGCTCGGTAAAATTTGGACTGTTCCATTTCACTCGGCTTCGCCTCGTGAAATGGAACAGCCCAAATTTTACCTCGTGATAATATTCCTCCCATTGCACTCGGAGTCACTCAATATTTGTATAATAAATCATGCCATCCACCCCCATCCATTACTGTTACATTAAGTTACCTATTTTTGATATTGTATATGTTTATCTAAATTTAGAGGATGTTGATATTTTGATAAAAATCTACCCAAATAGATTTGGCAAATGCAATCCAAACCTTGACATATAAAGCCATCACCCATCAATCCAATGGGGCATGTCTGACAGGTAAACCCAAGAGAAGGTGCCAGTTGGTCAATGCAGAGAACATTGGTAAAGCATGGTTCCACAACACAAGGATTAAAATCTTCTTCACAATAGGCTCCTGACTTTCCATCAGGACAATCGCATGATGCTATCTGAAATTGAAATAGTTGTTCTTTAAACTCAGATATAAAATAAAAGAACACATCTATTTTGAACTGAACTGCTCAATCTGTTTTTTATTTCTTGCCCACCACATATTTAAAACCCTCAAAAACCCACTGGCAAAGAGCCTGAAACTGAACACAGAGCAACCGGCTAAGACTAATCCACACACACATCAACAGATACAACACTACCTAAAGACATGGACTATCCTCACAACATGAAATACATTCTTCGGCCTACCACCTGCTATCATCCCAATAAGGGCTACCTCGCCCTACACATGTAACAGCAACATTATGCGTAACTCCCATTAGCCAAAATCTCTTTCAAACTGACTCTTATCAGCTGTTATCAGTAACATATTTATAACATGAACCATTGACCTCCAGAGGTTTAACTCTGCCCAAAATCACAATGTTTCGTTGTTTTCTGTGAGCTGTTTGAGAATAACAAGACTTTTTTTTTACTTTTACATTTACGCCTCTAAGTTTAGTAATTTTAGTAGTAAGGTCTCAACATTAATTAGTCCATGACAAACAAGATACTTTTCTTTTTTCACCCTAAGAGGTCATCCAAGGTTTTTAACATTTTCAAATCACTGAGATTGTGACTATGACATAAATCCAACCCACAAACCTGAATATTAAAAAAAAAATTGAGAATAATCTTGTTGTTTAGTTTTTGTTTCTCATGCCTCTGTCAAAAATCCATGGTGCATCTCATGCAAGACTGTGTCAGGTCACATAACAATACATTGGACGTATCTTCCTGTACACTCTCTGTTACAAAGCCCACTAAGATAATATTGACATACATATTATAAGCATGTGCATTGATGACATTTTTGTATTTAAGGGTGACCAGTCAATGAAGTGATGTTTTTAATCAGTTTGCTACAGGGTTTCCAAAAATGTTCCCGTACCACACCCATTTTTAATATTTGGAACAGCAACCCAAACTTTTTTGTGGAATATTGTCTAAATGAAACCCTGACTAAATAAACACAAAAAATATTTTTCTATTTGGCGCCAGGATTTACAATTCTCTTTCAAGACATTTTGCCTAATTGAAGCCCTCTTTGTTCTCCATGACTCAGCCTTCCCCTCAGCCGTAAACTCGGCCAACAATCCACTTACCACAGTGCTGAGAACAACGGGAAAAAATCGTGGCAGCCTGTCAATCTCTTGTAATTCTGGTATGTCAGACAAACGAACGAAGGTCTGGCATTGGGAATTACACAATAATCCTTGGTGAAGAGTGATTTTGACCATTGATTCTAGTGCCTTTTGTCCCTGTCTATACAGGGCCAATAAAATGCGACATCGTGTGTTTGCATGGTTTATGCTTCACATCAAGCCTTCTTATTTTTCCAAGCATGTTAAAACGTCCTTCACTGTTGAACTCATCCGCACAAAATGTTATGTGTGAATTATCAAGTCAACCGCCACACACGCACTACACACTTTATAACGTCTTTTCGAGCCATGATCCATATAGGTGTCCTTGACAATTCATACATGTTTAGACGTCATTGGACGTGAAGTGGTTTTAAGTCTGATTGAAGTCCTTGCAGGATCATTCGGAGCAGTTGGAATGCAACACAATGATTTGGTAGTAACAATTTTGTGCCAAAGTCCTTTAGTTGTGTGCATCACATTGTCATGAATAAGTTGTGGAAACGAGTTGTGGTAGATGATTGTCAAAGATCACAATAATTCTCAGGTCATTGTACACAAACGTGTGCAATTTATGCAGTGCATGCATGTACACAAGGTTCACAGCCTCCAAGAGTTTCGTTCACACACACATAATAATCTTACAAACAAATCATGCGACTTATTTCTACATAAACTTACAGCAAACTTGTCGACCCACAGATGAGAATCTTGTTGAAACCGGGTGTAATTGCACTGAGTTTCATTCACACAGTTGCATAGCTTTACAATTGGTGTAACTAAAGATTGAAGAGTACCATCATTTACCACAAATGTTAAATTGACTTTTTCTGAGCTTGAAGGTGTCCATGTGAACAGTCCCTCTGCAAGGAATGAGTTGAAAGTTGATGTTTTTAAAGAAATTTATAGCTTTATAGATCATGAATTTTGTCTATGTATTTATGTTGTAGTCATCATGGTGCTGAAATGGCAATGTTTTAATTACAATCGTTAGTAAACAGGAAATCGAGGATGGTGCACCCCAAACTATTAGAAATTAAACGGAAGGTAAATGTACAGCAATGATAAATGGTTTGAGAATTCCATATATATTTCTGCAATCTGTTTTTTTAAGCACGCAACACTCCCATTTCCGTATCACAGTGTCCTTAGTGAACATTCAATTAGATTTTCATTAAGTTACCATTATTCATTTTAAAAATATAAAATGAACACCGACACGCAAGATGTTGAAATGAAAGTGCCATCAAATGTCAAATCAATCAATGAAGAATTTTGCCTTTAAGAATCTTCTCACCCCTTAAATGTATCTGTTATAAAATAATCCACTAGCTTTTTCCCTCATACTGCCGTACTTTTGGAACTCACTACCTGTATCTTGATTTCCACCATCTTATAATCTATGTAGTTCAAGAGAAACATGAACTAATATCTTCTCGCCCTTTAAATGTTCTTTATCTTTATTGTAGACCTCACCTCGAGTTGCCCTCTGGCCTTGTGGGCAATTTTTCATACACAAAAAAAATAAATAAATAAATAAATAAATAAAATAAAATAAAATAAAATAAAATAAAAAATGTAGTCTGTGGGATAAAAAACACATTCTGGCTTCAGAAACACTAAGTTAACACTTAAATCTACACCAATAAAATGTTTGACGAATCAGCTGTCAACAGGTTCATGAGAAGTCGTTAAGAAAACTTAATAATACATTATTTACTTGAACTTTAGATTTGGACCGCAAGCAAAGTTAAATCACGTCACCATTATACATAAAAGTATTGCATACATGTACATCAAACCTTTACCAACGAAAGGAAATATGCAAAGATTCAAATCACAACAGTTGTGGTTCTTCAGTAGATATGAATTTTTGAAAAAAATAAAAGATTTTCAGCTTGCGACACGTTTTTAGGAAAAAAAGGTGCATTTTATAACCGGATAGCGCAGCACTAGCTGTCAATATGATGACATCTCAATTCATATCATTATTTGGAAAGGCAATTGCCATTTCATACACAGGATTATGTCAAAATTTCCTTTAATTTGGTTGCAGACCTAATAATGAGTCCTGTGAATGTTTTCCACCTCTTCCACTTTGGACCGGAAGATAAGTAAAATTGGGGTCATGTCAATTTAACTTTTGTTGAGTTTTAAAAATCTTTTATATGGCTTATAGATTGTGAAAATAGCTTATGTAAGTCAGGAGATACATTTTGAATGAATGTATAACTCAACATCTCAAAAATTGTTTTTCATTGGTGAATAATCCCAGTCTTAAAAAAAATGGCAATAAAGTCTAGTGTCTTCTTACCACTTGTAATAGAAGAATTGGGAAGCACACTGAGCAGACTGAAAGTAGCAATCTCATTATTGCGATCCTCTGCAACTAATTGCTTTGTGAATGTTCTACCAACATATACCTCTAGGTATGACATATTCAGGAAGGGAGGAAACTTATCTGGCAAAAAATGCATCAATATATTAACAGTCATTATTTTCAAGTTTGATAATTTTTTATAAGCCTACTTGCTAGATGTGATTTACAGATGCATTGTCCGTGTTTGGGCGATATATTGTTTTATTTTAAATCATCAAAAAGAATTAGAAAGATCTATTATAGTCGTATTAAAAAAATTGTTCCAAAACTTATTATAAATGTCTGTGTATCGTTCATGTTCATGTGGAACATTTGTGTATCGTTCATGTGCATGTGTACATTGTAAAATGCCTTTGACGTATTTGACTCTCTCACACAATAAAAGGGTGGACTATATACATATGGACAGACGTACATACACAGTATGTAGCATGATTGTATCGTTCTGATGAATATTCATAGCTTGGCTGCTCAACATGCAAATGATGCACGTCATAACTCTGAGGATTACAAGGCTGGCCCAGCCTTTTTTTAATTCTTGATGGTTTTTTCGTTCAAGGTATCAAATGAAAGTTTATAGCTTTTCGTACTTCATATTATTAGCAATTTGAAATTTAATTAAATTTGCTACCATCAACTCGGCCCACAATCTAACAATGCATCTTTAATAATTTTTGTTTAAGTGCGTACAATAGGGATTCCATATCTAAGGAACAGTAAATGAGAATGAGTATGTACAAACCAAGCAACCTTAAAAGAACACAATTGAAATGAGTGTTTATAAACAGTATAACAAAGTGAGAAATCAAAACTTTGGAACAAAATAGTACTGCTGACTATTTAGCTAAATGTGCTTAAAAAAATTATTAAAAAACTGTTTACAAATATTGAACAGGATAAATTGCAGATGCACTGACTGTGAAGACATGACAAAACCCTTTAATATACTCTCGCATATCGAATGTTGGAAAATTATTTTTGTTCCCTTAACTAAATAAAAGGTTCAAATACATGCAAAGACTGTGTCTACCGAGTAGTATGTAAATGCACGCAGGTTGCTTCAGTTACTCATCTTATTAACTTAAGTACTGTACATAGAGGCCAATGTTGACAAACTTATACTTACCTAATTGTTCCTGCGATTGTAGATTATCATCATTTATTTGTTTAGTAGTTAATCCAAGAGTAAGGTTTTGGGTAGCCAATGTATCATAAATACAGATGTCATCATTCTGGCACATGATTTTAGTTTCATTCAGTATGGTAATATCAGCAGCACTTTCAAGTTCATTCAGATATGACGGCTTTATTGGGGGTCCGTTGATGCTATCAAAAGTTTCACCATCGTCATAATTGAAAAAGCGTGCCCGGCTTAACCTCCCTTTAAAGCAAACACAAGTAAAACGGGTTGCATTAATTAACCCAATAAATACATAGTCGCATTTATTGTTACAAACCTCCCCAAAGCTCCCCAAAGCTACAGACATGGAGTAAATAGAAAGTCGATTCATAAAATGGCTGCCAAGTACTGGTAAGGATCCTGTTTACAATCGAGCCATTTAATTATTGCATCAAACATAATAAGGTGTTAAGCATATATTCAGGTATTCCAGAATTCTTATTCATCTTTGTGGCTGCCTCAGTGAAAATCAACTTTCATTAACTATGAGGACTTTCAAATCAAAGTCAAATGTTAGCTGTGATAATCATAGTGGTTTGAATCGCCGCACAGACAATACAACGCCAGCGTGCGATCAGCGCGCGTTCATCTGTGAGCGTACAAGTGTGTGTCTTCCATTAATTCCTTTGTTTTTGTATTTGAATTCATTGTCTATCATTAATTGTCAGAGTTAACACCGGGAAGACAAAACCCTTCAGGTACAATTTCAGTGTAGCTGTTTAATTGCTCACATAGATATGTTATTATTAATTTACGTAGTTTACTGTTCTGGTTATTAAATTAAATGGATGTAATAATATCATCGGGGATTATAAAATATTCTTTCAAGTAGCATCGGGATTATATATTCTCTTAAATAGTATCGGGATTATATTATCTCAATTACTAATTAAGTATTGTGCTTGTGTTTACTCTTTCAGAATGTTTCCATTTGCGGTTATCAATGAATTAACGATAAGAAAATCATTAGAAGATTTCCCGGCTCTGATCTGATTTGAAGTTGCGCTTCCTGATCACACCACATAGCTTGCGATATAGTAATTGTATACTGTTTTCTATGAGAATGCCATTCATAACCAGCGTGAGACTACAATGTACAGTTCTAGAAGTTTAAATCACACCATATACAGTTAGTGGCTATTATAATGGAGGTGTTCATCAAGCAGTTCTCTCCATGTGTGTCATTGTTCTGCATGTTTACCGTACCGTACTTCATCTCCATCCAAACAGGATCTTTTAACTAACTGTGTATCTTTGTCACATTGTTGTTTTGCTGGAAAGAAAGATGTTGCCAAATGATTCCTGAAAACACCAATTCCATATTATCATAACTCGACGGCAAGTCATTGCTATGTTGTGGGAACATACAACCTAGTCCAGGTCCCCCATCTGATGAAAAAAATAACTAGTACAACCAACCGGGTAAAGCCTGTCTATAAATATTAAAGATCTCAACTTTTGAAATCGGGTCTCACTAAGTACAAAACTGCCTGTACTCCTGCTACATGGTCCACCCTGAATGAACTGAAAATATCATCTAAAACACCTACACGTCACCAAATACACAAAAATTCACCCAACTTAAACACTACTGTTCCTGTTTAGGCTAATTATAACATCACTGATACAGTTGAACATGTATCTTCACCTTCACCTCCGTTGTATATATATATATATTAATTGGGGTGAGCAAAGAAAATTTGGCTGATGCCGGACTCGAACCCGCAACCTCTCGAATACCGTACGAGCGCTCTAACCAACTGAGCTAACCAGCCCTATGTTTGTGGGCGGTCCTGTGCAATGCCAAACCACTTTGCTCGGGGGGTCCAGTCAGAAGCCAAACCATATCTGCCGATAAGCCAGGGATCAGACCCCGGGTAAGATGCAAACAACCTGGTAAACGGCAGTAGCGGGGATACACAACAAATGGATGCAGCTTTTTACGTGGATTTACACAGAAAGGATATATATACGCCTGGAAAACAGAACCTAATCCAAAATATACATTCTTGATGCACAATCCGTGTGCAACAAAACCAACCTTCTCACCGACTTCACTATAGAACACAATTTTGATCTCATTATGCTTACCCAAACCTGGCCAACTGACACAGACAAACACAAGCGAATCACTGGTGATTTGTGTTTGCCGGGCTATGATTTGTGTCATGTACCAAATGATGATAGAATTGATGGAGGCATAGCTCTCATCCATAAGGATAACATGAGAAGATTACCCACTACATGAAAGTTAATGATGTAATTTGACTACCAAAGGTACTTTCTTCCCCATCAAGTTTGTCGTCTTTTATAGACCTTGTAGTTCCAAAAAGAATGTTCCTTGATGAGTTTTCAGAACATGTTAAAACACTTTCTACATCTCTCAATAACTAATTGATTGTTGGAGACTTTAATTCATATTCTAGACCTTGTCCTCCCATGTCCAACCGATAACCTTGTTGATCATTCCACCATTCACTGCACGCTAAACTTGAATTTAAACCCATGTTTATTAATAAACAAATCTCTTATCGCAAATATGCTTGCCTTGACCATAAGGCTTTTGCAGATGATATATGCAGGTCTGATCTGATAATCAATCATTCAGATAATTTGGATAACCTTATTGAATGCTATGACTGCCCATTTCAATCTATTCTTGACCATCATGCTCCTTAAAAAACTTCCTCTGTTACCATTAGACCATCAAATTCATGGTTCTCTTCCGAGATTGCCGAGGTTAAGAAACTGCGTCAAAAGCTTGAAAGACGCTGGAGGAAAACAAAGCTTGAGTCTGATAGAGACCTCTTTTAAGGCTAAACGTCTTCATGTTGTGCACAAAATTAATGACGCAAAATCAAAGTACTATCAAAAAAATTATCTGGCTGCAAGAATTAAAGAGAAATATTTAGGATTGTTGAATCTTTATTGCAAAATAAAGAAAAAACCAAACTACCAACACATGGCAACACCAAGAAATTAGCTGAGAAGTTCAGTCAGTACTTTATCACCAATATTAAGAATATTCGCAATGATCTTGATGCTTCAGTCACTGCAAAGTCTATTATTGCAGACATACATGAGTCAATCCCAAACATCCCAAAACTTGACGAGTTTGCTCCTGCCTCTGAAGAAGAAATCCAAAAATTGAATATTTGTCACCCTCAAAATCATGTAACATTAATCCCATTTCAACTTTGTTGTTGAAGAAGCACTTGTATGTCCTGACTACCCGATCACCAAAATTGTCAATACGTTGCTTAAGATTAAATTATTCCAGAACGCTTTAAAAGTGCCATCGTCACTCCATCCTTAAAAAGCCAAACCTGGACTCAGAAAATCTTTAAAAACTTTTGCCCAGTTTCAAATCTCTCATTTATATTGAAAATCATTGAGAAAGTTGTTGCAGCCTGCCTGAATGATCATCTGTCTGGACACGATCTTTATGAGCCCTCCCATTCTGCATACAAAAAATACAATGGAACAGAAAGTGCCTTGTTGCGAGTACAAAATGATATTCTTCGAAGAGAAAGGTTAAAGATGTGAGCCAGTGGCTGCGAGATGAATGAAATAGAGGACTTAAAAAAACGATGAATGAACAGCATCAAATCCACTACAAGTACCACTTTTGAGATCTTGAACAATCTCAGTAATTTCACTAGCGTCTGTTGGTGCAAGGAAAAGAGATGAATCGTTCGAGTTGTGGAGATGGTCGGTGAAGTGTGTATTAGTGTGGGGAATCTTGCTACAAGTGTGGACCCAATATTTGAGAAATAATCATTAAAAGTGTTGGGAATGTCAGGTAGGTTGGACATAACCTGCTGGCCATTGATGAAGTTTTCAGGCAGATCATCCTTCTTGTTCTTTCCAAGGATATTATTGATCTCTCGCCAAGTACTTTTGGTATTGTATTTAGTTAGACGATTACAAAATGCCTTGTATCTTTGTTTGTTGGCCATTGTTGAGTTATGCAAGAATGTCAGTAAGGCCTGTGTTTGTAGTTACATGACTTAAGTATGCCCCGAGACATCCACGGCTGAGTCGTCTTTGTTTTGCACATTTTTTTAGTAACAAGTGGAAAGTGGTAACTGTAAAGATCGTTTTTTTCATCACATAAACAGGTATCACTAAATAAAAAATGTAACACACGCAACAGAAACCAAAAACTACAAACACTGATACAAAGATTGAAGTCCCGGAGGAAAAACAGTTGAAGCTGGACATACTTAAAACTTACGGAGAACTATACAAAGCAAGAAACAATTAAGAATTAGTAGGCTGTGTTTTTCCACTTTTTCAGCAAGATTTTTTATGTCCATCGACGTGGCCTCACAGACATTTTGTGTGATGGTATCTTGCACTGCTGATTTTATGGAGACTACGAACAGCTTACTACCAAATAGTCTGTCAACCAGCTTACCCATCATGAAACCAGAGCCAGTGATCTTGTCAACAAGAAGTGTAGCAATGGGATCACCTATGGCTTTCAATAATAATACGAGACATAGTGCATAATGCAGGAGCCTCCATGCGCAAAAACCACAGAAAATAAAACAAACAAAACATAAAGTAAAGTTACAAAAAAGTGGATTGAAACAAGTGGTAAGTTATTCCACAATGAAGGTGCAATGAAGGTGAAGTCTCTTTGACCATTTAATTTAGTAGAAACAGTAGTTTGCGTCAGTAAGGATTGGCCAGCAGAACAGAGAGGACGAACAGGAGTATAGTTATGCAGAAGCTCAGTTATATAGTCAGGAGATAGTCCATGGAGAGCTTTGAAAGTGAGAATAAAGGCTGGGTCATTAATGATGGTACTTACAATCTGTTGCCAAAGTTCAGTATTTTGTTTTGGTTTGCTGCAGGTGTCAATTGGTGCACGGCTTGTTGCTGGTGACAACAAGATACCATGTTGTGTCTTCCTTCTGTGTTCTGCTTTGTCATCGTATGATGATGACAATGGTGTCTTTTGTCCCTGTTCATCAGATGTAAATGCCGGTTGAGTGGATCCATCTTTATGGTTACCAGTAGGATCTAGATCTGATGCACTGCCTTTGGAGAGATTTCAGTCTCTTTTCAGCCTTATAACTCACTTTTGATGGTCCAGAATAACAAACCGATTGATGACACCAGAATTAGCAAACCAGCAATCAATAAAGATCGAGACATTTGGGAGCTACTTATTTACAGGGAGCTACTACATGTTGTCTCCTGCCCAATCATGTACATTTTGAATTGAATAATGATTGCTTGAATAAATGATCCTGTGATTTGTTCACCAACAATCCACTCGTCAAGGTGTCTGTGTTTTTGAGTAACTGTGTATCAACAGAGGGTTAGACAATCATCAGCAACCAGCGGTGTATTTCCACCAAAACGGACCTTGTCCCTCAGCCTTAGATCCCTCGATGATCTTAAGCCTGAGGGAGAATTAGGGCCAGGATCAAATTGTAAATTGCCTGTAATAATTGCAATTCCACCACAATATCAACCTGGACAATTCATTGCATGAAGCTGGAGAGAATTGTTGCAGAACAGCAGTCTCCTTACCAAAATCCATGGCTGGTGATAAATGTGGTGCTCCCACAAGCATCCATTTCTCTTTGGATTGAAGATATTTCGGGGGCTAAAATATTGACTGAATCTATTTGCAAGTTCATTATTGATAGTGTGAGATGGCAAAACATTTTTGGGGGGTATTCTGATGCAAGAGAGTCAACTGTCATTAACAGTGCTTTTTGTTCCTTGCATTGGTTTTTATTTATTAATCAAATGGAGGACATGAAGATGCTGTGATTTGTAGGTGTTTTTATCAACCTCCTCTCTGGAGTTCCGCCACTTGTGTTCAAGTTTCTTCCTCAGTTTTTTAGCCTCAGCTATGTCAGCAGTGTACCACAGATGATCAGGCCCGACAGTCACAACTTGTGATATGAGTGAAGCACGTTTTTCAAGGATGTCGCTATACAGGTGTCATATTGGGTGACAGGGTCATTTACATTAGATGAAGGATCAATACTATGCCAGAAAGACCTATGTCTTGATCAAAATCATTGTGGTTGATAGACGTACATTTTTGGTAGATGAGTCATTGTATATTCTTGGGTTAGATTTATTGAGATTGAGCTTACAGTGAACAGCAAAATGGCCACTTAATAAAGCAGAGACCTGGAAAGAGTTGATGACATAGTCACCTGTGTGACCACTGGTGTGGGTTGGTTCCAAAACCCATTGTGTAAGATGTGTAATATATCAAGAATGTCTCTAAGTTGCTTGGTTTCTGGGTTGTCGGCTTCCATCAGTCCACTGAACAAGTTTACAGTTAGTTTATCTATACAGTTTAACAAAAATGAAAACATATTCACACACTGAAAAATTATGTAAGTTTTTAGGCTGTAACTCAGAAAACTTTAGATGGCGCATATTCCCCTAATGCCCTTACAATCATTTTAATTAATTAATTCAGAGTGTTTAGAGTATTATATGCTCTAACTTTACAGCTTTTTTTTATAAAGTGAGTTTACATTTTGAGCTCAAGAATAAACCTGTACAAATACTATGCATGTGTAGGATGTTTACAGCCCGCAAATAAAATATTCACTTACAGGAGTACCCAAAATCAGTTATCTCCGACATAGTTAATGCTCCATTTGGACCTGTCCCGTATGGAGGATCTTGATTCAACTGACTTTTGGACTGAAGATCATTTTGCGAATCACCATCAAACGTACCTGGTGAAAATCAAAAAGAAGTATTCATAAATCAAACTAAACATCTTACCAAGATTTTACAAAAGAATTTCAATTTTGGCAATTAAGTAACGGCAATACAATCACTTTGAACTATGATCTAAATAGACAACATTTACAATTAGCTAAGTATGAAAGAATCAGAACTAGTGTTGTAGCCACAGTGGGCGCCGCCGGGCGAGACCACCTGGAACTGAACATTTCCACCCAGCACTCTGAGCAAAATTAATTCACCGTGCCCCCAGCATAGATTCCACCCCCCAGCATAATAAATCAAAACATTGTCAACTGTGGTAATTTTGGTTTTGATCATGCCAGGTCTCAGGACCAGTTCACTGAATTGATAAACAACTTAGTTAATGCCAGATAATGGCATTGACTGCAGACACTGGAGCTGATAAAGAGTATCAAATATCACAGAGAAAGAACAGTAAAAAGGCCATTCAATTTATTGCATGTTGATGGCCCCTTAACATGAAGAGATTGGGATCCTTGGCATCATGCCATTCACACAAAAGCTTGTGCTTGGCAATGTTAATGGCCCAATAACATCAACAATTTTGAGCAATGCAATTGTTGGGCGCACAAAGTAAAAACGCTGAAGTAGGTTATACTGTATATCAGGTTACAACCCAATGTAAGAGACAGTCCCCAAGCCATGGCTGACATTTGAGGCATTTCTGGTTAGATAGTCTCAATAATTGTTTTTTGGACATGGCAGGCGGGACTGGAGGTGTTTTTTTTTTAATCCATTGTGCAAGTTGTAACCTGTGGGCATTTATTTGTTTTTATTTTTTAATAGCAGAATTTTGATGATTTTTAATTTCAGAACTTTGAACATAAGTTGAGTATTTGGGTCATTCTATCAAATCGATTACACCTCAGCAACTATATGATGTTGCTTGCACAGAGATTTCTGAAATGAAGTTCTGTTTCACTACTACTGCCCAGCACAGTGAAGAAGCAACTCTACTGAAAGATCACTTTGAAAAAGAAACACACTATTCCTGGTTACCCAGAAATTGCATTGTTTTAAACCAATATCAAGGAACTGTATTGAAGTGCGAGAGTTTTCATCAAGCCCTACAGCACGACAAGAGCAGACAACACTAAGTATTCTGCCTATTCAGCAAACAGACATAATCAGTGGCTACATAACAGCAGAATATGGGTTCTGGTGGTTCGGATGTGTTGTAGAAATGCAGCCAGAAAGACGACTTGTTAAGGTCAATTTCTTACATCCACATGGCCCTGCTCCATCTTTCTTTTATCCAGAAAGAGAAGACATTCTTGAAATTGATGTTGATGATGTCTTGACATCTGCTGCTCCACTGACTGCTACAGGAAGAACATACATTGTATACCCTCCTGAAAAAACACTCACTTGCAGCCAACACAAGACTTCAAGAAAGACATCAAGCACCAAAAGGCTCACAGTAAACTATGTAATATGCTGAACTTCAACAACTTTTTTGAAAGATGCACCAGTACAGTATTACATGTGTGTGAATACATGTAAAGACTTATAGCCCCTACCCCTTACTCTACCCTAGCCCCACCCCCCACCACACCCTCACATACCCCATACGACACCCATGACATTGTACATAAACATGGCCAATGTGATTTCATGTTGTTGTTTATAAAGTTGTAGATACAACTTAGAGATACATGTGCACAAGGAAATTGTAAACCCCATTGAAATGTGCACGTTTCAATGTATTTTAATATACTACCCACATAAAAACTAATGTCCCGTCTAAACCTATGGAGGTCCCACTTTCACATTCGGTGTGATCAACAGCAACACCCTAGCCCTTTTTGTTTTTAAATTGCGGCCCCCAAGAGGTCAAGGGTCAGAGTTTATTTTGTACAACCCCCTATTGAATTTTTCTAAATATTAGCAAACAGGTTTATTTGTTATATCAAGAGCTTTATTTTAAGCAAAAAATCATCTTTGTCTGATATTCATAACTCGAGGTACAAAAGTTCATTGACCTGTAACTCACCAATCACATGACCCAGAACGCTCAAATTAGGGTTTTTAGAGTTTTCTCATAGGACCAAAATGATTCAGAAAATTTGAAGAAAATCCATGCGATTGACCCCGGATAGTGTGACACCGAATGACATATTTCAGAAATCCTGCTACAAATACAAAAAGTACTTCATCATTCAACATGTTAAATCAACATTCAAGATTTACCATGTGATAATTATTGAGGGCACAAAATTGTTTCATGCAAACAAAATTATTGCAAATACACAAAATAATTGATGTAGTACACTTATATTTCCAGCTCACAATCATTTCGTGCCCTCGAAATCAGCATGCAAAATAATTTTGAGCTCATGAAATAATATACATTTCAAGGGCATAAAATGATTTTGAGTGCACAAAGTAACTGGTTTTGAGTGCATGAAATGATTTCGTGAGACATGAAATGAGTTTGCAAGAACTAATAAACTATTTTTTTTCCTCATCAAAATCCCTTAATTAAGGGGTATATACTAAACTAATTGAGAGTAAAACTAAAAATTTAGTTTTTGGTCCTAGATGCTCTCTGGTGGAATCAAAACATTTTTCATCATTTTCACAAATTAAATTTATTCTTAATGTTATAATAACATCACAAATAATGCAGTAGATTTTCTGTGACAACTGTTTTCCTCAAAAGTAATGAACATTATGTACTGAAACCCATACTCCTATTCCAGATTTGTGTTTTGTCCTGCACTTGTTGCACAGCTTGCAAAGCATACCTTACTAAAAAATAAAAACAAAGAATTTTGATATGAATAGATAATTGTAAAAAGATCCTAGACTATTGAAGGAATTAAAGACTTGTCATTAAGTAATGTTTGTTTTCTATAATTATGTTGCCCATACGAATTCTTCACATTTTTAACAAGCATTTTATCTTTTTTGATTTATTTTTGCTTTTCTGATAGGCCTAGTTATTTAATTTATTTTAAAAACAATGCTTACCAAATCTTTAGCATTGATAGCCACACTTCATTATGTTAAGATAGTTGTGTCTGCTGATGGCATTATTTTTCATCATAAAAAAAATATTTTATAACCTAAAAACTGGGACACACTCAGGTCAGAGGCAAGTTGGAAATGATCTTTGGATTTTATTTTCAGTATAACTAAAGTCAGCAATAATTATTTTCATGGGTCAAGAGAATTTTTCATAAAAAAGTAATTGCCTGAGGTTAATTAGTAACTTTAAGGAGAAAACAGTAACTTAAAAACTGACTTGAAAAAAATTCACGATATGAACTAGATATTGAAAGAATACGATACTGGAAAAGGAGTGTTACGCAAGATTTTCGCAACAGTAGTAATTGTTTTAGTGCACTCTAGTATTGGTAACTTGCTCTATTGTTAGTACATAGCACAATGGCAGCGTTGTATCTTCACTTTATTAAAAAGAAGACAAAAGTTCTTGCATTTCTCCAACTTTCATGCAGAAAAAAAAAAAACATTTTAATATAAACTACAGTTGTTGTTAACATATTAAGACCAGTTTATTTTGACTTTGCAAGCGGGAGGCATCAGTTTAGTTGCAAAACCACAAATTAGCACACATATGTAGTCTGCATGAAGGTCATTAAGTATACACATTTTGATACGATTCCCATATTCTTCGCCACAGACATCATGTAAAATTGTGTTTTAAACTATTTTTAACCTGCCGCTAAGGGCGCGGTTAAACTGTATGACGTCATCAGTCCTACTTTTTGAAAGCAGACCACTGCTTGATTGTAACATCGCTGAAAAAAACAACTCAAAGTTGCCACTTTTAAATTACAAGGCACTTCCGGTTTCGACCAGAAGTAGAGGTCACGTGATATGACACCCTATATTACTTCTATTGAATCCCACAAAAAATAACCTGCGGTATTTTGTGCTCAATTTAATATGGAATTTCAGATGTTTAAAAAAAACATGACATCACTTGAACAGTTTCATGTGCTAGTGAATATCTTACTATGTGCGAAGTATGAAGGTGATATGAGGTTAAAAAGTATGAATATAGGAAATAAATAGATATTTAGAGTTTGTCTTACCACAAACTCTAGGTGTTCGGACTCACATAAAAACTTCAGTTTGGTTTCAAAACTCCACTTGAGGTCTTTGTAGGGGTTGGGACTCACACTATTTCATTTAAACAAGATATACAGAAAGTTCATTTGTGTTGGCGGCACATCTGATATGATAGCTCCCTTGATCATTTTGTTATTTTAATTTCTGGTTTTAGCCTAATGGCAAGGTAAAATTGGGGTCATGTTGATAAAATTTTAGTTTGCTGTTCCAAGAACTACCTTGTAATTTTTAGGACGTGATAAATGTGTTAAAAAATCTTTAAAAAATTGCAATTGGTTTTTGTGTAAATTGTGAATCGATTTACTCAATAATGTTAAATTTTTCAACACCAAGTTTCAGGGCCTAACATAATAGTTTCGTAATAGTTTTGTAAGTGCACTACATGGTTTGATTTGTAGGTTTTGAATTGATTTGTCATCTCATCGCCACTTTTACGAAGCGACGATATAGCCCCGCAGCCAATCATACATAATTTTAGACAATCATGTACAAAGTTGAACTATTTTCACACAAGCTTTTGAATTCATTATATCTTTGTTAATGTTTACTTGTTTTCATTCAGATTTTCAGAAGTAGACTCTAACAGTTTTGCATTAAACATTGATTTTTCATTAATTGTACATGTGATGAACATGTAAATGTAGTTAAAATATAACAAGCATAGTGTAACTTGACAGTTGCATTTTATAAATGGTTAATTTAAACGCCCATTTTCACTCAGAAATTTATCTCAAATTGAGTTGCCATGTATAAGAATAAAAAGTGTTTAGGCCTATTATTCTTCAGTTTAAATAAAAAAGCAATAATCTATCGTAATTTCTAAGTTATGGTTGTTGTAAGAAAATGGTTCAAACAAACTTGTTATACCATGGTATTAGGTTGTGAATTTTTATTGGTAGAGAACCAATCACGTGACATAATACAAAACTTCATGTCTTCTCAAAAAAGTGATGTTGTCAGGGTCCATTACCTAGATCGTCCTCAGAAAATTCATTTCATCGTCCCCATTCATATGTATATTGAAGTTAGCAGTACACCCGAGAAAGAGGTAGGTCATGTCGCGCGCGTCCATTACCTAGATCGTTCTCAGAACATTATTTCATCGTCCCCATTGATCTGTACAACCACATTAGCGGTACTACCTGAGAAAGAGGTTACAATGCAACCACTGGTACTATGCACGCTACTGTACTTTCGATATGATGCTCGTGATATAGGGACCAGTTGATACATTTTGTGGTTGATAAAAAATTTGTAACCGACGCACTTTTGTAGAATTGAATATTATCGTCTGCAAACTTTGTCGGTAAGGGCCTTTTTAACAATCCTGCAATCTAATACCATGGTATAACAAAACAATTGTTGTCTGCTGTGATATGGTTCATGCTGTTGAACACCCTCGGGGGGCAGATGGCACCCTCGGCCTAGGTACTCCAGGCCATGAGGAAACCCTTCCACTAATCACTATTAAAATACTAACAGTATAGCAGAGTTCAGTGGACCCCATTAGTCATCGGTCTCAATCTTTGTGTAGGTGGACTGGTACCGATGGCAGATGCCTGTTTCGGCTATCAGACAGGTGCAACAGTAACATTTAACGACTTACCAAACAATCCTCGAGAAGTCTTCGTTTTGTAGATATGAGGTACTGACAGTAGTAGGTTTGCAATGCCATGCTCAATAAAAACTGTTACAGCTATTCCATCCTGACAGCTTAATCTGATGTGTTCCCTGTCCTTTTTTTTCTTTATTAAACACATACCAACCATGTATCCTAGAAACAAAAACAAAAAATTAAAACATATATTTTATTACTGGACATGTACTATAATACATTTTTTTAAGTATTTAAATGCAAACAATAAAATGAGCTGTTGCAAACTGTTTACCAACCACAAGGACCTGTTGTTAATTGATATTAATGGCCTCACGTTTCGACCCTAGCAGAGTCTTTCTCAAAGGCTAAATGACAACACAACACACACATACAAGTGTACTTGTAATACAGGTGTAAATGCTTTTTTTCCGCAAAAATGTCTCTTAAAATTGTTTTAAAATTATTTTTGAAGATTTTTGTCAAGTTCTGACGCCGCCCCTCCAAAGCGTCCCACAGCTTTCTTCAAAAGCATTGACTCTTTGTTAAGCTAATGGTTGACACCGAGTAAATGACAATGCAAGAATTTTTGTTCTAATTTAAACAAATGAAACAACTTGTTCCTCTTGATGGGAATATTTCACACAAAAGGGTAGCCTTATCAAAGGATGGTAAAAAAGAGACTTTCACCAAGATTGTGGTGCATAACGGTGACCACTGCAGCCATCTATACAATGAAGAGCAAATTTATGTAAGCATTTTAAATACCATATGTACACCTTTTATTTATCAAATTAAAGGGCATAAGTTTTTGATTCTCTGTTTCTCATTTATGACAACCAAGTTTTCAATGGTTTTACCTCCTAAACCACACAAACCAATAAAGCATTGCTGTTGGTGTTAATAGAGTAACGTAAAGTCAAGGGGTCTAGGTCTTAACTTAGGGTTTCTTAAAGTCTGCTTCTCTGCTACTAGAATCCTCAACCAAGTCAAATTCAAAAACTCACAAATGGCTACTTCTCTTTAGTTTCACTGATGATTCTTCTTGATTCAGTTCTCAGTTAATAATTTTTCTTTGATTGATTTATTGAAGTCTTTATTACTGACCTGATTCTGTCCGTCTCTTATTATAACCACATAAAGTGTTACTCAAATTCATTTCACCAACAAACTTTTAAACCCTGAGTCATTTATTTAGAACTTAAACTCACAAACTCTATAAAAACCACTTTAACGCATAACTTGAGTTTGGCTTTCTACTCGTTGTTGAACAGGGCTCCCCACAAGGTTTACATCTGGCATTCTCTGCCGAGACCTCTGACCATGGAGGTCTTGGACCTTTGGATTTTAGCCAGTCTATGACCTTACTCAGCACATGATCTTCTCTCAGTGTTGAGCTTGAAATCCCCAACAGCCAATTCGGCTCAAATACTCTGGAAGCTATGTTACTAGCATGTTTGCTCTGGTTTTGCAACACATGATACTTATCTGGTTTGCTGTCTCTCTTTGCACCAGTCTCTGCCACAAACTTGTTCAGAAGATTTTCTGTAGCTGTATCTCCATCCTGCCAATCTTCAGTGTTCAGCCGACTTGGCTTCTCCCAGTCATCTGGGGAACGTTTACACTGCCGGCAAGGCATTCTAGACATAAGCATCAGCATTCCCGTGTTGGTGTCCGGCTCAGAGCTCTATCTAAAAATTGTAATTGGCCAATAGCTGGAGCCATCTGGCAGTTTGTCCCTCAGGATTCTTAAATTCAAAATACCATTTCAAAGCTCCATGGTCTGTCCAAATCTTGAACTGGCGTCCGTACATGTACGGGCGAAAGCGAACCAAGGTGAACCAAAGGTAGGAGTTCTTTCCTTGTGACACAATAGTTTCTCTTGCTCTTACTGATAGACCGGCTGGCAAAGGCTATTACCATCCGTGATAGCACAGCCCCAATACCCAAGTCGCTGGCATCAGTATCTGAGATGAGTTGGAGGCCGTAGGGTACGCCAGAATTGGAGATGTAACTAAACGTTGCCTAAGCTCATCAACAGCTCCTTGACATTCAGTGGTTCAGTTAAACTCGCTTCTCTCTTCTTGGTCAGTCTGTGAAGGTTGGTTAGCCAGTTCAACAAAACAAGGCACAAACCGTTGGTAATATGAGGCAAGCCCGAGGAAATTACGGACCTCATGCACATTTACCATAACTGGCCAGTTTTTCACTCTCCTGATCTTCTCCGGATCTGTGTGCATCCCCTCGTCTGAAACATGTCCAACGTAGCACACTTGTTGATGAAACATGTTTAACTCTTTTGGCTTCAACTTCAGTTCTGCATCCTTGACCTGCTCGAAGATCAGTTGTAATCTTTCCAATGTTCTTCAAATGTATGGCTGTATACAATGACATCATCCAAGTAGACCAAACATACCTGCCACTGGGGACCTCACAGTACATTGTCCATTAATAGTCCTCAAAAGTGGTTGAGGCATTACACAGCCCAAATGACATCACCTCAAACTAGTACAGGCCACTGTGAGTAGCAAAAGCTGTCTTCTCTTTGTGCTCTTCTGCCATTGGTACTTGCCAGTACCTGAATGCCAGATCTAAAGTGGTGAAATATCTAGAGCCAGCCAAAGCCTCAATTGTGTCATCAATGTGTGAAATGGAGTATGCATCTTTGTGTGTCACAGCATTCAGCTGTTGGTAGTAGACAGAAAATGTTACATTTTCATCTTTCTTTCGAGGCGTTAGACAGCCCAAATGGCATCACCTCATATCAGCCTTGTGTTGTCCTTTTTTATGTTGAAAACTACAGTCGTGAATGACAAACCAGTTTATTGGGCAACGAAGTAGTTTGTGGTGGCGGGACTATTCGAGCAGTTGCAACATGGTGGTCACGACCAATCGTTGCAATCAACAGTTGCGATTACTTGACTATTCACACTAGTCGCCCAGCCTTACTTGACAATACCAAGAGAACAAACATTCTCTTTCTTGGATCGTCCGTTTTGTTTCTCAACCGAGAAACTGTCAAATTCACGCACCATGAATTGCAAAACATCGGCCGTTACCTACAACATAGAAGTGGTACTAAACACGGAACCATGGCCCGATTGAAGGCTCACTCTAACTTACCTCCATTGAGCCGAAATAAACCCCTCAAAAAAAGTTCTGCAACTCAATTTTGAGGGATGATATATTTTTTGTTACTGAAGTATAAAAGATGAAACTGGTATCATTGGAAAGCTTAATTATTCCTCTTTACAATGATGTGCCATCTGCTGTGATTATGTAATCATGGAATGTGCAGTTACCCTGAATATAGAGAAAAGTCAGAAGTGAAATGTTGCAAAATGCATTGTTTTCTAACCAGAGCCTCCATTTCTATAGAATTTTGACCATGCAGGTGACAGTGAATGTTTTGCAAAAGTGTCAGTGGTGAATAGTGCTTTTTTAAAGAATGAAATGTGTTTGCATGCGTAATCGGGTGTTTCAGATGAAACCTGAAAAAGATGAAACTTTTGCGTGATTTAGTGTTTGCTTGAAGTGAAAGCTCTCATAAAAATTCAGTAACAATGAAACCAACATCTCATCTTTTTTTTTTAAATTCAACATCTTAAAACTTTTCCAAATGACAAGGTTCAACATTATTCCAAACACATTCAATCCATTGCGCAAATGAGAATACACAATGTGTGGATTTTCACGCATCAGTGCATCAACATCATTCAAACTCGGTCCATCCTCGAAACAATTGGAAATTCGCTATTGGAAACAACGAATTTTGCAACATTTCATTTTTGACGTTGCTGCATATTTATCATGTCTGTGAATTTCATGATAACATTAGCATTACAAATGACACATGATTGTAAAGAGGAATAATCATGCTTTCCAATGATACCACTTTTACATATGATGATGGCACACTAAGAAATTTATTACCGCTCAAACTTGAGTTGCAGAACTTTTTTTGAGGGGTTTATAATGAACAATGGTGGAAGCCTCTCGATGTCTCGTAATCCTCCTCTTGAAAAGAAAGACAAAGGTCTTTAATCTGAGAGTACACAAAAACTGGCCCTCAATAGCCACAAAATGCCAATATATATCAGACCTTTTGTTGTCCCTTGTGTGGGTGAAACGAAGCATTAGATGGTGTTGTGTGTGATTTGTGCACGCTCCGCTGTTGATTGTCCAAGGGACTAATTGTTTTAATTTTTGATCGAGTCGGCAAATTAAAGAATGACATGTGATGCAAGTTCTACCAATCAGATGACATGGATGCATACATCCCAACAGAAAGTGGGGACAAGAGGAACGAGGCACTGCTGGATATGATAATAAATTATGGCGGTATTTATTTTTCGTTCAATTTCAATCAATGATTGTGGAATCATACACGACTAGAAACATGTTAATTGTAATTTGTTTGTTTTTCTTTTACCAAGATACATATCATTGTCATCTCTTTGTGGAAATAAAAAAAGAACATAAAGCTTATACTCATCATTGGACATTACATGTAGGACAACATGAACTCTTTTGTAATTTTTCTTTTAAGTGGTGTGCTTTATAAAAAAAATTTTAATACTTTTTTCAGGACTAATAAAAAATGGAAAGGGCCAGTAAAATAATGACATCACTAGTTAATTTTTACCCCTGCGACAGGAACGAGTTAAGGTCATTTCCTCCTGCCTGAGTTTCTGAAATTCCATCCAATAAAACCTGCCACAATTTCTCACACTAAAAAGCCTTCAGAGTGCCTCTGCTCGTCTTGTTACTTTATTCAAGCGAACAACCCATATATCCTGCGTTATTGCTGATCGCATGTTTCCTATTCACTACATCATGGCACTTCACCCAGCTATCAATCAATCAAGTCAAGGCCATACAGTAGCTCGAGCCTGCCCAATGATCTTTGTCCAGATGTTTTGGTCCATTATGCAGGAGCGCAGTTTATCAGCGCTGGCCAAAGCCAGTGGCTCGTTTCAGGGTGTCTACGAAGGAGAGACATCTTCTCCCACAAGAAGCCTTGCCTTGCGGCGTTCACAGATCTTTTCTGTAGCCTTCGGCATGCCAGTATACAGGTTTGCGTTTCTTATATGGTCCTGCCAGGAGATGTTTAGGGCCATACGCAGCATTCCAGTGTAGCAACCATCCTGAGACTTCTCCATCTTGGTGGTGAGGGTCCAGGTCTCAGCAAACGCACCTTATTGTCATTCGCAACTTGATGGTAGGTGAAAGGAGCATCCCACAGCCCAGACAGGCATTGAAGTCTCCAAAGATGGCAAGAAAGTGATGCTGAGGAACAGCCTCTACTGCTTGTCTTAGAACATTATACAATTGTTGTCTGCTGTGATGTGGTCCATGCTGTTTTGGACACCCGAGGGGGCAGATGGAACCCGAGGCGAAGCCGAGGCTGCCATCGGCCCCCTGAGGGTGTCCAAAACAGCATGGACCACATATCACAGCAGACAACAATTGTTTTGTTATACCATGGTATTAGATAGCAGGATTGTTAAAAAGGCCCTTACCGACAAAGTTTGCAGACGACAATATTCAATTCAACAAAAGTGGATAGGTCCAATGACAATTTACAAAAGACCAAGAACTATTTTAAAGGTGTGACAAAAAAGCAAATAAACATTTATATACCGCAGAAACAATAGAGGAAAAATTTTATTTCCTTTTCTTTTCTTTCCTTTTTTCCCACTCACAAAAGACATTTTACAACACTTAATAAATTTACAGCAATAAAAAGTATGCCCTATCCCTAGTAAAACTTTTTTTTTCCCCAGCTCCATTGTAACATCAAATTTGCTCTGGCTACATCCCGCACTGTCATGCCGGTAATGGCATCACTTGCAAAAGCAAATATAACTAGAAATGTTGTCTGTCCCAGCTTGGGACGGAACAACTGGCTTTTCCTAACCTCTAAAGTGTTGATTTTGCTGACTAGGCAAGTTGCAGTGGTAGTGGTGAGCAAATATGATTAAAAACCTCTGCAGAAACTATGCTATTTATGAAGACATATGGAGGACAACCTACTTTTAGTTTGAGCGGAAGTAGAGGTCACAGGGGTCAGACAGTGTGTCAAAAAGGAAGACCTTCCCAAACAATGATAGTTGCTGAAAATCATGACCCTAGCTCTTAACACTTTTTGAATGACAAGGTACTTCCAGTTAGACAGGAAGTAGATGTCACAGAGGTCACACAATGTGTCACAAAGAAAAACCTTCCCCAACCTTGGTATTTGGCGAAAAAAAAATTTCTTGCTTTTTCCACTTTTAAATGAGGTACTTCCGGTTTGACCGGAAGTAGAGGTCACAGAGGTCACACAATGTGCAACAGAGAAGGACCTCCCTAATCTTGGTTTTTGGTGAAAGAATCACTTTCCAAGCTCTTTCCATTTTTAAATGAGGAGCTACTTCCGGGCAAACAGGAATTAGAGGTCACAAAGGTCACACAATGGGTGCAACACAGAAGGACCTTCCCTAACCTTGGTATTTGGTGAAAGAATCATGTTCCAAGCTCTTAGCATTTTTAAATGAGGAGCTACTTCCGGTTTGACCGGAAGTAGAGGTCACAGAGGTCACGCAATATGTCACACCGAAAGACCTTCCCTAACCTTTGTATTTGGTGAAAGAATCATGTTCCAAGCTCTTAGCATTTTTAAATGAGGAGCTACTTCCGGTTTGACCGGAAGTAGAGGTCACAGAGGTCACGCAATATGTCACACCCAAAGACCTTCCCTAACCTTGGGGAAGAAGAAGGGGAAGAAGAAGAAGAAGAAGAAGAAGAAGAAGAAGAAGAAGAAGAAGAAGAAGAAGAAGAAGAAGAAGAAGAACAAAACCAAAGGCTTTTCCGCAGATTGCGGAAAAACCAACAACATTTTTAAAACAACAGTCAGTTAACAAATATAATGTAGATATTAATGTGAAGCGTCTCAAGGAAAAGAAAGTTATGGCACATACTGATTAAGAAGGACTCTTTTGTAGGAGGATTTAAAATGGACTACCTAAAGCTGAGTCTTAAGTACTTCCACAGGTGAGAACCATAGAAACAAAGGGTGTTCATGGAATAGGAAGTGCAAGTGAATGGCACCAAAAGATTCGTGCGAGATCTAGTTGCATAGCTATGCTGATCCTGAACTGAAGAAAAATAAGAAGAAATTTACAAGGAAGAATATTTCTGCAGTATTTTTACATAAAAATCCCAGTGTGGAGTTTATTGATGTCAGAGAGAGTAATAAGGGCATTCAGTTGTGCAAAAAAGTAGAGCAGTAAGTGCTCGAGATTGTGAAGAGGTACATATTCTCATTTTTTAGCAAAACCATGGAAGAGAGCGGAAGAAAGAAATGCAGCTTAGACAGAACACCCTTGTTACGAGAGGTGATTTTAGTGGTTGAGGAAATGTGATCAGACCAAGTTTGTGATCAATAATGACACCAAGAAATTTAGTGGAGTGAACCCTACTTATATAGATATTGTCTATGAGGACAATTGGTAAGTCAAAAAAAAGTGAGAGATTCAACTTTGAAAATAAAATATTAAGGAGGTTTTAGAATGGTTCAACAACAATTTATTAGCCCTGAACCATAGAAAGACCTGTATTATTTCAGAGTTAAGAGTGTTAATTAAAGAATCTCGGTTAGGACTGGAGTGAATGATAGTAGTGTCATCAGCAAATAAAGTAAAAGAGAGCAAGAGAGAAGAACGATACAAAGCATTGATATAGAGAAGAAATAGAAGGGGACCAAGAATGGAGCCCTGAGGCACGCCATGGGAGATATTCAGACGGTCAGAATCACAATTATTGACAGAAGTAAACTGATGCCTATTATGAAGGTAGTCAGTAAACGATTTAAACGCATCACCTTTGCTTCCATAATGCTCCAATTTAGAAAGAAGAATAGAGTGATCGATAGTATCAAAGGCTTCAGAAAGATCAATAAACAAACTGATAGCGCACAATTTATTGCTAAAAGCAGAAGTGATTTTAATGAACTGAATGAGTACCATATCAGTCAAGAGTTTACACTGAGAGCCATATTGCTGATCACAAAAAAGATGGAAATTAGAAGTGGAGCTGCAAAGTCGATTGTAAACCACTCTTTCAAGAAGTTTAGAAAAGCAGGGATAGATGGAGATAGGTCTGTAATTACTGATATTCTTATTGTCTCTGGACAGGAACAACTTTAACAATCTTTAGATTTAAAGGAACAGAGCCATGAAGGAAAGAAATGTTGAAGATGTAAGAAAGAGTCTCTACAATGAGAGAAATGATACTACAGAAGAGCTAATTTCATCAAAACCAGAACTAGTTTTTGTCTTAAGATTGTTGCAGACACGTATGATTTCAGTTGTGTTATAGTTGGAATGGGGGAAAAAGAAGCAAATAGTTTGAGAAATGGGTGTAAGTGGGATGAATCTTGTTAGCTAAAAATGAACCAATATTAGTGATAAAAGAATTGAAAGAAATGGCAATACTCAGCAGGATTTGAATAAAGACAATCACCAGGAAAAGATGTCTTTTTGTTCTTACCCAGAATACCATCGATATCCTGCCAAAGACCTTTATGACTGGATTTTGCAAAGATCCAGTTTAATAACGAGCATAGTGAGCTTGTTTCGCTTTTTGAACACTGATGTGAGATATTTACAAAAAGTTTTATAATTTTGCTTGTTTGCCTCAGTAGGATTGTGTAGAAAATACCAAAAGAGCCTGTTTTTGAAATCGCAGGAATCAGTGATAGACTGATTAATCCAGGGCTGATTCTTGTTGAATCTGCCAATTGTTTTAGTAATGAAGGGAAAGTGAGAATTATATTGAGAAGAACTGAATGAAAATAAGTGTACCTTGTTCAACTTCAGCCTCAGTAATTATGTTGACTTTGTCGATCCTTACTATTAAGTTTGTTCCAGTGGCATTCATCTCAAATCCAACCTTTAAAAATGATGAGTTAGTTAAGTGAGTTGAGTGATGCTTTAATATACATTGAACACTTTCACCACCAACAACTGACAATTTTTTTTCCTCATTTTACACCCCAAAACAAGATGACAATGTAGAATTTTGCATATATTTAAATAAATATAGTGTTCGGGATGACGGTACGGTAACTGCAATAGTTATTTGATCTATAAGTGTTTAAATCAACAAAATGTACAAATATGAACAGAAAACCATTAAATAGAACTTTATTACATATATTTCATTAGAACTTCTGGTCTAGATAGGAAGCAATGTCAAATCTGTTCTTTGATACTTTAGAAGTATAAACAACTTTCATGATGCAAAGATTCAAATCAAAACAACTGTGGTTTAAAGGTTTGAATTTTTGAAGTAATAAACTTTGATTTTCAGCATTTTTTGAAACTGATGACGCATCATGGCGTCATGGCTTTTTTCTTGTGCAGATATTTAGACTTATGCGCCAAGTATGCACCAAGTTTTAAACTATTTTGAACTTGCAATGGGTTTCAGCTAAATAGTACAATTTCAAACTTATCACAAGAGGGCGCTATTGAGGATGATCATTATGTGAATTTCCCATTAGAAGTAGACCTGAGTTTGGCCATGACAAACTCGAGTCGGTACTCACCAGTTCGTGACAGAGCAGTTTTTCAACACGATCTCTCTTATCTGATCATGGTATAATGAGGTATAAATCGCCAAATTATGGAGCACTGCCTGTGAGTTCACTGACAAAAGTATATAAAAAATCCCACCAGGTTCTTGTTTTTTCACTCTAAAGTATCAAAGAAAAGTGTCTAAAGATGTTATGAAAGCAACTTTGAATCATAAAAATTGACCAAATAGGCCTATAACTTTAGATATTATATTGACCAAAGAAAACAGTCAGACTTTCTCCATACGCCTGGATGTTTCTCCAATTTGACACCAGCAGCTTGCCCTTCCACACAGGTGCATGCTGTAATAGACCGATTCTGCGACCAATGTTTACATGTCATCACGTGACCTATTGTGGGTAATACGTAATCTGAGCTGATGGCAATCTACGTGCAAATACTTGCCGTGACCAACAGAGTCACACCAAAAGTCAGCTTTTGGTAATGATAACACAGTTAGCCATTTTATTAAAGTTGTATGTTGTGACATTGATATTAATCACATTACTGTTTCATAAACTACCAGTATTCTACTACAAAAGAGGTTTATTTTGAGCTATGTAGCCACCTGCCTGCTATTTTGTTTGTAATGTGCCTAGGCCTAAATTACTGTAAAAAAGGGTAAATAACGTTGGAAAAGTGGGCATTTATACCTAGCCTTGCCAAATTTCAAACAGGCAAAGGAATCACACACTTTTGGAAAGCAATTTCTTTGGATGATTCAGATGAAACTGTGAAATTCTTGTGTTGAAAAGTGTGTGATCGCGGTCATCTGGCCCAAACATTCCATCGTGCACTAGTATACATCGTGCACATTTACGTTACTTGTACCATTTCCAAGACTTGCTGAAACTGTCCTTACTGGCTTTATTCAGCCACTCGAAGGTCTCTGGTACAAAGTCTGGAATATTTTTCACAGATTTTGAGAAAGAAAAGCCTCGATCAAATAAAGAAATGCAACAATCATCATGTACCGCACTTTCCTATGGAGGATGTCGTGTTTGTTACATTTACTACCCACTACACACATACTACCATCAACACCTGATGACATCATCGTGACAACACTTCAGCAGTTTCATCTCCTAGTGAAGTGCTAACTATGTGTGAAGTTTGAAATTTTTGAGACCTTAAAAAGTGTGCATTTGTTAGGGGACAAACGCAGGAAGAAGGAGAAAAAGTAAAACTAGAAATAAGTTTTTGTTCCAAGAACAAAAACTAGGTGTTCGGAATTAACCTAGTTAAAGTTGTTATTTGATGTATATAAAGTTAAATCAAATAAAATATCTTAATATGAAAATAAAAACATGAAATCGACCTTGGTATCTCGTGAAAGATCATGTTCCTAGCTGTAACCATTTTTAAATGAGGAGCTACTTCCGGTTTAACCGGAATAAAGGTCACTGAGGTCACACAATGTGCATCAAAGAAGGACCTTCCCTAACCTTAGTATTTGGTAAAAGAATCTTGTCCCTACCTCTAACCACTTTAAAATAAGGAGCCACTTCCGGTTTGACTGGAAGCTAAGGTCACAGAGGTCACGCTATAGCAAACAGAAAATGGCCTTCCCTAACCTTGGTATTTGGTTAAAGAATCATGTTCCTGGCTCTAACCATATTCAAATGAGGAGCTACTTCCGGTTTGATCGTAAGTAGAGGTCACAGAGGTCACGCAATGTGCAACAGAGAAGGACCTTCCCTAACGTTGGTATTTGGTGAAAGAATCCTGTTCCTAGCTCTTAGCATTTCTAAATAAGGAGCTACTTCTGGTTTGACCGGAAGTAGATGTCACAGAGGTCACCTAGTATGTCATGAAGAAAGACCCTCCCTAACCTTGACATTTGTCGAAAGAATTAAGTTCATACCTCAAACGAATGATTTTTTGTTGATTTTTAAAGTTTTAAATAAGCCCTACGTTAAAGACTAACAAAGCGTGGAGCGCGCACCTTGAAAAGAGACTAAAAACGTCGTGTGGTTAATGTACATCTTACACACAGCCACGCACACACAAGCATGTGTACATGTATAATGGCATTGGATTTTGTACAGCAATGTCGGACACACTTGAACGCACACGGACAATTGATTTGCGTTAAACGTCCGGTTTGAACCGGAAGTAAAGGTCAAAATGGTGTCACCCCAATGCAAAAGTTTGAGAGGGCTCAATTCTCTACAATCTGATGTAAGATTTGTGATCATGTGATAAGTACTTCTTAAAACTTCTTGAAACGGAAGACGAGGTCAAATTGGGGTCATGTCTGTGAGGCGTTTACGCGGTTTTGAATGACCTTTCCGATGATGTATAGATTGTAAAAATCCATTGTGTACTTCAGGAGTTATGATTTTTTGAAATAATAAACTTTAATTTAATGTAATTCGACACCCGATGACGTCATTATGACATCACTCAAACGGTTTCATGTCCTAATGAATATCTAACTATGTGTGAAGTTTCAAGTTCATACAAGCTTAGGAAGTATGCTTTTGTTAGCGGACAATCGACAGGCATGAGAAGAAGAAGAAGAAGAAGAAGAAGTAAAAACTAGACATAAGTTTTTGTGACATCACAAAAACAAGGTGTTCGGAATATGGTAGTTAAAGCTGTTATTTAATGTATCAACTTAAGTATCTAAAAATATGAACATAAATACGTGAAATTGTGCTTTGAAGTATATTTAATTTGCAGCAGAGAAGGACCTTCATGTTCCTAGCTCTTACCATTTTTAAATGAGGAGCTACTTTTGGTTTGACCGGAAGTACAGGTCACGCAATATGCAACAGAGAAGGACCTTCCCAAGCCTTGGTATTTTGTAAAAGAATCATGTTCCTACCTCTAACAACTTTAAAAATGAGGAGCTATTTTCGGCTTGACCGGAAGTAGAGGTCACAGAGGTTACGCAATGTGCAACAGAGAAGGGTCTTCCCTTACCTTGGTATTAGGTGAAAGAATCATGTTCCTACCTCTTACCATATTTAAATAAAGAGCTACTTCCGGTTTGACCGGAAGTAGAGGTCACAAAGGTCACGCAATGTGCAACAGAGAAGGATCCTCCCTAACCTTGGTATTTGGTGAAAGAATTATGTTCATACCTCAAACGGTTGATTTTTTGTTGATTTTTAAGGGTTTAAATAAGCCCTGTATTAAAGACTAATAAAACGTGGAGTATGCACCTTGAGAAGAGACTAAGAACAACGTGTGGTAAAGGGACACACCGGTTTACTGTTTACCTAATTTAGTGATGTGGAATGATAGAGAATAATTTTTAAATGGTTGTTCTTAAAAAAAATCATCAAAATATCACGCAATTTACGAAAAATGTGAAAAAAACAAAACACGGTCAAAGGTCAGCTTATACGCTTTTCCAGCCGTTGCAACTGTCAAGTTTACGTGACATTGTTGCGCAATGTTGTAAGTAGACTGGTGCTCTGTTTATGTATGAATTATTACAATGACGAGGCATGAGGATCCAGACTTCATATCCATCCAGCACAGATTCACGTGTAAATAAAAAACAAACATAAACGGACAGTGTATTCTGTGTACGACGAACTAGACGAACTTACTTGCAATGGAGAACGTTTCTTCATTATACCGCAAGTAGGCCCTATGTTGTAAAAATTTACTTGGACGAATGCCAGTTGGGTCCAGGACTGATCTGTGTTGTCAGATCGTGTTCAAATGTAGAAAGGGAGAGAATAAGCTTGGCATAATGTGGACATCACAGACATGATGGACCATAAATATTGTCAAAATGTGAGTCTTCATGAATTAAAATATACGCAGGCATATTCACAATACAGTTCTATGACACAAACCTGTCCATCAAAATTACGGCAAAGACCCCATCCTTCATGCTCATCGTGACCAGCCTGCTGCAGTCTAAAACTAATGGTAGTGTCCCTAATCTTGGACCATCTTTTCACATTGGCTTGGCCAATAACAGTCATGTGCCAAGCGAACCTCCCGCTTTCGCTGCAAACGGATTGCCAATCCTGGCAGCTTTAGCGAAGGCATTCTCCCGTTTTTCGGGCGATGACTTCACTGGCCGGCCGCGGCCACCGCCACAATTTTGTTGTTGTGGCGATTGGGGGGAGTGGACATTATGCAGCTATCATAGAAGCAGATAGATCAGCTGTATGGGATAAACATTCCCCGTCGTCGTCCCGCGTGTGCGTAGCGCAGACGTGTCGTCCCGCGTGTGCGTAGCGCAGACAACACGTTACAATAGTTAGGGGATAATAGCTAGGGGCACAGACTAAAACCCTCGTAAAAAAACGTAATTGTTAGTCTGGCTCCCTACACCTCCGACAAGCTCCCACGCTTACAGCTAGACCGACCAGCAAGCTGGGGAGTTCATGCCCCGGGGTTTGTCTCTCTTGTCCCACGAGACACGGCACCGGCTGTACAGGATATGCCCCAAGGTTTACGTTCCGCTAGCTCCCATGCTGGTGCGCCGTAAGACATGCTTCGGTTGCACGGACTCTCTGAATGCGAATATTACGTTCGATTTTACGTCATTATTTACAAATTGTATCAATAATCTGAATACATAAGTCTTTTTTGTCAAATACTCATGAATAATTGTAAAAAAAAAAGATTTAAATTTGGTTCAGTAATTTACTTTTATACGGCTGGAAGTAAACTAACTCCGAAGATCACGTGATTTATCCGAACCAATTTTTTGGTTCGGATAAATCGTTTTTTGAAAAATGCTCGAAAACGGCAAAATTTGATGGTTTCTTTTAGGAGCCATTCTTCTCCATTCCGGAAAGACCTTTGAAGTCATATGTTAGCCTATTTTGTAGCCCAAATAGCCCAACGAAGCCGGTGTGCACCTTTAATGTGTATAGCAATGGGGCATCGATGGCACACAGCCACGAACACACAAGCAAGTGTACATGTATAATGGCATTGGATTTTCTATAGCAATGTCGGTGGCGCGCTTGAATGCACATTCGTTAAACGTTCGGTTTGAACCAGAAGTAAATGTCAAAATGGTGTCACTTCAATGCAAAAGTTTGAGGATAAATTCTCTACAATCTGACGTAAGATTTGTGATGATGTGATAAATAATTCTAAAAATATGAATTTTTGAAGTTTTCAACTTCCGATTTGAACCGGAAGACAAGGTCAAATTGGGGTCATGTCTGTGAGGCGTTTACGTAGTTTTGGATGACCTTTCCGATGATGTATAGATTGTAAAAATCCCTTGTGTAGATCAAAAGTAAAGATTTTTTGAAATAATAAACTTTGATTTACTGTAATTCGACACCCGATGACGTCGTCATGACGTCACTCAAACGGTTTCATGTCCTAATGAATATCTAACTATGTGTGAAGTTTCAACTTCATACAAGCTTAGGAAGTATGCTTTTGTTAGCAGACAATCGACAGGCATAAGAAGAAAAAGTAAAAAAAAACAAAAAAAACTAGAGATACCGTGTTTGTTGGAACAAACACAGAGGTGTTCGGGCGCTGGTTACATGGCATTGTCATTGGCTTTTATGTTGAAGCCCGGTCTGGTGTACATAAAGCCCTTTCCCTTAACTAGATGTTTCATGAAACAATCATGTTCCTACGTCTAACTACTTTTAAATGAGGAGCTACTTCCGTTTTGACCGGAAGTCAAGGTCACAGAGGTCACCCAATGTGCAACAGAGAAGCACCTTCCCTAACTTTGGTATTTGGTGAAAGAATCATGTTCTTGGCTCTAACCATATTCAAATGAGGAGCTACTTCCGGTTTGATGGTAAGTAGAGGTCACAGAGGTCACGCAATGTGCAACAGAGAAGGACCTTTCCTAACCTTGGTATGTGGTGAAAGAATCATGTTCCTAGCTCTCACCATTTTTAAATAAAGAGCTACTTCCGGTTTGACCGGAAGTACATGTCACAAAGGTCAATTAATGTTTCACAAATGAAGTCTTTCCCTAACTTTGATATTTCTCGAAACAATCCTGTTCCTAACTCTAACCACTTTTACATGAGGAGCTACTTCCGGTTTGACCGGAAGTAGAGGTCATAGAGGTCACCCGATGTGCAACAGAGAATGACCTTTCCTAACCTTGGTATTTGGGGAAAGAATCATGTTCCTAGCTCTTAGCAATTTTATATAAAGAGCTACTTCCGGTTTGACTTATGAGGTCACTTATTGTGTCATAAAGAAAGACCCTCCCTTACTTTGACATTTGTCGAAAAAAATAAAGTTCATATCTCGGTTGATCTTTTGTTAATTTTTTAAGTTTTAAATAAGCCCTGCATTAAAGATTAACAAAGCTCGTTTTATACTGACCAAAGAACTAAAAAATAATGGCTTTATAACAATTGTTTCCTTCAACTTCCGGTTTGAACCGCAATACAAGGTCAAATTGGGGTCATTTATTGGAGACATTTAAATTGTTTGCAAAAGACCTTAGCGATGATGTGTAGATTTGTAAAAATCCATTGTGCACTTCAGGAGTTCTGATTTAATTAATAAACTTTGATTTATTGTAACTCAACATCTGATGACGTCATCATGGCATCATCGCGTCTTCATATTGAGGTTCAAGTATATGCACAGTTTCAATGTTCAATTTAATTTCAATTTTGAGTTATTTATTTGGAGAAAATTTTGGAGGAATGAAACATTTAAAGCAACATAATGGTCTCTATGAGACACCGTATAACGCATGGTTTTGATTTTGTTTGATATATTAAAAGTGAAATCAAATAAAACTTTGAAATATGAATATGAAAATAATTAAAAAGAGCTTTATCATATGTTTTTCATGGGGACTTCCGGTTTGGGCAGGAAGAGAGGTCAACTCAGGTCACTAAAAATTATAAAGAACCGCATACATTTATTGTAACTCGACTCCTGGAGGAAAAACAAGTTACCTTTTTGATTTTAACTGCCAGGAAAAACAATGTTTTTGTGTTTTCCAAAGTGTTTCTTTTCCACGCAGTGCAATTGGCTGCCGCCAGGTTGTCTGTTCAAAATAGTATTCATATTGCCTTTTATCAAAACATTAACCCTTGCTGCCCTCCGTTTTGTTCGGCATCTATGCGGTGTCAATAAAATAAAGTGTGTATCGCTAGTGAACGTTGATGGCGCTATATCAAATTAACGGTCTCATTTTGTATGAGCACCTTTACTGAACACTGGTGTACTGTACAGTCAATCTGACATTTGACAGATTCAAATTCCGAGCTCATTATCTGTATTAAAAAGTTCCAAAGTTTTATAAAAACTACCCCACTTTGATAAACATCATAAACACAAGTGTGCACAGCTAAAGAAATACACGGACATTTTGAAAAGCGATGACTTTACTTTTAAACTTTACTTTTAAACAGTTTTACTCAGCGTATCCCGACAACAACTCTCGCGGGGGTAAAATGCCTCTGGCCCCCTGTTGCACACTTGTGACTCTCGTACCTAAGCACGTACGTGATCGGTATATATAGAACGAAAGACGATCATTTTGTCAATTGCATTTTCTCCACCATTATACATCAAACAACTCACGTGAGCATGTGATCGTCTCAGTAAAGTCTCCTCTTCGTCTCCCTGTCACAATTAAGCCACCAGAATGACATAAAGGGAAACATTTCCACACTGAACTTGGCATGACTTAACAGTTTTTCTTTGCGTCGCCATTATTACACACACACACAGAACATAACAACACACCGCAAAGTTCGATGAACTGTGACAAGACCTGACTTGTTGCGTGTATGTATATACACAGCATGCAGTAAAAGCCTCGAGTGCACACGCACAGGGTGCAATACAGTGAGGTAACTGTACAGACTCTATCGGCGATCGCGCTAAAAACGGCACTTTTCATCTTAATATAACTTCGTTATGCAACGGCCAATTTTGTTCAAATTTCACAATAGACCGATTGCGCGATCTACGTCACGTGACCCCTGTTGGGTTAAAAATGTAAACACACACGTAATCCTCCATAGGAAAGGGTGGTACGGTACACGATGATTAATGCATTTAGTTAATTCGATCGAGGCTTTTTTTGCTCGAAATCTGTGAAACATATTCCAGAGTTTGTACCAAAGACCTTCAAGTGGCTGAATCGTAAAGCCAGTAAGGACAGTTCCAGCAAGTCTTGAAAATTGTAAAAGTACCGTATAAATGTGCACGATGAGTACAGCGTGCGACGGAACGTTAGGCCAGACCATGGAGGATGACCGCGATCACCACACACTTTTCAACACAAAAATTTCAAAGTTTTGAAGCTGAAATCCTCCAAAGAAATTGCTTTCCAAAACTGTGTGATTCCTTTGTCTATTTGAAATTCTGCAAGGCTAGGTATTAATACTCACTTTTCCAACGTTGTTTATCCTTTTTTACAGTGATTTAGGCCAACATTACAAACAAAATAACAGACGGGTGGCTACATAATAGTCCTCCGACGCCAGTAGTGCATGGCTTAAAAAAACTCTTTTCAGAAGAATTCTGTTAAATTATGAAACAGAGATGTGATTTAAATTAATGCCACACCATACTACTTTAAATAAAGGGGCTGATTAACTAATTCATCGCTTAACGAAAGTATAATCGACTGTTTTCGAACTCACTCTGTGTCACGGCCTATCTCTTTACACGTATTTTTTCACCAGCTGTATGACGTCATACCCGATAGGGGGTCACGTGACCGCATGTAAACATTGTCGCATAATCGGTCTATTAGGCTTTTATAGTCGTTATCTATTACTAAAAAATTCAACATGTAGTTTGCTCAAAAAAAATTTGAAATAAAAAACATTCTTATTTTTAACTCGTCGTCGTAACAAACTGTAACATTTGATGACGTCATCAATGTAATATTTTCAAAGGTCATAAACTACATGTTATTTCGTACACTGAAACCATGTCCTAATTCTGTTTCATATTGACTCCACAGCTTAAATTGTGACTTTTTAAGCATTTTTTGCTTCAACTTCCGGTTTGAACCGGAAGACAAGGTCAAATTGGGGTCATGTCTGTGGGGCGTATACGCAGTTTTGAATGACCTTTCCGATGATGTGTAGATTGTAAAAAATCCATTGTGTACAGCAGTTATGATTTTTTGAAATAATAAGCTTTGATTTAATGTAATTTGACACCCGATGACGTCATCATGACGTCACTCAAGCGGTTTCCTGTCTCAACGAGGTTCTAACTGTGTGTGAAGTTTGAAGTTTGTGTGACTTTAAGAAGTGTGCATTTGTTAGCGGACAACGTTCGGTGAGAAGAAGAAGAAGAAGAAGAAGAAGAAGAAGAAGAAGAAGAAGAAGAAGAAGAAGAAGAAGAAGAAGAAGAAGAAGTATTAAAAAAAATAAATAAATAAAAACGAACAAAAACAAGAGGTCTTCGGACTTGAGTCCGAACACCTAACAAGAGGTCTTCGGACTCGAGTCCGAACACCTCAAAAAATTAAAAAACGAACAAAATCAAGAGGTGTTCCGGGCTGAGTGCCCTAACACCTAAAAAATCGTACAAAAACAAAAGGTCTTCGGACTTAAATAAACACCTAAATACAGTTTTTGTGACATCACAAAAACTAGGTGTTCAGGAACAAGTAATGAATTGCTTGTAAACATCGATGAGTTAATAGACACACCAATGTACAAAAACAGGCTACACTTAGTGTTGTAGCATCATTTTTTTGAAACTTGTTACCAGAGAGCGCTGTTTAATGTAAAGATGTCATCAGTTTTAAACTGGAAAAACGCAGAGAGTCCATTACCAAGTCACACACTGAAACCATGTCCAAGATCGCTTTATACTGACCAAAAAACTGAAAATTATGGGTTTTTGATAATATTTCCTTCAACTTCCAGTTTGAACCGCAAGAAAAGGTCAATTTGGGGTCAGTTTTGTAAGACATTTAAGATAGTTTTCAAAGACTTTTGCGATGATGTATAGATTGTAAAAATCTATTGTGCACTTCAGAAATTATGACTTAACTAATAAACTTTATTGTAACTCGACATCCGATGATGTCATCATGACGTTATTTGTTTTATGTCCCGTCTTCATATTGAGGTTCAAGTATCTGCACAGTTTCAAGGTTCAGTTTAATTTCAATCTTGAGTTATATTTTTTGAGAAGATTTTGGAGAAATGTAATATTTAAAGTAACATGTTGGTCTCTATGGACACCGTATAACACATGTTTTTTTTGATGTGTTTGATATATTAAAAGTGAAATCAAATCAAACATTTAAATATGAACATCAAAATAATTACATAGAGCTTTATCATTTGTATTTTATAGGAATTTCCGGTTTGGGTGGGAAGCAAGGTTTAATTAGGTCACTAAGAAATATACGGTACCGCATACATTTATTGTAACTCGACACCTCAAGGAAAAACAAAGAACCCTTTTAATTTTCTCTGTCAGGAAAAACAATGTTTTTGTGCTTCTGAAGTGTTTCTTTTTCACGCAGTGCAGTTGGCTGCCGCCAGAATGTCCGTAAAAACTTACTCGATGTTTCAAGGCCCTTAGAAGAGCTACGACATTTTCAAATCTTTCTTTCTTTTCAAATCACCATTAGAAGGCTTTTATAAATACATTGATGAAGGCTGCATTGTCTATTTACATTGGAATTTTCATGTAAACAGCCATGAAGTGAAAACGTAACTGATAATATGCAACACTTTTAATTACATTTCAAAATAGTATTCATATTGCCTTTTACCAAATCATTAACCCTTGCTGCCCTCTATTTTGTTCGGCATCTTTGTGGTGTCCATAAAATAAAGAAGTATGCATCGTTACTGAACGTTGATGGCGCTATATCAAATTAACGGTCTCAGTTTGTAACAGCACCTTTACTGAATGCTTGATGGTGCTACATCAAATTAACAGTCTCAGTTTCTAACAGCACTGTGTATGTGCGCCTCACACGTGCGAAATTTGGAAGCATGCCAAAAGTGTGTCACTGTTGTTGACGCTACCGGCAATACTAATGGCAAAAACGCTGCCTTCCTTTTAATATAACTTCTGTTTGACACGGTTCATATTTTTCGAATTTCAGATATCAGCTTGTATACATGTTATCTAATGACACAGAGTTATCGCTTGCACAGAACACATGTTATCAGAGCGTGGGTCCCTTTTCTATGGTACAGCGTACGTGATCTACTGTACTGTACACTGCAGTGTGGTATTCAATGCACATAACGGACTGTTTTTTCCGTGCTATTTTTTTCCATTCTATGAATGGAGGTCTTTTACGACCAGAAGACAATGCCAAACTGGTATCATGTCTGTGCAAACAAAAGTTTGAGCAGGCTAAACGATCTTCAAACTGACATTTAAATTTTGACGATATGATTAGCAGTTCTTGAATTATGAATTTTTGCAATTTTCAACTTCCCATTTCGACCAGAAGTAAAGGTCAAATGAGGTCAAGTTGTGCTTGACATTTGTAGAACTTTACAAGAGGTTTCATGTAGTGGAAGAATCTTGAACGTTCTGGTTCTAAAGATATGAATTTTCAAATTATTTAACGTTTATTTAACGTAATGACGTCATCAATGATGTCACCATTCCAAAAAAGTTGCGGTTTCGTCTACTAATTAAGGTTTAAGTTCATGATAAGTTTCGAATTCATACAAGCTTCATATTTTTTCAAAATTGCTGGAGAAGGTTCATTGAGAAGAAGCAAGGAGAAACTAGACATAGAATTTTTGTTTATTACAAAAATACGGTGTTCGGTTGAACGTTACATGATGACGTAGTTCAAAAACATTGAACATAAAAAGATGAATGTGTATACAATGTTTGGTTTTTATAGTTAAACTTGTACCACACTTTGTAACAACTCCCGTTTCTTGACAAATGTTTATGTTTTTGTTACATTGTCATCAGGTTTTTTGGTTTTATTTTGCACCTCAAAGCCCTTTAAAAATTTCGCCCATCTGGCACGGGATATTGTACATACAGATTTTGCAATGCCAGTTGTATTATATTATTTCAATTATTTATTTGTATTTTCCTGTTTAACCTGAAGTCAAGGTTAAATGGTTACGTTGAATATTGTGTATGTCGTTTCTTAAGTTTCTTAAGTTATTACTAGCAAAAAATAAAAATTCAAATGTTTGGTTGAGAAATTATTTTTTGTTGAAAAATTTAATTTCAACCTTCGGTTTGAACAAGAAGCAAAGTTTATACTTGCGTATATGGTTATTTTCCACTCACTATTCCCAACAGCGCCTCTTTTGTTGGACCAAAGAGAGCGCTGTTGGGAATTCCCCAAAGTTCGCGGCATATGATTTTACAAATTCTAAACTTTGATTTCTTGTAATTTAATGCCACATGACGTCATTATAACGTTATTACGTCTGTGGTGTAATGATACCAAGGTTCAACTATATCTGTTGAGTTTCAACATTCAATCAATCTCAATCTTAAGTTCGAAAGTTGTTTTTTATGAAAAAAACGAAGACACGCTTTGACCCAGGGTAATGTTTGTTTGACATTGGCATCAGGTTTTATTTTGTTTTTTTGTTTTGCACCTAATGAAAGCCCTTAAAAATGTTCGCTCATCTGGCAAAGGATGTTATCCATTACAGATTTCAGAATCCCATTGAAATGTTTTAGAAAAGTGTGCCATAATGCGATCGTTAATGCAAAGCCACTCCGGATTTTGGGGTTTAGTTTTTCAACTGAAAATCTTATGTTACGATAAAAAAGCCGGTTCTAAACGAAAGCAAGGTCAAACACTAACAAAACACTTTTGTCGTGGAAAAGACCATGAAAATAGCCTATTGGTAGCATTTGTGGTTTTCAAGATATAAATTTTCTCGCTATTTAATGTAATGACGTCATCAATGATGTCATCAGTCCAAAAAAGTGGTGGTTTTGGTGCGAGACGTTATCACTCAACTATTGCGATTTTCCGCTCTGCACGTAGCGCTCAATGTTTCTAAAATCTTTATTCCCAACAGCGCCCTCTTTTGTTGGACCAAAGAGAGCGCCGTTGGGTATTCCCCCAAAAATTCGCGCCATATGAGTTTTACAAATTTTTAACTTTGATTCATTGTAATTTAATGCCCGATGATGTCATTATGACGTAGTTAGGTCTGTGGTGTCTTAAAACCAAGGTTCACCTATCTGTTGAGTTTCAGCATTCAAATCAATCTCAATCTTGAGTTATTCTGTAGATAAGCTTGAAAGTTGTTTTTTGATGAAAAAACACGGAGGCGAACTTTGACCCAGGGTAACGACCCGGAAGTTAAGGTCGTACGATTTTGGCGTTAACTTTTCAAATGTTGTCCAAGTCTTTATCTATCTGATGCCTAAGTATGAACATCATAGCTTGTATATTCGTTGAGATACAGCAACAAGCAAATGGTCATTTTTCAACATTAAAAACCTTGTCATGACGTCATCAATGTCGTCATCATTCCAAAAAAGTGGCGGTTTCATCTACTCACTATTACCTATGTACACAGTAAGTTTTAAGTTTGTACAAGCTTTACTTTTGTTTAAAATTGCTGGAGAAGGTTCGGGGGGAAAGAAGAACACAAGGAAAAATTTTTTAAAAAACCAGAACAATAACAATAGTTGTTCGGCTGTTGGCCGAACACCTAAAAAACAAAAAAAACAAAAACAGAACAATAACAATAGGTTTTCGGCTGGGAGCCGAACACCGTAATGACGTCATCAATGACGTCATCATTCCAAAAAAGTTTCTGTTTCATCTACTCACTAAGATCTTTGTGCATGGTAAGTTTTACCTTTTGAGAAAATTGACAGACCGGGTTCAGGGGGAAGAATACCCAGAAAAAAAACAAAAAAACTTAACAATAACAATATGTTTTCGGCTGATGGCCGAACACCTAAGAAAAAAAAAAACCGAACAAAAACGAGGTCTTCGGACCCGAGTCCGAACACCTAAAAAAAAACGTACAAAAACAAGAGGTCTTCGGACTTGAGTCCGAACACCTAATAATAATATCAATGATAAGGTTGTGCTGAAGGACTGCAGGAGCAGAAAGACTAATTTGGCAATGGCGTGGATTGATTACAAGAAGGCTTACGACATGGTATCGCACACATGGATAATGGAATGTCTGGATATGGTTGGAGTGGCCGATGCTGTTAAACGTTTTCTGAGTGAGAGCATGAAGTTGTGGTGAACGAATCTGATAGCTAACATCGATAATCTGGGCAAGGTATGCATAAGAAGAGGTTTTTTCCAGGGTGACTCTCTGTCTCCGCTGCTTTATGTTCTGGCATTGATGCCCCTGTCGATGATTCTTAGGAAAGTGAGTGCTAGCTATGTAATGAAGAGGGACGGACGTAAGATCAACCATCTCCTTTTTATGGACGATTTGAAGTTGTTTACAAAGAATGAGGCGTAGATCGATTCTTTGGTGCAGACCGTCAGGGTTTTCAGTGAGGACATTGGGATGCAGTTTAGTCTGGAGAAATGTGCTTCAATGACCATGAAGAGGGGAAAGAGGGTACATTCTGATGACATCGCTCTGCCAGATAGTGCACAAATGAGGGCTTTGGGTGAGGAGGATAGTTATCGGTATCTTGGTGAGGAATCAAAGGTAAGGCTGAGGGCAGAAGACATCAGGCGGGTGAAGAAAAGTCCAAACTGAACGGGGCGATTAACACATGGGTCTTTGATGAGATACAGTGGGGGCATTATTGAGTGGACTAAAGAAGATGTAGATGTCACTGACAGAAGGACAAGAAAGCTGATGGCCATGCATGGCATGCTACATCCGCAGGCAAATGTCAGCAGACTTTATCTTCCGAGGTCAGAGGGCGGAAGGGGGTTACTGAGCGTGGCAGACAGCGTTAACATCGAGCGAAGGAGCCTTCATCGTCATGTCAGGAGCACCGAGGAGAACTTGCTGAAAATTGCACGAAAGTACACCAAGGCAGACGAAGCTGGGCCGAAGGAGTACAAGAGGGAAAGGAAAGAGGACAGACACCAAGATTGGAGGAGCAAGCCACTCCATGGCCGGTTCCTGAGATGTACAGAAGAAGTGGCGAGTTGCAAATCCTGGAATTGGGTAAAGAGCGGAGAACTGAAGAAGGAAACAGAGGGCTTGATTACTGCGGCGCAAGACCAGTCTCTAAGGACAAATGTAATGAAGGCGAGGATAGAGAAAGCAAACGTCTCTCCTGTATGTGTAGAATGTGCAACAAGGCAGAAGAGACTGTATTTCATATTGTCAGTGAATGTAGTAAGATGGCCCAGACGGAGTACAAGGGCAGACATGACAAGTTGGCTAAGGTGATTCACTGGGATCTGTGTAAGAAGTATGGTGTCCAAGTGCATGCCAAGTGGTATGACCATGTTCCCGAGAAAGTTGTAGAGACTGACGAGGTCAAGATCCTCTGGGACTTCAGCATTCAGACTGATCATGTTATAGAACATAGACGTCCGGATGTTGTAGTCTTAGATAAGACGAAGAAGATGTGTCATGTCATCGACATAGCTGTGCCGGGTGATATAAGGGTGGCTTCTAAAGAGATGGAAAAGATCCAGAAATATCAGGACTTGGCCAGGGAACTTTGTAAGATGTGGCAGGTGAAAGTGAAAGTAGTCCCTGTGGTGGTTGGCGCACTTGGCACCATTCCGAAGGCACTGGAGAAGCATCTAGTTCAAATAGGCACAACTGTGAGGGTAGATTTGCTGCAGAAGGCGGCACTTTTGGGAACAGCTAGGATCCTGTGAAAGACCCTCGAGATCTAAGGCTACGGGACGTAGCCCGACTTGAGGAGTTACCGGCACAGAGGAAAATGAAATCGTTCTTTTGCATGCTGTGATATCGTGAAATAACAACAACAATAATAACTAGATATAATGTGATTGTAATCAACAATCACAAAGCTGTTCCGAGTTTTTTTGGTTTACTACAATAATTGGGTCCATACCATGGAAGTGATGATTGGAATTGATGTTTCTGAACGCAACCTTCATTGCAAGTCTGCAGATCGTTCGTCAGACTTAAATTATGAGCATCCTGTTTCAAACGGAAGTAAAGGTCAAAGTGTGGTCATGCCTAATAACAAAATGTCACATGTGATGAAAGCTACAAATGGTACAAAGATCATGACTCTAGGACATTTGGCACAGGAGATATGCTTTTTTAAATGTAGAGCTTCCTGTTTGGACCGGAAGTAAAGGTCAAAGTGGGGTCATTCTAATAACCAAATGTCACATATGATGTAAGCTACAAATGGAACAAAGATTATGACTTTACTACATTTTGCACATAAGATTTGACATTTTGAAATTTTGAACTTCCTGTTTGGACCAGAAGTAAAGGTCAAATGGGGGTCACGCCTGTACATCAAATGTCAAATATGATGTAAGCTACATAACACCACAAAGATTACGACTTTATAAAATTTAGTTCAAGAGATATGACGTTTTAAATTTTTGAACTTCCTGTTTGAACCGGAAGGAAAGGTCAAATTGGGGTCTAATGTGTAAGTAAAATGTCACCCGTGCTCTAAGCTTTAAAATGGCACAAAGATTATGACTCTACGATATGTGCTTCGGGAGAAGTGATTTTTTCATTATTAAACTTTGAATTAATGTAACTTGATACCTGATGACGTCACGATGACGAAAACATGTTTGCCTTACTATGATTTCTTGTTATTTACAAGGTGGTATAACTTTTATTCCTATGAGATGCCTTTGAACGAAAACCCTAAAAATGCAGACATTCTGCAAGTTTCATGTATAAAAACATCTACCGATAGAGGGCGCTATAGCATATGAGCAGTCATACCAAAAGCCAAACTAGCATCTGAGAACACAATATGAAGTTTTAAACGCTAAAAGATAGCGCTACCCCGCCGCATTCATATTTGCAGTTTTCCCAAGAAAAACCTGTACAGGTTCGCAACAGCCAAAATCCTCATTGGATTAACCTGTGAAAAACAGGCGAGTGCGCACTTGTGTACAACTTTGCAATCAACTCTGAGCGGCGAAAAGCAGCGCAATCCACACAGCGTTCTACCAATGGTGCTCAGATTGAACAATTAACGGTTAATTAATGTGAAATTACGTTGTGCTTTGATGAATGTCTATGGTCTGGGACAACTCTGGGTAAAAGCATTCATGTTTTCTAAACGATCTTTGTAATATAGCAATCTAAAATTCAATACATTTAGAAAAATTGTGGTTTTTGACCTACCAAATAGTTATACTTTTTGAGCCATGTCTTTTGTACACAGACACAAAACGTGCCATAAATGACGTCATGATGATGTGACAGACACAAACAATCCAAATTGCACATCTACAATATTCAACAAGTCTATAACTGAAAAGAAAACTAAGATCGGTTGTAGGCTTCCTGAGATAAGCTGGAGACAAGAATGCTTAATTAATTATTCACCCTGCTGTCTTAGGGTTAATTCACTAATAATTATAATTTTATGATATCGTGTAGCTACGTCAAGACACAAGCTTTAACATGATATAGAATTTATCTTATAATGATAATTCAAAGAACGGCATTTTGTGCGCAGAAAAGTTATGTGTTAAGTCAATAGAGTTTTTGGGGAAATAAAGAATAATAATAATAATAATAATAATAATAATAATAATAAAAATAAAAATCTCGACAGAAACAATAGCTGTTCCGACTGATAGTCGGAACAGCTAATAACCAGTTCTTATATAGCGCATTTCACAATAACGCTTTACATTAGTGCCCTGGTCATTGGGCCAATAACATTCATATAATCTTTCTCAGCTCTCTGGGGAGTATACAGCCCGAGCTGCCATGGCACTCCCAAAGGCTTTTTCAAACACAATATCAACCTCTACCATTGCAGGTACCCATTTATAACCCTGGGTGAACAGAAGCAATTATAGTAAAGCATCTTGCTCAAGGACACAAGTATCATGATCGGTATTCGAACCCACACCTCGACGATTTGACTACCAGAACTTGAGTCCGGTGCACTAGACCACTTGGCCACGAAAGTGTGTTTTTGCTCAAGTTGTACCTTTAAAATCCCCCAAAGCCATCAAACTTGAAACCAAATAGTAGCCCAATTAATTTCCTTTCAAATGACATCAACCACGATACTATGACATTTTGCTATCTTTAGTTATGATCAAAGTACTGTTACTAACAAATCTTGGATTTGGAGGTCACTGCCACAAATTTTAGTTTGTATGGATGGGGCAATGGAGGTGCACAATTTTACCAGTCGGCCCTCTGATTATAAGCAAAAAAGGGACATTTGCTCAATAAAATACTTGTCTTTTCTTTTTCAATTCTTTTTCTTCTTTCGTTTCATATCCCCCCCCCCCCTTTTCTTGGGTTGGGGGTCCCTTAAGCCACTCATCTATTGCTCTGTGTGGCTGGGCTGGAGGCCCATAACATAAATACACATGTACCCCTTATCATGAATATACATACATTTATTCTGTGTACAACCACTTTTTGTTTCCCATTGTGTGATAGCCCTATTGCTGTGTACTACCAGAGGCACAATCCCTGGCCATATCAGCAGATTGATTATTGGGCTTGGTATTAGGGCACTCGTACAGTGTTTGAGAGAATGCAGGTTTAAGTCTAGCATCATTAATTTTTTTCACAATTCAATGTACATGGTAAAGAGCTAATATGTAAAGGGCTAGCCATGATAAAAGCAAGAGGCTACTGCCTTAATATGTGGTGTGTGAGTTAATTTGTTACCAGCATACACTATCATTTTAATGCATGAGTGTCACATTGGCCCTTAACCAGTTGCCGCCGGGATTCTTTTTTTTGTCCCGTCCCCCTGGCAGGATTCTTTTGGTGGAATTGTCAAAATCTTTTTTCTTTGAGGGTACCGCTGGCACAAAGAAACCCTGACTTGAAAATGCCAAGAGAAAAAAGATTCTTTGTTGGATCGTCCGTTTTGTTGCTCGACAGAGAAAATGTCAAATTCATGCAGCGTGAATTGCAAAACATCGGCATAGGAGTCACACTAAACACAGAACCATGGCTTGATTACCAGCTCACTCTGACTTACCTCCACTCAGCCGAAATACAATGAATGAACAATGGTTAAAGACTCTCTATGCCTCGTAATCCCCTTCTTGGAACAAAAGGACAAAGGTCTATAATGGGGGATTACACAAAAATCGCTCTCAATGGCCACAAAATACGAGTAAATGCACAACCTTATTTGGCCTTGTGTGGGTGAATCAAAGCGTTACATGTCGTGTGCGTGGTCTGCGCACGCTCCGCAGTTGGATGACCAGGCGACATTTGCTCCGGTGGTACGAAATAACAAAATGGCGTTGCAAGCAGGGGAAACATTTGCGTGTAAACAGGACATCCAGCACCAACTGGTTAACAACCTAGCAGCTACTCCTGTAATGTGCTCACTGACCCAGTGATTGGTATCACTTTCATTCACTTACATGTAGCACCTCTATTAATCGTCTATCAAGCCATTCATAAATATTTTCAAGTTGTAGAAGACTTTGTTATTTGGAGGATTCATTATTCTCGCTACAAAAGGATTAGAATTAATGCATTTCTTGTAACAGGGCAGTAAAATTACTTTGTATTAATTTTAGTGTTCCCGCTATGCCTGTGCTTGCTTCGTAATTAAATACATGTACATTACATGTACATTGAAACATGCAAGGTGCAGTTCCGGAATGGCAAAACACCTTGTATCAACCAAGAGCTTATAATTTCCATGCTCATCTTATTGAGAGTTTACTGCAATTACTTCAAAGGAAACTGTATAATTGTCTGCACCTTTTGCAGGTAACACTGAGGGATTGAGCTAAACACTAGTTAAAAGTCAGTGATAGACTTACGTTATTTCCGCCAGCTTGATGATGCGTCAAAGCAAAATAGGTAAAAAGTGTAGCCGTGGCATTAAGATTGGTCACTACCTTTTGTAAATGTAGCATACGACCAACCAAGTAAAAAAGTATTCCTTGGTCTATGACGGCAGTCAGCTCAAACTCTCCATCCCCATTAAAAGTGTACTGCGTTTTATCAAAGGTTGTGAAGTGCGGATCACCTACACACCATGCTGTGAAAGCAATCAAAAGTTTTTAAATCATTTGATAGATGAACTTATTCTTTTTACTTTGACACCAAAGTTTCTACGCTAAATCATCTGGATGAAAATCAATCTCTCTTCATCAACTGTTTTGTTTCCAAAGCAAGATTTATTGTAAAGAATTTTCACTGTTACATTATTCTTCCCAAATGACAAGTGCTTGATTTCCTTTTTTCACTTTTCAACTATAAATATAACTTCTAAAAGCTGTGTATGATTTAGGGATTTTGTCTATTATCAAATTAAACCATGCTTAAAATACCAATAAAGTGAAATACATCTTCCAGAATAGTACACCCCAAAGACTCACTGAGGATAGACTGTACAGGATAACCACAGTAGCCTGGACCTAGATTGACCCATCAATAATGATCCCATAAATATACAGGTATATGTATCCTCATGGATGAGGTCAAGCAGGGTAGTGTTACCAGTTTCTCAAATGCATGATCAAATTTGAACAAAAAAGTGAAGCTACTACTTAATGCTGGAAAAAAAATTGTGTGATTGAAAAATTTACCTATACTTCGCCAACAGCTTTGTGTCATCAACAGAGACAAATGTCTCAAGACTAGGTTGTTGGCAAGATATGGGTAAATTTTCAAATACATGCAGCCTTTATTACCAGCACTTTTTTGTTCCATATTGATCTGCATAGGTTGTCAGAGGAATGGAAGATAAACCACAACTTAACCAGGTTTTTTTTTCACTGGGGGAGAGGGGCACGAGGAGGGCATGGCTTTTCAGTGGGGGTGGGGGTAAGGGGCCATGTTTTTTAATGAATTACATGTGGACTTTTTCATGTGTCGGTCACTGGAAACAATGGAACACTGGAAAATTAATGGGTCAAAGGCCGGATATGTCGTGTCCCCCCCCCACACACCCCCCCCCCCCCCCCCCCACCGTGGCTATGCCGCTGATTATACATCCTGTACATGTAAGTCCTACACATTCCTATTCTTTAACAAATCTACTCACCAAGAGTTGGTGGCATGTATGTGCTACATGTCCTTTGGGGTCGTTTACTTGCGTAAATTTCACAATAAATTGGACTATAAGATGCAACACAGCAGTAGTACCTTGGCATAACCTCTTTTTCTAAACAAAGACAAGCAACATAAACAAATTCTTTTAGTGAAAATTGAGTGACTGGTAAAGAGAAAGTATACAAAACGTATCATTTGAAAAGAGTATAGCAATATGATTTTTATTAAAAACAGTCTCCACTCCCCGTCCAAAATATCACATGATACGAGTCTAAGTGGTAAGTCACAATGGTCTAGGTCGAGTCTGAGTCTGAGTTGCTACTTTAAAGAAAGTTAGTGGGTCCTCTGAAGCGACAAGTCCTATAACCCAGATATGTTTTTGTTAATGAAAAGGGTAATAGTGTTATAAACCAGCGCTTTATAAATTGTCTAAAAATCAATTCTATGTGAACAAAAAGATCAACTTTGTTCCATTATTTCTTTTTTTTTTTTGCACTCTGCACTCAATTTGGCATTAATATTTCTCTTTTCTGTCCTGTCCCCCTGGCGGATTTTTTTTGGCAGAATTGCCGGAATCTTTTTTCTTTGAGGGTACCACTGGCACAAAGAAACCCTTACTTGATAATGTCAAGAGAACAAAGATTCTCTTTATTGGAACGTCCACTTTGTTTCTTGACCGCGAATTGAAAAACATCGGATGTTACCTGCGGCATAGTAGTACTAAACACGAAAGCATGGCTGGATTGCCGGCTCACTCTGACTTACCTCCATTGAGCTGAAATACAATAAATGAACAATGGTGGAAGCCTCTCAATGTCTTGTAATCCTCCTCTTGGAACAAAAGGACAAAGGTCTGTAATCGGGTATTACACAAACACTGCCTTTCAATAGGCACAAAATGCCATATATAATAAGACCTTTTTTTGTCCGCAGTTGAATGACCGGGCAACCTTTGCTTCGGTGGTCCGAAATTACATAATGGCTTCTTTACACGGCTTTACACATTTGCGTGTTCACACGTCATCCAGCGCCAACTGGTTAAAGACAAAGCACACAAGCCTTGAACAAAGTAGTACATTTAGCCATTTTCAAAAAGGGAGATTGCATGAGGAAAAAGACATGTCATTAGTAAGAAAACAATAAAGTGAAAGCATTTTTAAAAACACATGCATCCACACTATCAGTTAGATATCAGTTGTCTTGCATGAAACGCTTGCAAATTTGCTGTGAATATTGAGAGACAAATATTAAATTACGTGTAAATACGTGTAAATCTGGTGCCCATTGCTAGGTGCTCATCTGGTGTTCGTGCAACTACGCGAACACCTCTTGTTATTGTTCTTTTTTTTCTGGCCTTTTTTTTCTTCTCCATCTTCTCCTTCTTGACTTCAACTCTTCTACACCGCATAACTAAAGATTGACATTGAATTGAGCCTTGAAACTCATATTGAACCTCATATTAGACGGCACAAACTTAATGATGTCATGATGAGGTCATCAGGTGTCAAATTAAATCAAAGTTTAATAATTCAAAGTTTAAAAAACTCATAACTCCTGACAGGTCTCTGAATAATGAACAAGAGTCACACAGTGATGACCTCAATTTGACCTTGTTTTTCGATTCAAACCGGAAGGTGAAGCGAAAAACTATTAAAACGCCATAATTTCAGTTCTGCAGTCAATACGAAATAGAATTTGGACATGGTTTCAGTGCATGAAATTACATTTTGTTCACGGCCTTTGTTATAAAACATTGATGATGACGTCAAATTTCACAGTGCCCTACAACGATAGGTTTAAAATGTTGTAAATTTTCAATTTCCAAATTTTTTGAACCAAATTTCATTATGAATATTTTAGGCCCTACTGACAGATAAAATCAAAAGCTTACTTGTGAAATTTCAACTAAATCCACCTTTAAATTCGGAAGCAAAAATATAAATGTACATGATTGCTGCAGCCATTATTCCTATGAACATGTGCAAGTAATTTCTAGCACGCTCACATTTTTTCTACATGGATAAATGATATTATTTTGTCATATTCATAATATCGATATTTGGAATTCATATTAACTGCAGGATGTTCCTACACTATAGAAAATGACATCCACTGATACAAGTTTCTGAGAAGAGTTTTTCCTATCACCACTTTAAGAGCCAAACCGCACATTAATGTCAATCATTCAAGGTGGAATGAAAAGTGTAAATTAAATAACTGTTAGGAGGCTTGTGTGTGAAAAGTACCCTATTTTTCTTTTAAAGTAAAATATTTTGCATGATGAAACGGCCGATGGATGTCTATGAGATTGTGATTTGTCATTGGATGCTCATCATGTCACTGATTTGTTTATACAAGAGGAGGGTTACCTTCTTCATTTTCTAGAGCACATCTTGGGTGTGTTAATACTACTGACAATGTTTAACCCCTTTCAATGGAAAGAAAGACTATCTTTGCTTTATTTAAGAAGTAGGTCGACAACAACTGCTGGGCAAGTCATTTTGGTACATGTAGCTTCCGCCTTAAATGTGTGAGCAGTGCATTCTTTCACCAGATTTTATCAAAGTTAAGATACTTTGTAAGTTTGTACAAGTAGATTGCATCAAATCTTTGTGATACACAATTTTGACTTACCAATCCAAGCATCATATAGATCTTGTAATGCACCACTGCCAGAAGAATAGAATGGATTGAACGGATAGCGCTGAGAAACAGACCCAAAGAAAACATCATTTGGAAACTGTATTAGTGCTTCCAAATTGTCATAGCAACACAGTACTCCTGACGAACCACTTGTCAATAACGTCAGATAATAGCAATCTGTAATGTAGTAATGAGAAAAATAATCAAATACACACTTACTTAATACAATGTCCCTAAATATCAAACTGTGCGCATGACGGATAAACAAAACTTCTATAAAATACTTTGGGCTCCATTGTGGATAAGAGGCTTTCATATTAATAGTTTTACCATTTTGAATAAAGGATGCATCATATAGAAATTCTGTGACATGGGCATTACAGTTTGGTTAGTTGAATGACCAGGTACTTTGATATGGAAAATTTAGCAATAATTCATGTTTCCTACTGAACAAAGAATGACGTGATACACCATAACAAAATGCCTGACTAACAAGTTTCTCTTTTAGCTTTATCTTCACCCATCCATTGTGAGAGTTCCTGGAGGCCTTTTATCATATCAGCACTATCACATCATCTCCAGTAAACATGGTAAACCACAACAAATGCGAGGGAAACAAGTCTGTGGATTTGTTTAATGTCTGTATAAATTCTTTAGTTGTCTGCAAGTCAAATAAACTAAGGAAGAAGCTAATGATCTGAAAATGTATGTTCCCTGCCGTTAGATATTCTGGATACGCCCATGTACAAAAGGCTCATTGAGTTTGACAAGTTACGAGTTTTCTACTCTTTTACATTTATATCAAATCATGACAACTTGCACAAATTTCAGATAATTTGTTTTATAATTACCCCTCTTAAAAACGTGAAGATTACAATATTGTTTGACATTTATTTAGTACTGGCTTTGTTCATACCACAAAACTACAAGATTCTATAAGCAAAATATGTACCTAGCTTGATCAGCTATACATACCTTTTGGTAATGAGGGCCAACTAAAGGATACAGCTTCATCAATACCCAATTCAGTCAAATTTAATAACTCATATCTACTATCAAACATAGCTTGATTGCGACCACATGGACAATCATAAGTAAGTATCCACGATGACGGGTCTCCCTGAACAGCTTGCCATTGGTCACATTCTTGTTCAGGATTGGTATAGGTATCCGGGTTGGAATCCAATCTGTATGCCCAGATACCTGATTGGTTAGTAATACCAAGATACATGTCTGGCCTCTTATGAATGTCAACTGAGTCTTGTGGATCAGGGTCATTGATGTAGGTGGTGTCTCCATTAGGACATTTGTATCCAATCACAACATCTGGAAATGCAAGCACATCAAAGTCCCAAAGCATGTGCCCCACTTGATATTGGAATATAGTATATCCCTGACGACCATTAGTTGCAACAGTTGCTTGAAATGTGTTTGTCAAGTTCTGCAAATTAAAAACATAAAGTCAAAATTTTTTTGTGTAATAAAAAACATCACAGTGATCGAGACAAGCTAAACAAAATCACTTATTTCAAGGGGTGTTAGTAGAGCATAGAAAAAATGCAGAAGAGTACCAAACCTCAAAAACGCAAATCTAAGTTATCGCTTCATAATGAATATTAACACTTTAATACCGAAAGCCAATCACAGCCCGCTTACTGTTAATTTTGACTTTGGACCTGTTGTATACATGTATGTACACACAATGTAAAACATACATGACTGACCGATTTGATGCATGTGGTGTACCGCACAGGCAATTTTTCATTTTATTGCATAAACGATAAAACACATTATTTGCCGCATAGGACCCTAAGTCAGCAGAACCACAATGCAGTATACACGGCTCAGCGTATTTCTTAATATGGCCCTCTGCTGCCCGGTTGGTGTGCTATGTTTGTCATAGACTAGCCTTGATAACGGACCATATGAGGGGATTTATAAATGTCTCTTTCATAATTATTTTTAGAAGACAATTTAACCAATGCATATTAAAAACTTTTTGAGGGGATCAGTGTTCTTCTGTAAATTTTCTGAGCATGCCTAATAAATGAGGGCACACTTTCGTATGGATCTACTTTAGTGTAACTTATATCTTTAACTTTTAAATATTCCTGTCGTAATATCAGTTTGTTATTGGTTTTATTAAGTTGGGTTCAAAGCTTACCAAGGATGCTTCGTCATTAAATTAAGTATGGGGCGTAACAAACAGTTAGCGTCCATGACAATCTGCTTAATTTGAATATTCTTGTATTTGTGAGGTTAGTTAATCAAAATTAAAATTAAGTCTTGCTAAAACAGTTACGGTACAACTAGAAGTGAAGATTTTGTTACATTACAAAAACAAGGTGTTTGTGAATGATGTCATCAAAGGTTGACATTATCCAATAATGACCCCATTAGGCATTTCAACCTGAAATTATGGTTTTATAATAGTTTTTTGCTTCAACTTCCAGTTTAACCCACAACAAAAACTCAAGTCAGAGTCACATTTTTGCAGGGTTGTTCAGTTTTCAAAGAACTTTCCAGTGATGTATAGATTGCAAAAATCCAATGTGTGGTTTAGGAGTAATGATTTTTTCAATATTAAACTTTGAATTATTGTAATTCAACACCTGATGACATCATTATGACGTCATGAAAACTGTGCTGTCTTCATGTTGAGGTCCAATTGTAAGATGAGTTTTGAGGCTTAATTCAGTTCCCATCTTGAGTTGTGCTGTTGAGAAGAGTTTCGGGGAAGAAGAAAAAGATGGAGAAGAAACTAGACATTCAGTTTTTGTTACATAACAAAAACTAGGTGTTCGTGAACAAGTATCAAAATGCACCGTCAATGAGTTAGTACACATCACAAATTTATGAAAAACCGGGTTACATTGTTATACTTGTAGTAGCATTTGAAAAACTTGTTACCAGAGGGCACTGTTTAACAATGAGTTTTAGACTTATGACATAGAGGGTCAATTATCAACTCACACGTAAACCATGTCCAAATTCTCTTTAAATGTTGATTGCAGAGCTGAAACCATAATTTTTTTACACTTTTTCACTGCGACTTCCGATTTGCACAGGAATTCATCTCTGTGAAACATTTAATTAGTTTTCAAAACTTTTCCGATGATGTATAGATTGGTTTGTTTAACTAATAAACTTTGATTGATTGTAACTCGACACCTGATGATGTCATCATGACGTCATTGTTTTATGTTCCGTCTTCATAATGAGGTTCAAGCATATGCACAGTTTCAAGGTTCAATTTAATTTCAATCTTGTTTTTTTTTTTTTAATTTTGGAGGAATGAAACATTTAAAGTAACATAACAGTCTCTATTGAACACCATATAACACATAGTTTTTTGTTTTGTTTGATGTATTAAAAGTGAAATCAAATAAAACATTTAAATATGAATATCAAAATCATTAAATAGAGCTTCATCACATATATATTTTATAGGGACTTCTGGTTTAGGCAGGAAGCGAGATCAAATAAGGTCACTAAGAAATATAAAGAACCTCATACATAAAACTTTCCCATGTTTATTGCAAGATTCAAACCATAACAGCTTTGGTTCTAAAGATTCAAGTTTTTCAAATAATACACTTTTTGTTTTCAGCATAATGGTACAATATTAAACTTGTCACAAGAGAGTGCTGTTGAGAATGATGACGTCATTACTCTTATATTTGAAAAGCATGGGGTCAAATGTTATTTTATACACAGAGACCTTGTCCAAATTCCTGCTCATCATGTCTGCAGACCTCAAAATGAGGCCCAGGATATTTGTTCTACTCAACTTCCAGTTTCGACGAGTAGACAAGGTCAAATTGGGGTCAGCATTATGCAGTATTTTAAGACCTTTCATATGGCGTATAGATTGTGAAAATGATCATCTGTAATACTGTGTCTGCCATGTACAATCAATATGGCTGCCACTGTGAGGTATATGAACTTGTTTATCTCTATGATTATATTTGTGAATTCATTTCACTGTGTAGTAACTTCATCTAACATCATCAGCATCATCCTTCGTCCTTGGACGGAATAGTAGAAGCAGCATTAACGAAGTGGTGCCAGGTAGCTTTGTCCCTCATGAGTTGCTGGATCTCGTTTTCATTGAGGTTCATGTCCTTTGCAATGATGTCTTGGTAGCATAGTTTCCTTCTGCCACAGTTTGGATGTCCACCAGCAGGATTCCAGAAGATGAGGTTGGATATGGGTTGGTTAGTAGTGCGTAAGCAGTGACCAGCAAACTGCAAGCGTCTCCGCTTTACGGTTTCGGATAGGAGCGGTAGATTGCCATATACCTCCATGTTTGTAATATGGTCCCGCCAATGGATATTTAATACTCTACGCAGCAGTTGAGTGTAACAACCGTTGATGCGATCATTCATCTTTTGGGTTGTTGTCCATGTCTCGGCTCCATAAAGCAGGATGCTTTCGACGCATGATTTTCAAAGCTCTGTCGAGATCAGACTTCCAGATCTTATCTAATTTGTTACACGCTGACAATGCTTGAGCTTTCTTGCATTTGAAATCTTGGAACGAGTCAGGTAATGATGAGCCAAGGTATTTGAATTCTGAGACATTTTCCAGTTTTGTACCATCACAAGTCTGAATGCTGGATGTTGAAGGAATATTCATGAGGAGGGATTTGGTTTTTCCTGCATTTAGATGTAGACCGACACAAATGGAAGCTTCCTCAATACTGTGTAGTAATGCTTCTGCAGTGACGATTGATGTTGACAGAAGTGCTACATCATCGGCAAAGTCCAGATCATGGAGACGAATCTCCGGGTAACGTCTGCTCTTTCTTTCTTTAAGCACTATTCCTGTGTCCTGTTGGATGTCTCTTAAAGCAAGTGTCATTACATAATCCAACACGACAATGAAGAGGAAAGGTGCTAATGTGTCGCCCTGGAGTACGCCAGCATGGGTCTGGAAAGGTTCCGTCTCGCTATCTGGAGCGATTACTGATGCAGAGGAGTCGCTGGTAAATGTGATACCACGGTAGTTGGAGGGCTGTGACAGGTCTCTTTTCTTTGGAATGGGGATAATACCCCCCGTTGACCAATGCTTAGGTTTTTTGTGTTGCAGCGGTAGTTGGTTACAGAAGTGTAGGAGGTGGGGTTTATAAGTATGAGACTTCCAGATCTCAAAGGGGATGTTGTCTAAACCCACGGCACTGCCAGATTTGGTTTGCGCAAGTGCTTGATCTACTTCCTCTTCAGTAAACTCAGTGGTGGTTATGGGTAAATTTCCTTCAGAAATTTTTGTGATGGTAAAGTCAATGTCTGGGATGGATGGTGGTTTCCCCAGTAAGTTTGAGAAGTGCTGCATCCATGTCTCCTTTCTTTCCTGTGGCGTTCCGGTAAGATGCGCAGGTTTAGACTCCTTTCTACCGCAGATGTCATTTACGATTTTCCACGCCACACTGTGCCTGCTAGAGAGAGACGCTTGATGTACTTGCTGTTTTCTGCAATATCATTGTGAAACAATCGATGTTCTTGAATGCAGATGATGCTAATACCATATTTGTCTGCTGCTTCAATCATTTCTCCAGTATTATGTTGGTGTCTAAGAGTTCTTGCGTTAAAGGTACTGACTGGAATGACTTGTTTACATCTCCTGAGACCTTTTCTGGTACTTCCTCAGTCCAGTCCGTTGTCAACATCTGCCCTCCTATGTAGGTTTGAGGCAGGTACATCATAAGTCCGCTCCTGCGGATTAGATGTACTTGAGGAAGTGCTTGTAGCAGGGGCTCTAACCCTGGTGCTATTAGTTGCTTCCATTATTCGTTCATGGCTAAGTAAACTCCATTGATGTGCCACGTCTAGTGGAGTTTGAGGATGCCGTTGGCTGGGGGAACAGCTCATCCGCCTTTAGATGATATTTCCTTCATCAGGGGTCCCTCTACCCCACGTAGGTTACCTCAGTTGGTCGAGTAGTTAACAGCTCATAGTCCTGAGCATGGTTGGTTTGAAATCAGAGTTTACCTTCTCCTAGGTGGGCTGCCTACCATGGCTATCGAGCCCCACCTGCCCGGGTTTGGAATCAGAGTTTTCCTTCTCCTAGATGGGCTGCCTAAGCCAAGCAGTAGGAGTTTGGTTAGGAGAGGCTGTTGGAGACGCTGACCATATGGGAGATTTAATTTAATTGAGAGGTTGCTCAATCACTCACACCATCCCGGTCATACTAACCCTTTGATCCTAACCCTTTGATCCCCTTCATCTAACAAGTCACTATTGTGAGACAAGTAGTCTTCATGTTGAAGCTAATTTTATGCAAATCACTTATAAGCTGCATATCTCATCAGGAACAATCTTGACTATAACTCCTCATGGAGTAGAACTCCTCACGGAGTAGAACTCCTGTAGTAAAAGTGCCTAAACGTGGTCAAACATGCCTGCTTTTAGCTAATTATCAACAACACTTTGACAACACTGTATTCATGGATATACAAGTCAACCCTGGACCTGATAGATGTAGAGAACTTGGTTCCTGGAAACTCTGCAGTAACACACACAAAGAGGGGGCCAATGAGACAACCATTAAATACTCCCGTGCCCAACTATTTAACATTCGTAACTCAGCCCATTGTAGTGTTCATGTAGATCTTTTTAAGACACTGTTCTGTAGCTGCCACTTTTAAATTTTCTCTGTCGGTGTTTGAATTTTAAATTCTTTTTATCTTTTACCTGTGTTTGCCATCGACTTTTGATTTGTTGTTGACGTGTTTGGTAAGAAATTTGTGCTTTTGTTGCGGTATATTTTGGTGCTTTATCTTGTACTTGTATCCTGCTCTTTTGTGGTTTTTATCACTGGCCGAGTGCACTGTTTGTAATGCGTATTGACCATGGCTGCCTTTACAAGTGCAATTGCTCGTCTGTTGGTATTTTTACATCTTGTTTTTATCCTACACAAATCCCACCGGGCTCAATTCTGTGCTGATGTTGAGATTATCAGAAATTAGTATTTTGTATCTTCACACCTGTCCATGTTTCTGCTTCATTCTGTTGTTAAACCACTCACGCCCTGTCATGGGCTAACATTGCGGCTGTGCCGTACTGGATTCAATTCCTCTAAGGTTCCATTATCCAAATAGTCCAAACATGGTCAAACTACTCCAGTTATACCTGGTCATGACCCTCCACATGATATAACAAATTTTATGGATATTTCCGTAAACCCTAGTCCTTATTACAGTACAGGATGCACTGGCAACGATGTGTCGCATTTGATAAATACAGAAAATTCGCTTTCAAATTCTACACGAATGTACACTCATAGTCAGCTGTTTAACATTCGCCAGACTTCTCATTGCTCCATTCAGCCTGGATTGTTTTCAATTCTGAAAGAGAATGGAATTTTTCAGTTCAGGGGAAGAAGAGCGGGTCATTGTAACTACATGTGTAAAATTCCTGTTCATACTGATCAACGGCTTGAGTACGCTCTTAATCATTTAGATTTTGAAAACCGTACTCCTGTTCTCAAACACATCATGTTAAATTATACTGACTCCTCTGATGATCTACTTAAACTTTGTTGTTTGAACACAAGATCTCTTAAAAACATAACAGCTGATTTTGTGACAAATGCCATTACCAGCAAGGCTGATTTATTTGCCCTCACAGAAACTTGGTTTACAGATATGGATGTTGCCCATAAGGTTGAAGCCACTCCACCTAGTTTTAGATTATTGGATCATTCTCGAAAAAATCGGGTTGGGAGAGGTACTGCTTTATTGTTTCGAGATCATTTGCATGTTAAGAAAATCACTGGAGATGAAGTTGATTAATTTGAGTTTTCAGAATGGTCTGTAGGGATTGATTCCCATAAACTACGACTTGTGATCATTTACAGGCCACCATACTCAGTTAACCACCCTTGCACAGTTAATCGATTTATCACCGATTTTGCTGATTATCTGGAATCCATTGTTTTATCGCCTGAACCACTCCTAATAACTGGAGACTTTAACATCCATGTTGACGTATTTGATGACCCAAACACTAAATGTTTTTTAGCACTTCTTGAATCCATGGGTCTCCAGCAACATGTTAACAAGCCTACTCATGAGATGGGTCACAAAATAGATCTGGTTATCACCCGCAAGTTGGAAACAGTTCTTAACAGTCCTCCGATGCCACACCATCTTTTCTCAGATCATTTTTCTGTTACTTGCAACTTGAAACATAACAAGTCTTCTTTTCCGGTTAAACAGGCTGATTATAGAAATATTAAATCCATTAATATTGATTGCTTGAAAAGTGACTTGGTCTCTTCCAGGCTGTGCATGAACACTCCCCGGGGTCTTAAGGAGCTTACAGAGTGCTACAAAACTACTCTAGCTGATACTTTCAACACACATGCCCTATTGAAGTCTAAGACGGTCACCGTTAGACCCCGTCTACCCTGGTTTGATCAAGAAATCAAATCGGCCATAAGAATGAGGAGACGAGCAGCAAAGAAATGGCGACGAACTAACATGGTTTCTGATCTTTAAGATTATAAGATTAAAAGAAATAGGGTCACCTTTCTTCTAAACAAAGCTCGCTGCAATTTTTACAAAGACTTTATCGAAAGTAATAGTTCTTACCAGAGGAAATTATTAAGAGCATCAAAAAAACTGCTTCGTCATTGTGATGACGTCCCTTTTCCACCATCCAAAGATAAATTGACTCTTGCAAATGATATGGGAAGCTTTTTTGTGAAGAAAATATCTAACAATCATGCTAAACATGATGACTTAAGAATTTCAGCCACGGTTGACAGAACACTTTGTTTTACACCCGAAACAATATCTTTATTTGATGATTTTCGTTCCATTAACCAAGTCACAGGTAAAACAGCTAGTTGTGATCTCTGCATAGAAATCATGCGCTCTTGATCCTATGCCTACTAACTTGGTGGGTGAGTGCCTCGAAGTTTGGCTTCCGGTGCTCACTACAATAATAAATTCATCTTTAGTATCTGGGACATTTCCGGAAAGAATGTGGTTATCAACTAAGGTCAGCGAACAACGGTATTTTCTTAGAATTTCCCAGTGGTAAATTGTTGCCAACATTCGGTGACAGGGCTTTTTCTGTAGCAGCCCCTAAGCTGTGGAATGCACTGCCATTGCATATGAACAAAAACTCGCCTCTTTTAAATGTAAAATAAAAACCCATCTTTTCAATGCTGCATTTATAAATTAGTTTTTTTTTTTCGATTAATAGATTTTTTTTAGTCTATTATTGTTTTGTAAATTTTACTTATACAGTCACTTTGTTGCCAGTTAGTTTAGAGTATTTACATAGTTAGAGTTAGAGGCGTCTGCCCCCTGAAAAGGTTAAAACATTACCGATGCCAGCAGGATTAGGCTTATGTGTAAGGTAATAAATAACTTTTAGTTCCCTGCTGGCAGGACAGACGTATCCCCATAGAGCTTCCTCTAACAGGATGTGTCCATGTGGCACTAGCCTTTACAGTTGATTGGTTGGTGATGACCACATGCCATGGTCACTTGCCTCTGATTGGCTAAGGCGCCCAGAAGATAATGCAACCTGTACCTGTATTTAAGATTGGACTGCTGTTTTGGAATCATTACTTGACGAGCCGCGATCCAATAAACCCCAGCAAATCTTCTTGTGCAACTTAACTCATGGTGTGCAACTCTTTGCTCATTTACAGGTTTTAACCAACCCCTCCCGGGCTGGCCTTACATTGTGATTGTTGGAAATCGGCCGTCATCTTTTTTGTATCAACAAATGCCATCGAGCATGTCAGTGGTTAACTGGTCATTGGTCAGACTTCTCAAAACTTCCCTTCTAAGTTAACTGGCACTCACTCTCAATGTCATTTAGCGTTATGTACGTTCATTGAAAAATAAGTCTGCTGACTTTGGATCACACACGTGAGAATAAGAGGGGTGGTGGTACTGCCCTCATTCTGCGGGACTCTATAAAGGTTAACAAGATCGCTGCAGCTGTAAAGACATCCTTTGAATTTTCGGAATGGCTTGTGGGATCTGGATCTCATCAGCTGCGTGTTGTTGTCACTTACAGACCACCCTATTCAACTAACTACAGAGTAACAATAACTACATTGTACAGGAGTTTTCTGATTACCTTGAATCAGTTCTATTGTCCAGTGTTCCACTGATAATCACTGGGGACTTTAACATTCATGTTGATGATGCTGAGAACTATAATGCAATACGTTTTTCAGAGCCATTGGAATCATTGAACCTTAAACAGTCTATTGATCAACACACTCATGTCCTAGGACATACATTGGATTTGATAATTACCCGTAAATCTGACACAATTAGTGAATGTTTGCCTGTTGTTGATTACCTATTCTTAGATCATTATTCTATTTTGTGTAAACTGATATTAAACAAACCAAATCTGTCTGTAAAAGAGGTATCTTAGAGAAATTAGTTCTGTAGATACAAGACAAGAAAGCTTCTTAAACTTTTCATAGGTTGTACACAAGCTGGCATCAACATCGTCGGCATCCAAGAACACCATCGGACTTAGAGTGTCGCAGAAACATGCCAACTGTATCCAAAGTGTGGACACAATCACAGACAGGATCCTTGCAGTCACTTTTAATGGAAACCCGCAATTAACTGTAACAGTAACTGTAACTCTAACTGTAACTGCTGCCTCCAAAAAGATCTGGAGAGATTTAGCGTTGAGACTGAATGAGTCCTATGTAAACGACCAGAACACCATGCTGAAGAAGCATTTAAAAAAGCTCACTGAAGCCAGTAACAAGGGAGAAATGAATACCATCTGGAAAGTTGTCCATGAGCTGTCTGGAAAGAGTCGGCAACAAACAGCTAACAAGGTCAAAAAGTTGGACAGTTCAACCCCACACATTTCACACAACATCCTCTCAGACTGGGCAAAGTACTTTAGCTCTTTACTTAACAAACACCCTTAGAAGAAACAGTCAAGGCGATCACTAGCTTGAAACAAGATAAGGCAGCTGCACTGAACAGTGCCATAACCCCAGAAGCACTGAAGGATGGAGGGCCAGAATTGAGAGATCTAATCCATGTACATTTGGTTTGCGGTAACACCATGTGATTATATCTACTTTGCTATATACAGTAGATTGTTCTGTGAGAACTTGTCATGTTATTAGTCTACTACCCCGGAGTAGATTTTGGAATTCAGGAGACAACTTAGTTCTGAAAAGAACTGTCCTGCTTATTAAGTACTACATGGGGAGGTAGGGAATCGGCCGGGACTACTACTACTTTTTCGCTTAGTGGATTGAGGGGACTTCTTGGATAACTTCACTGCCGCGGAATGAGTTTGGTCTAGCCTGCTCTAGTCATCATCAGGAGACTGAAGAATGTTTGGGATGCTGGTATCTTTATAGATATTCAGAGGTTTCAGTGTAGAGTCAGCACTGCACTGCTGATAGCTTCTCTCCTGAAAGGAGAACTGTGGTTGGTGGGCTCAGAGCCATTGTGTGTTCTGCCCATTGTTTGTGGATGCCCTGTGTACAGGGGCGTGTCAGTAGACTGTGGGATGTCAGTGGAGTAGGGTGGTAGGATTGTGTGCCAAATGCTGCTAATGAAATAGCCTATGTCTTGAGGAACAGTGTTGCGTTTATAGATCTCGATAGCTTCTCTGATGCGACGTGTGTACCAGTGCTTCTCAGAGGCTATGATTCGAGCTTGTTGCCAATCAATAACATGATCTAGATCAGCAGAGTGTTTGACAATGGCAGATTTGTCATATTCCCCTCTGGGGCCATGGGCTTTATGTTCTTTGAGCCTCGTGTTAAAGGTCCCATGAATTAATTTTTTTTGATTGGTTAAAAAAGGAAGTATGCCTATCATAGTGTATCATTATTTTTTTAACATTTTTTACATGCGTATTTACCGTAGAAATAACAATTTCTAAAATTAAGGGATTGCCGTGCTCCACCCACCCTTCCTCATTAACATAAAATCTGTGACGTAGACAGTGGACCGACTGACCAGGGCCATGTGTGTGACAATAACATACAATGCATTGTTGACCACTCGGCACCAGAGCTGTCTTTGAAACGTTTGACCACAGTCTACATCACGAATCATTGCGCAATCAAATGACGCACATGTTTGGGGCTCAATTAAAGTGTATTAACGCATAACAAACACATAAAATAGTCAATGTTATGTTTTGTTAATTTCAAACCGTATATTAAGCCACAAAAATGTAATGTGACAAAATACCTCTTCATGGGCCCTTTAAGGTCTCTACCAGTCTTGCCAATGTACACTTTACCACATGAGCAAGGAATTCTGTAAACTCCTGCTTGACTGCTGGAGTCATGCTTGTCTTTGTGGGTGTAGAATTTTATTTCTAGCTTATTGCGAGTTTTGGAAAATTTTGGATTCTAGATGCTCTGTGGTGCACTCTGAGCCACTGTTTAGCCTCTGTCTTATGGATATTTTTTCAGCCAAATCTGTTAATTGTTGAAATTTACAACAATCTATGTTACTTCAATCAATTCCTTAACAAGCATTATTTGTTGGTAAAATTCATGAGGTTTTATTTTGTGGGTTGGGTTTATCCTCATTGATTTTTCTCTTACGACCCGACATTGTATTTCAGGACAATGTTTTAGCTAGGATTTGAAAAGTGGGAGTGCAAATTGAAAATTAGGGTGTGCAACTTTTTTTTATCAAAAATCTACCTGGAGCACAAACCATGCACAAGCACAGCACGGTCAGCATGCTAACTCTTTCAAATTACCTTAAACAATTAATTTTGTTGTTATAATATTGATTAATTTGAATGAAATATGATAAAGGGCACAGGAAGCTCTTTATTGACTGTAGATACTCTCTTGTGTATTCTGGGCACTGAATCTAGGTTCCAATGTTGTGTCTTATAAATTTGTGTTTTGTGGCGTTTATTTTAAGAAATTGTGTTTCTCCTTTAAATACTGTTCAGTGATTTTTTTTAATGAGTCATTATTCAGTGCATGTAGGTGCAAGCAAGTGGCTTTAGTCTATGTGCAATATCCATTAAAAAACAGATTACCAATTAGGCTAACAAAACTCTTCAATGATAATGCACAATAAAAAGAATCTCAGTAAATATCATATTACTATATTTACTTTAGTACAGTTAAGCTGAGCACGAGTTTTGACTTTTTAGGTGGCATAACATTTTTGTTATTATTTGAAAATGAATATTAATGAATTGTTTTTTAAATGGGACACGTGTCAGAGGTAACTGATCTTTGTGGACATTTTCAGTAACCAAAAAACCTATTTTCAAAAGTATTTTCATAGTACAAGTAAATTATTGATAGTAAAAAAGAAGTGCGTGAAGTTAATCACGTATAAAGAACTAAACAAGTAACTTTAAAACTGACTTGATAAAAATTAAACTAATGACATGAACTAGTTATTGAACCTTCGATATCGGAGTTTGTACGATCGTCGCAACAGTAATTTTATTTTTTCATTCTCATGATTATTGGTGGACTAGGTAGCGATGTAGCTTCACTTGATTTAAAAGGAGAACAAAGTTTTTGCAATTCTCTAACTTCCATGCATGCAGAAAAACAAGGATTTACAACAGTTTTCTTCTTAATTTGCAAGCTGGAGGCATCAGTTTAGTTGTAAAACCCCAAATTACCGTCGCTCAGTCATAAACAATCCACACGTGCGAGTCAAAATCCGCACCTTACAAACAGTTTGCTTTGCCTTCATCTGCATAGACATACCACACAGTACATGGCAATCTACATCCATGGAGGTGAATGGAATGTCCAATTTACATAGCGTGAAATGAATGTTTCTATTGGCTGTTGAATTCCTACACCGCGTGCAACGAATTTTGCCATTAGCCAATTTCGCCCACAGCCAGCGGTTGCAATAAATTCAGTAAGCGTGCAGTGTCGCCTCGAACCGACCATGGATGATCGGAAACTTGAACGTTCATCAGGTGGAAGTGCAGAATAGCCACGCGGCGAAATAGTTGGATAATTATTGCTTATTTAAATTTGCTTGCAGTTTTAATTGAAAAGGGTAGCCTCCTCAAGAAAAAAAGATAAATCGTAGGAGTTTAGGCCTATATTATGCCGTTGCTGATATTGTTGACTGGCTGGCCGGACCATTAAGCAAGGTGTTTCAGCTGGTCGCGCCGTCGTGTTATTTGACCAGAGGACTACCGCCAAAGTTGAACCCTGACATAATGGCTAAAGAATTTACTGAATTTTTGGCGGGTTTGTAACCACGAAAGGCAGAAACTCAGGTCAATCCTTACCTTCAAGATGAAATCTGTTATTTTTCATCTCTCTGATTTCATTTTTCATTTGTCAAAATAGCCGCGTGCGAGAAAAATGTGGGCGGGTTTATTATTCTAGTTTCATTCATAAAAGTACATGTATATTTTGCGCATGCACTGTACCTACTGCAAACAACGTAACCTACTCTGAACGGCAGCAGCCCAACGTGATCCATAGCGCCTACTGCATATGCATGCAGGCCGCCAGACAGGTTTGTACATACTCGACATGTACTGTACAATGTATGTGTAGTATACGCAGTGTATGTGTATGGCTGGCGTAATGGGGCCGGACTGGAATGCAATGTGCATATGATGAAGGATAGAGTCGCGCACGCTGGTTGACGCACATTGAAAACTGGCAATGATCGATCGTTTTTAAATTCGACTTTTGCCACTTTTCGAGCTCAGCGTCAAAAAAAAAAATCATAAAAACTACCAGAGCGAATAACCAACAGATTTTTTTTTTAATTAATAAAAAAGTAGCCAGTGGCAGACGACCGAGTAGCTGGCCCTTCCAGACAACACTGACTGTGTGGGTTGGTTTTCGGCACATGGAATGTACAAGAGAACCATCCACCCTCTTGGAAATTAGTACATCAAGGAAGGTAATGAATTGGATGTCTCTGTTTCCATGGTAAACTGTATGTGAAGTTTTTTATAAAACACACACAACCTGATTGTCTCCATGCCCAAAAAGGGGAACTTGACTCAGATGACCAACAACAGAGGGATCACACTGACGTCAATTGCTGCAAAAGTGTACAACAGGGTTTTCCTTAATAGAATAAGACCTTCTATTGACCCTATCCCAAGAAAGAACCAGGCAGGCTTCAGGCCAGGAAGGAGTTGTGTACAGCAAATTAATACCTTACGACGGATATTTGAAGTATACCATGACCACCAACTCCCACTAGTAGTCACCTTCATTGATTTCAAGAAAGCGTTTGACTCCGTTTATATTTGCCATATTACGACACTATGGACTACCAGGTCCCATTGTTGCTGTCATCAGGGTACTCTACAACAATTCCCAAGAGTGCGGTCTGTGTTGACGGCAGCACATCAGAGTGGTTCCCTGTAAACACTGGTGTGCTCAAGGGTGATGTACTTGCCCCATTCCTCTTTGTTGTTGTGGTAGACTACCTGATGACAGGTGCAACCAAAGAAGGAAATACGGGGCTGGTCACACATACAAGACAATCATGTAGATACCCTGAGCTGGACTTTGCAGATGACATCTGCCTCCTTGAGTCTAGCATGCAGAGAGCTCAACGACAGCTATCTAAGTGCCCAAGCTGCAATGAATGTAGGCCTTTTTTGCCAGGTTGCAAACAGTGGACCTCCTTAAACCAAACTTACACAGTGGTTTCAGCTTAATCGAGACAACCCTGATGCAAGCTCAATTTGCTATCCTGACATACTGAAGCACTACACTTGGAGCCATAACCAAGCAAAAACATAAAAACAGACGCCCAAAATGCCGACAATACAAGCTCTGATATGATTTGTCGAACACCTGTAAACATCTGAACACCCATCAGTCCGATTTATACTTCATGAGGTTACATCATCATCATCCAGTGGGGGTTACTTGTGTAACCAACTGACCTCGGAGACTCAGTCATTTGCTTACTTACCGATAATGCATTCTAATTTAGGGATGAGGGAGAATTTCCTTATTTGGTAGCATACTTTTGGGACATTGCTGTTCAGTAGGCGCAAACATTTGAATAAGACTGTGAGAAATACTTGTAGTTATTCAAGTTTGGGGATACGTTTCCTTGCTAGAATTCTTAGCGTCATTTCTGCACTGGGCGTCACGACAAGAAATCAACTGAAGGGAGCAGTTATGTTTCCGTTCCCTTAGTTGTTAATTTAATGCAGACGTAAATTGATACCCCGTGAATAACCCTTGACTGTTGAGACACATTAGTTCGTCACACCTGTTAACAACAGTGGTAATTTACTGGAAGATTACCCTTGATTATCTGGTAGCCTTTCTTTTATTTCCCGTTACATGTTTATTTAACAAAACTACGTTAAATTTGGTATTTGATTCTTTGCGAGACACAAATAAAACGACCACTTAATCAGACCAGCAAAAGTTGTCTCAAGGCCTTTTTTTCATTCTCTCCGCCTGGTTACACTTGCTTTGCTGTTTTGAGGACAGTTGATGGTGAAGGACAACATTTCAAGTGGCCTGTCTAAAGTTAGGCTGACTTAGGATGACGCAGAGATCAATAGGGTCATGAAAGAAGCTGCAGGAATGGGGTTTGAAAACCAGCTCCATGATGTCTTTGCCATGATTCTCATCTGGATATGACTCACAGATCCATTGACATTCTTCAAGAATCATAAGGGAGCATTTTGTGAGGACCTCAGGCATAGGGACCATGTCCAAGATCCCACTGACAATATCATCAACGAAATACTTCTCTATTTACAAGATAGACTGGACAGAGACATCTTGGACCTGCAACTTGATTTCGGGTTGCCTAAACCAGACGCAAGTTTTGTGTTAAACCTTCCCGCCACCACCAGGGAAGAACATGACGACAACATTGAGACATTGCAAGAAATTGATTCAACTAACATGAGAAAACTAAACCAGGACCAAAGGGAAGTATATGATACTGTCGTCAAATCAGGGGACAATGACAAAGGTTTGCTGATCTCCCTGGGTGTAAGTGGAGGTACCACGAAACATTTGTGCTATGTACCATCTTAGCACATGTAAGATCCGAAAGGGAAATTACAATTGCCAGGGATACAAATGGCATTGCAGCAGCTCTCTTGCACTCAAGACTCAAAGTTCATATAATTATTACAGACAGCAGTATGTGCAATATATCTCCAAGATGTGCTACAGCTGAACTCATTCAACTATGTAAGCTGTTGGTTATTGATGAGGTAACCATGGTGCATCGAATCATTCTCAAAGCGGTGCACTGTACGCTGAAAGACATCAGACTAATAACTGCACATTTGGAGGAATTCAAATAGTGCTTGCTGGTAATTGGCGACATATACTACCCATTTACTCTGCAAAGTAGGGCCGATAGTGTCAACACATGTGTGAAATCTTCTAAACTCTGGACTACTGTGTGAAAGTCATGCGTCTTCCTAGAAATATGCGAGTACAGTTGGCAGGTGGTAAAGACCAGGAATTTGTAGGCCACCTTCTTGACATCAGAGACAGCCAGTAGAACGCTCACTAGGCAGGCACAAAATCAATCTCCAAGACGAATTTGTGTTTCCATTAAATTGTATAGCAGAGTTGGCCGACTAGACCTCAAAGAAAATCACAAAAATGCCCAATGTTTGACATTTCACACTATACTTTGCCTTACCAATGGTTGCTTGGAAAACATCAATCAACAACTTGTAGACAAATTTGCTAGTGATGTCTGTCTCTACAATTACACATAATGTACATGTAGGGTAGTTTGGGGCTGTCCAAAATCTTTGCATCAACCAGAATCCCATAACTTTCAAGCTCACCTTAATGAAAGTCAACTGTTTAAGTTCATCTACATTTCCCACAGACGTTTTTAATTCAATGCTTTAATGTGTGAAGGAACAATATTTTGGCACTTTAATATTTCTGTGTTTAAATACACATGAGACATGCACAGTCAGTTGAGATATAATACTAGTGGCTTCTTATATAGCGCTCAACTTCGTCACTCAGTGACTCTCATGGCACTCCAACATTATTACCCCAGGTCACTGGGCCATTTATTTCATTCCTTAAATCATCTCAGCTCCCTGGGGAGTATACAGCCTGTGCTGCCAAGTATGTAGCGCACCAAGCTAAATCAATCACAAGAACCATGTCTGCCCTCACAGGTACCCATTTACCCCTGGGTGAAGAGAAGCAGTTATAGTTAAGTGTCTTGCTCAAGGACACAAGTGTTATGACCAGGATTCGAACCCACACCCTAATGACTTAGCTACCAGAACTTGAGTTCAATGTGCTAAACCGCTCGGCCATGACACGCCACAACACAAGATATGTTTTAAAATAACAAAAAAAAGTGTAACTAATCCTTTAGAGACCCTTCATTTTTGTATAATCATGCATGACAATTAACATTGATGAATTTTGAAATACGAACCAGAAGTTTTGTTTGAATTTAGATATGTAAAGATTATGTACACATGAGAAATATTGGAAAGTGTGAACTCAAGACAAGACCTTTACTTCAACATTTGGGGTTGAGTGGAAGTAGGTCAATAGACCGATTGAGCGACCCACGTCACGTGACCTATTGTGGGTATTAAATGTAAACAAATACGACGTCCTCCATAGGAAATTGTGGTACGGTACATGATAATTGTTGCATTTCTTTATTCGATCGAGTCTTTTCTTTCTCGAAATCTGTGAAAAATATTCCAGAATTTGTACCAGAGACCTTCCAGTGGCTGAATAAAGCCAGTAAGGACAGTTCCGGCAAGTCTTGGAAATTGTACTAGTGCACGACGGAACATTAGGCCAGATGACCACGATCACACACTTTTCAACACAAGAATTTCAAAGTATTGAAGCTGAATCATCCTATTTGAAATTTCGCAAGGCTAGGTATAAATGCTCACTTTACAAACAAAATAATGAGGGGCGGCTACATAGTCATCCAACGCCAGTAGTGCATTACTCAAAATAAACCTCTTTTGAGGTAGAATACTGGTAGTTTATGAAACAGTAATGTGATTAATATCAATGTCACAACATACAACTTTAATAAAATGGCTTAGTAACGGTGTTATTATTACCAAAAGCCGAATTTCTGTAAGTCACGGCATATATTATCACGTAATTTACAATCAGCTGAGATGATGTAGTACCCACAATAGATCACGTGATTACATGTAAACGTTGGTCGCGCAATCTGTCTGTTGTTATGGCCATTTCAGTCACTACGGGTATAGCGGCCTCATGGTCCTTAAGGTTAATCTTCCTATACTTAAATACTCAAATATCATGGACTGCCAACAAGCACCATACCTTCTAGACTGGCATGGGTTTCTGGTTTGTACATGAGCTGGTGTTTTGTGGAAACAGCAAGTTGGGCAGGAGAGTGTACAGATAGTAATTGGGAGGAATATATGTATCATTTAAAGCATTAACACTTGTAAGTAAATATTGAGTAATTTCACTGATACCTCATATATAGAGACAGGTTTTTCAAACTTTTAATTTCATAAACTGTTTGTAACCCTTACTCACATTAGTTGATGATGCGCTTGCAAACACCCTATACCAGGTTATCACCAGCATCCATTCCACACTGAAGTTTGACACTTGTAGAGAATTTATTATTTCATCTGTTCTATTCAAAACTGCTAACTGCTTCGGATTTGCTCCCAGTCTTTGATAAACCTGTATAACAAAACAACATGTTGGACAAAAGTCAATGAAAAGTTAAGTTTGTAATGAAATGGTGGATGAGCAGACACATCAAGCCACTTTATCATGGAAATTTGATTATTTTCAGAAAATTGATTTAATCATAAGTTTGTAATGATTATTACATTTTATACAGTTGATATCCTCAAAATGTTTTTATAAATAAATATAATATGATACTTTCTGAACTGCATTTACTGCTACTTTTTATTGATTTTTAAAGAAGTCCTTGCAGTGGCATCAACTCAAACAAATTAAATTAATAACTCTATATCTGTGTACAACACAGAAGAAGAATCCTATATAGGGCTAAAATCAATGTAAGTTGCGTGCACAGTACAAATTAGCCCAATATAGGACTCTTCCTCTGTGTTGTACACAGATATAGAGTTCTAGATAAAAGGGCCCATTTTGGGGTCGGAAACATTCACAGCTCCATAATTCAAATCTTACACTTAAGAAGCTTCTAATCTTACCGGACTTACATTCCATGGCCACACAAAATTTTGGCGATGGGTTTTGGACGTCAGATATTCCTCATAAATCCGTAATTTTGGGGGAAATAATTCAGCTCTCAACGTAAAAACGTTTCCTTTTTGTTTGTTCTCTCAAACAAGCCTTCCTTGGTGTTGGCAAAGTACGGTTGCACGTATTTTGTCCATATGTTTAGTGCTGTGCAGTCAGTGTACAAAGATGTGCAAACACGCGTACTAGGTTTACGCAATGAACTGTGTTTGAGTGAGCAAGAATGTTTAATGTTGAGAACTGAATTATTTCACAAAAATTATAGACTTATGAGGAATATCTGACGTCCAAAACCCACTGCCAAAATTGTATGCGGCCATGGAATGTTAATCCGGTGAGATTAGTAGCTTCTTACAGGTAAGATTTGAATTATGGAGCTCTGAAATTTGTCTGCCCCAGAAATGGACCCTCATGTCCAGGGCGTTAGTGTAGTATTTATACGAAGGTGAAGGCCTCCATGGCTAGGTACAAATGTAAGTGGTAACTGATTAACAGTACATTGTTTTTGTTACACCAAGGATCCTCTTCCACTGGAGGAAGTAGCAAGAACTTCAACTTTTGACTTTAGGGACATAATGACTAATTGGTCAATTCTTTTTGTCTAATCTATCATGCAAGTTCATCCAGCCAGTGATGACACAGAGTGATGTCATGATACTGTAATGAATTGAGGTGTTAACAGATGCAGCTTTAGTGATTCAGATACGGAATACCTGACATTGATGGAAGAGCTTTCACCAGTAGCGTGTGCCACACCTAGTGTTGACTTTGTAAAAACATTCAAAATAATCTTAGTGGGACACCATTGAGTTGTGCGTCCAAACATAGAGACTGGGCAGCAGAATGAGTTTGAACTGTCTTACTTCAAAGGAAATGTGATACCTGCAGAGAACTTTTTATGATCGCTGACATTTGTTTTGCGATCAGCCAATTGTAACAGTAGTGGTGCGCCGCAGTGTATCTTGGGTAATGCGTATGCACAGAACCCCATTCCTTTAGTTAAGGGGAATGAAAGCAAGGCAGTTAAATGCATCAGCAAAAAAATCTTTAAAAAAAAAAATTAGCTGTTGCAAACTGTTTACAACCACAAGGACATGTTGTATAAATGCACAAAATTGTTAATGGCCTCACGTTTCGACCCTAGCAGAGACTTTCTCAAAAGCTAAATGACAACGAAAAACAACACAACACACATACAAGTATACTGGAGTAACAGAAGCAGTCAAGTGGAAAGAAGTGAAAAGAGAGAGGCAGAAAGCAGTCAGAAGATCCAAGGGATGAACAAAGAAGGAGACAAAGGGTGGGGGGGGGGAGATTGAGGGAAGAGTCTGGTTTAACCACATGAGGTTGAAAATGAACAAAGACAGAATCAAAGGTGGGAAAACGGGAACAAAAATTAATTAGTGACCGAGACAGATTTCAAAAGGGCAACATCTATGAAAAAAGGAGAAGGCAAAGACAAAAAAGTAATTAATCATTTCCTTCTTGGATGTTCAGACCATGGGGTTGAATAATGTGGAGGCGCCGTACCCACAGTTTCTCCCTACTCAGACGAATAGCTTCTTTGTTGTTACTTAGTGCCTAAATGCCCTGTAAAATCATGACAGGTGTATCTAGCTTCTGCATGTTGACTGTGGATCTATGACCATAAAAGCGCCTTTTGAGTGTAGTTCTTGTTTCACCTATATTGAACACCACAAAGTTGTCAAGATATTAGATAGATGAGATTCATGGTGGTGCAGGTGACATGGCCCATTGTCTTATGGGTGGTACCATCGGCATGGCTGGTGAAAGAATCCGACTCCCTGATGTGTTGTCTGCAGACGATTTTGGAAGTGTTGGAGCACCTAAAAGCGGAAATAACAGTATCATTAATAGGGGGGACTTCCAACCCAAACAATGAGATCCCTGAGAGACTGGGTAGATGTCTGTAGGCAACTATGGTTCTCTCTGTACAACACAGTGAAGTTGATTTTATGTGTGAAGAATGTGATGGTTAGAACTGGTTATTTTACGAATGGGAAAAAGTGAGAGGTTAGGTGGAAAGTGACAACAAAGGGAACTTTCCCCTTGGAACTCTGTTGTCGTTCAGGTCCTCTTGCAAGTACCGACTCTCTACAACGAGCCTTGACTATTGGATCTCTCGATGGACTGCGAGAGAGCTATGACCCCAGGAAACGAGGTGTTTCTTGAGTTCCTGTGAGTGGTGGATAAAATCAGAATCATTAGAACAAATCCATCGGAGTCTGAGAGCCTGACTGTAGGCTATGCTGATTTTGCAGTGTCGGGGGTGACAGCTGGTGGAGTGGAGATATTGATGTTTATCTATGAGTTTAAGAAAGAGATCTGTGGTTAAGCCGTCATCCGTCTTTTGAACCTTGACATCCAGAAAGTGGGTATCTTTGGTTGAGTATTCGGTCGTGAATTTGATGGTCCTGTGGAAAGAATTCATGTGGTTAATGAAAGCTGTGAGGCTTCCTTCATTGCTGGTCCAGATGAAAAAGCTGTCATCGATATAATGCCATCAAACCTAAGGACCACACGGGGCTGATGCTAACAAGCGATGTTCAAGTTGGCTCATGAATAACTGGCCATTGATGGTGCCATCTGTGTGCCCATCGCGGTGCCATGTACCTGTAGGAAATTCTTACTCATGAAAGAAAAGTTAATTTTAGTGAAAACATGTTGCATTAGGGATACTATGCCAGCAATTGATGGTTTGGTGTGACAACCCTTAGCCAGAGCTGAAGAGCAGGCAGCAATCCCTTTATCTTGGGGAATGTTGGTGTTCAGAGAGGAAACATCAAAAGTACCGATGATAGCTGTGTTGGAAACCTGGTTCTTAATACCTGAAATTTTACGGAAAAAATCTGGAGTGTCATGAATATATAATGGGATCTGTGGCAGTAACAGCTTGAGAAAACTGTTAACAAAAAGAGACATATTAAATTTTGCAATTTGTGGTTTTGAGTTGGCTCAACAGGCCACAATCATTGATTATCAAGGTTAAAAAGATAACCTCACGATCAGTTTTCGGCCCAGGAAATCCATGAAAATTGCATTTAGTGAAGGCAGTGGTTTTTTGCGGACTTAGAAATTTTACCGCGACAAACGTTAGTCAGGTTCCACGTCAAAATTGGCCTGTTGTAAGTGATCTTTTGATAATGCTCAACAAGTGGAGAAGGCCAGATGACGGCTGAAATATGAAGTCAAGTCTCTGAGGTAGTACCACTGGGCACCCAAAGGTTGGCTGGGCCAGAAGGGAGCTATAAGTAGAACCTTGAAGTCTTCCTGCTTTATCTTTGACCGCACACTTGGTAAAATGTCCACATTCTCAGACTTAATTTGTTGTATGTGGGAACTCTGTAGCATTTTTGGATCCGGAGATAAACCCAACTTTACATAATAAAGTCTCCCATTTTTATCAACATGGCATGAATGACTTAAGGAGAAAAAGCCGTTTTAAATAAATGTGCAGTGAACCAAGAGATTATAAATTACACGTTGCAAAGCCTTTTGTAAATTTCCTAGCAACGAACACTTTCCTGCGGGACTACGTTAAAAAAATTTTGACCAAGTGTTGTTCATGAAATTATTTAAATTCCAGAAAGTATAAACCAAGACATTCAAATACTTTCGGTATTTGGAGTAAGATCATACTTTTCTGTGTTTAGGATGTCTTCATTAATTGTCAATTCAAATCAGTAATTCAAATCATGATGATTTAAAAAGAAAAAATTAAAACACAGGGCTCTCATTTTGTTTTGTTTTATTTTGGGTTTTTTTGCACACATTAGATTTTTCTGTGTCTACCGTGTGGTAGGCCACCCTACCTAGTGTTCAGTTGCATGTACATGTATTTTGCACAAGAAATTAATATCATGTATTTTCATCTTCCATTAACGCCAGCAGTTAAATCTGAATCTAAAACCAGAAGTTCTCAAAGTCAAAGTCATCTATGATGTAACCAACATGTTTATCAGCAATATAGAGGCCTAGCCCTCTTTTTTAGTATCTTTAAGTTTCAATGATCATCAAAATCCTTAGCAAGATAGTCTTTGGAGTCACTTTCAATCAACTTATTCACGAAAAAAGTATCAAATCTGTAACCAGTACTCAGAAGTATCCAGAAGATACAACGAAAATCCGGCAAAGATAGATCAGCTGATGTGCATGCAGCAATGTGGCCTGCACGTATACGTGACTTGCATGTACACACGATGCTCTGCATACGTGTTCCATTAAATCCATGAAGCATGCACAAGATCAATCTTGGGTGTCTTGACCAATAGGTGCGCTCTGTTTGGAACAAGCGCTGTTTGAATATGGGGCAAAATTACCTAGATAGCATTTGCATGTGACCCTTGACCTTTGTTATGTCTAAATACAGTAAACATTTAGTTCAAGCTTCAAGAGAATACCAAATTTATAATGGGGGATTCCCAGAAGAGCAATGCCAGAGGAGTACATATCGGCATTTTTGTAACAGCGCACGGAATCGATTGTACTAAAGTAAAACCTTCACAGAAGACACACTTTTTTCATCTTATTTGGTCAAAATCAACCTTCCTGATTAAATATTTCAAAAGTCTCTGCTAGGGCAGAGGCAAGCCCCCTTAGGCCACCACGAAATATCTTGAAACATCTTGAATGGGCAGTGATGGGAATTAGAAAACCAGACCTCATTTTCCACGGTTACATGTTTTGGCCAGTCAATTACATACATGGTTAAAATTCTTTTTAACAATACCTGGTAGTACACATTACTGTCAGATGAGAAGTTCACATCACTGAAAAATGGCGCAATGAAAACTCGGTTACTAAGACTTGCACCAAAAGTACTTCCATTAGTAGGTCGTGGATATGCATATTTCTCCTTTTCACCATTGTACATAACAATAAGCCCATTATCAGTGAACTGTAAAGAAAAAGAACAATGAGGATATATGTAAAGAAAAGATCGCTTTTAATTGGCAAAATGTGTTTTTATTCAATACTTTTGTACTGTCTTGTGAGGCCAACAGAAATCAAGCAGAAAACAATTATAAAAAAAATATGTAGGGTTCAGACTGCTAATGCTAACATGCATACACATAAAGACAAAATAGTTTTGAACTTTTCAAAATCTGTTCTTCCAAATTAAGCAGACTAGGCTAATATTTGACTTTGTTTAAATGATTCATCTTACATAAATGTTTTGTTGGAGGCTACCACAGGCAGGGAATCTATATGGTGGCAAAAAGGTAGGAGAAACCACATCCTTCAAGGCATGAACTGAATCCACATTGTCTTGAAGATTACTATCTCCTTGGGTAGGCCCAAAAGGCAGAAGATCTGGGGACAAGATAAATAGCCATAAATGTTTAGGTTTCTGAGATAACACTGAAGTGCATCCACAGTTTTACAGTTTGTCAAAATAATAACAGGTTCTCTACATTTACTTGTACAAAGACTTATTAAAAAATACATTCAAAGTACATGTACATGTAGGTGACTTTTCACCTGTCACAATTGGTAACCTCTCGAAAAACACCTGTTAATTTCAGTTACTCTATCAAAACGACATTATAGGTACATGAATTCTCAATGCTGGGTGAAATAAAAAAGGTGCAGAAGTCCTGAAATCTGGGAAAGCAGCAGGCTTTGACAACATCATGAATGAACAATTGTGTCATCTTGGCCATAAAGCTTTTGAATTGGCTTCTCAATGTGTTGAATTACTGCTTGAAGAATAATCACATCCCTTGACTCTGGGAAAACAGTTAGGTGATAGCCATGATCCTCAAGCCAGGAAAAGATCCTAATGAAGCCAAGAGTTTCCGTCTGATATCACTTCTGTGCTATACCTACATGAATAAGCTCAACAGAATTCTACCAACCACAGATCCCAAATTCCTTTGTAAAAAAGTGGATTTAGACCTGGCAAATCATAAGCAGGCCAACTTCTAAACCTAACTTAGCACATCAAATGTGGTTTCAAGATTGGAATGAAGTCGGGAGTTGTGTTGTTTTTTACCTACAAATGTACCGGGAACCTATAGAATTATAAAATCTTACTACAAAAAATCCACCATATTCACACAGTGACACATTACTAATGAAGATCCTACAAACCCAACTCTTAAAAAAATTCTGAGTAGAACTGAATTGAAGCAAAGGTAAATTCGGAATCCAGAAGGATCTGGTTAGTTATTACAAATAAAAAAATATTGCTTAAAACAGGAAAATGCTGACAGTTACAATATTTACAATAACAGTCTCTAAAAATACATTTACAACCTTACAAAAAATACACAAAAAAATAAAATTAAAATTTAAAAAGATTTTACAAAAGCTCAAAAGTATTTACATAATTATTAATGGGAAAAATTGCTCAAAGGATCCTTTAGGATATTATAAATGAAAAACCAAACGGATAAAAAACACGAAAACATCAATACATAGCACAAAATAAAAAGTTACAAACAAACAAAACCCCCAGCAAAAACAGAAAACACAGTCAAGACCTATAAAACTGTCCGAAAAAAACAGCCAAAAAGCAGACACAGGATCGCACAGAAGAAACTCTGTAGGGTTGATAGCTTGCTGTGTCCTTTTGCTGGGGAGCTCACAATGATCACTTGCTCCTAGAGGTGATAATCTCTCAGGTTCCTTAAATAGCATAAGGAAATTGGTAAACATCTTATCCAAAGTGACATTGCCACGAGTAGGGAATGATATCAGCTGTGTCATGTTCAAATCAGCCTCAATGCGGTCACATTTGAGGTCACTGAAATCACCAAAAAGGGTTATAATTGCTGATATATCCGACGTACGAATATGATCCACAGTTTTGCATACAATGTACATTTGTTTGAAAAAAGCAGAAATACCAATCTTATTGACGGAAGAAAATCAAGCTTGGAAATCAGCAGAAAAATTGCTGTTTCTACCTAGTTAAAAATGATTTCAAAGTCCAATTTACTACTCCTGTAGGTCTAAGGTTGTTAGTCAAATAAAACAGTAAACAGAAGATTGAACGATATAAAAACTAAGTAAAAGACCCCCCCCAAAAAAAAAATTAAGCGAGCACAGAAAATAGACCCGGCAGCAGCTGAAAAGTGCCCGAGTCCGAGTCCTCCTGACCGCGTGCAAGTCCCCTTTCATCCAAGTCCGAGTCCTTGTTCTCCAAGTCCGAGTCCTTGCTGTCCAAGTCCGAGTCCAAGTCCTCTTGACCGAGTGCAAGTCCATTTCATCCGAGCCTGAGTCTTTGTTGTCCAAGTCCAAGTCCGAGTCCTCTTGACCAAGTGCGAGTCCCTTTCATCCGAGTTCGAGTCCTTGTTGTCCAAGTCCGAGTCCTTGTTGTCCAAGTCCGAGTTCGAGTCCTCTTGACCAAGTGCGAGTCCCTTTCATCCGAGTTCGAGTTCTTGTTGTCCAAGTCCGAGTCCGAGTCCTCTTGACCAAGTGCGAGTCCCTTTCATCCGAGTTCGAGTTCTTGTTGTCCAAGTCCGAGTCCGAGTCCTCTTGACCAAGTGCGAGTCCCTTTCATCCGAGTTCGAGTTCTTGTTGTCCAAGTCCGAGTCCGAATCCTCTTGACAGAGTGCGAGCCCCTTTCATCCGAGTTCGAGTTCTTGTTGTCCAAGTCCAAGTCCCAGTCCTCTTGACAGAATGCGAGTCCCTTTCATCCAAGTTCGAATCCTTGTTGTCCAAGTCCGAGTCCCAGTCCTCTTGACAGAGTGCGAGTCCCTTTCATCCGAGTTCGAGTCCTTGCTGTCCAAGTCCAAGTCCCAGTCCTCTTGACCAAGTGCGAGCCCCTTTCATCCGAGTTCGAGTCCTTGTTGTCGAAGTCCGAGTCCCAGTCCTCTTGACAAAGTGCGAGTCCCTTTCATCCGAGTTCGAGTCCTTGCTGTCCAAGTCCGATTCCGAGTCCTCTTGACCAAGTGCAAGTCCTTTTCATCCGAGTTCGAATCCTTGTTGTCCAAGTCCAAGTCCCAGTCCTCTTGACAGAGTGCGAGTCCCTTTCATCCAAGTTCAAGTCCTTGTTGTCGAAGTCCGAGTCCGAGTCCTCTTGACAGAGTGCGAGTCCCTTTCATCCGAGTTCGAATCCTTGTTGTCCAAGTCCAAGTCCCAGTCCTCTTGACAGAGTGCGAGTCCCTTTCAACCGAGTTCGAGTCCTTGTTGTCGAAGTCCGAGTCCGAGTCCTCTTGACCAAGTGCAAAACCTTTCATCCGAGTTCGAATCCTTGTTGTCCAAGTCTAAGTCCGAGTCCTCTTGACAGAGTGCGAGTCCCTTTCATCCGAGTTCAAGTCCTTGTTGTCCAAGTTCGAATCCTTGTTGTCCAAGTCCGAGTCCGAGTCCTCTTGACAGAGTGTGAGTCCCTTTCATCCGAGTTTGAGTCCTTGTTGTCCAAGTCCAAGTCCCAGTCCTCTTTACCAAGTGCAAGTCCCTTTCATCCGAGTTCGAATCCTTGTTGTCCAAGTCTAAGTCCGAGTCCTCTTGACAGAGTGCGAGTCCCTTTCATCCGAGTTCAAGTCCTTGTTGTCCAAGTTCGAGTCCTTGTTGTCCAAGTCGAGTCCGAATCCTCTTGACAGAGTGCGAGTCCCTTTCATCCGAGTTCAAGTCCTTGTTGTCCAAGTTCGAATCCTTGTTGTCCAAGTCCAAGTCCCAGTCCTCTTGACAGAGTGCGAGTCCCTTTCATCCGAGTTCGAGTCCTTGTTGTCCAAGTCCAAGTCCCAGTCCTCTTGACCGAGTGCAAGTCCCTTTCATCCGAGTTCGAATCCTTGTTGTCCAAGTCCAAGTCCCAGTCCTCTTGACCGAGTGCAAGTCCCTTTCATCCAAGTTCGAGTCCTTGGGCGACAAGTCTGAGTCCTTGTCGCCCAATAAATTGAATTTTAGATTGCTATACAAAGATCGTTTAGAAAACATGAATGCTTTTACCAAGAGTTATCCCAGACCATAACAATTCATCAAAGCACAACGTAATTTCACTTTAATTAACCGTTAATTGTTCGATCTGAGTACCATTGGTAGAACTTTGTGTGGATTGCGTGGTTTTTCACCACTCAAAGATGATTGCAAAGTTGTACACAAGTGAGCACTCGCCTGTTTTTCCAACGTTAATCCAATGAGGTTTTCTGCTGTTGCGTACCTAACAGGTTTTTGTTGGGAAAACTGCGAACATGAATGCGCCGGGGTAGCGGTATTTTTTAGCATTTAAAACTTCATATTTTGTTCTCAGATGTTAGTTTGGCTTTCATTAACTAATTATTATGACTTCTCATATGCTATAGCGCCCTCTATCGGTAGATGTTTTTCTACATAAAACTTGCAGAATCTTTGCATTTTTAGGGTTTTGTTCAAAGGCATCGCATAGGAATAAAAGTTATACCACCTTGTAAATAACAAAAAATCATAGTAAGGCAAACATGTTTTCGTCATCGTGACATACTCAGGTATCAAGTTACATTAATTCAAAGATAAATAATGAAAAAATCATATCTCCCGCAGCACATTTTAAAGCTTAGAGCACGGGTGACATTTTACTTAGACATATGACCCCAATTTGACCTTTCCTTCCGGTCCAAACAGGAAGTTCAAAATTTTAAAACGTCATATCTCCTGGACTAAATTACATAAAGTTGTAATCTTTGTGTTGTTATGTAGCTTACATCAATGTGACATTTGATTTACAGGTGTGACCCCCATTTAAACTTTACTTCAGGTCCAAACAGGAAGTTCAACATTTCAAAATGTCACATCTCATGTGCAAAATGTCGTAGGGTCATAATCTTTGTTCCATTTGTAGCTTACATCATATGTGACATTTGGTTTTTAGGCATGACACCACTTTGACGTTTACTTCCGGTCTAACAGGAAGCTCTAAATTTAAAAAAGCATTTCTCCTGTTACAAATGTCCTAGAGTCATTTGTACCATTTGTAGCTTACATTGACGACCGAGAGCCCGTCGCCAGGCTGCACGTTACATCGCTCTCTGTTATTTTTTATCAAATTTGATGTATTTGGATTGACTATGATATGTAATTTGTTCGTCAACATATTTCGTGAGTAACTCTCGCCATTATATATGCTTCGATTTATATGGACAAGAACCCTGTGTGGTAAAAATTGTGATTTTTGACTTGTTCATCTCATCCATATTCGTCACTATATATATACTGTGTATGCAATGCATGAAGAACTCTGTACTGTACCATCCGTTCGATAATTGCCACGATGCGACCGTTCATGTATGGCAGGAAATCGATTTATTCATTACGTAAGAAAGTGATTGGCAACAAAAGTAACAAAATAGAGCCATCAGTATGGAACCACTTGAAAGAACTTAACATAGCCAAACAAACAAGAAGGGGATGTCGTGCCGGTAGAAATAAACGGAGGCCTATTCCAGTTTGTATTACTGATCGTTGTTGTAATTTTAACTCTAATGATGATAGTTTTACCCACAGACCTAATGCATTGGTCAATATTAAATTTAAGACGGGCGCTCAGAAAGAGTCAGTCATTCTCAAAACTCGAATAGCAACATGGAATGCTCAATCTTTCATGAACAAAGCTTCTGATGTATGTGATTTGATTATTAATCATAAGTTAGATGTACTGGCTATAACAGAGGCATGGTTAAAGGGTGACGAACGTGATCACCATGTCCTTGCTGACATTGAAAACACCCTTCCAGACTTTAAGTTTCATCAATTGCCAAGATCTGGAAAAGTCGGTGGTGGTATATGTGTCATCATTCGTAAAGGCTTTGAAGTTAAGACTACAACACATGAATTTAACTCATTTGAATGTCTTGAACTATCTATTTCAAATGGCCTGAAGAATGCCATTGATTTATATGTTATCTATAGATCTGGATCATCAACCCTTACCAAACAGTTCTTTCATGACTTCTCTTGCCTTCTTGAAAAGGCAACAGTTTCTACAGGTCATCTGATCATCACTGGTGACTTCAACATTCACATGGATATACCGGACGAAAATGGCACCAAAGCGATGAATGATATCTTACTCTCAGCGGGTTTGACACAACATGTTGCCGAGCCCACCCATATTCGAGGTCACATGCTGGATCTTTTGATTACCCGTGATTGTCAGAATACGTCTTCAATACATATGTTGTGCACAGTCTTCCATCGGATCACTCAGCTGTGGTATGTGATGTCCAAATCTTGCGACCTGAAATCTCGAAACGCGTAGTAAAATCAAGGAAACTTCGTGGTATTGACATGGACGCTTTCCGCAGAGACATTTCGGAGTCATTGGATGTTGAGAAATTATGTGATCATGTAAATAATATGGTTTTGTCTTATAATTCTACTCTTGGAAGACTGCTAGACGAACACGCACCTGAGAAGACTCGTGAAATTTCCTTAAGACCAAAGGCTCCGTGGTATACCGAATCTCTTCGCAATTCAAAAACTGAAAAACATAGGGCTGAACGCAAATGGAAGAAATCACAGCTTACTGTGGATAGGGAAGCTCTTCGTGAACAGTGCCGTCTATATAAGAGTGATCTTGATCATGCAAAGTGTGATTATTATCGTTCTCAAATTGCCAATTGTGACTCAAAGCAAATGTTCCATCTTGTTGACAGGTTATCTGTTCACAAGCCATCCAAGAAACTTCCTTCCTGTGAGTCCAAGAAAGACCTTGCCAATGCGTTTTGCAAGTTCTTTGATGATAAGATACGCAAAATCCGTGTTGCGCTTGATCGCTCTGCAGTTTCATCTAATACGTCAAACCCATCTGACTCTGAATCCACTTGCACGAGTACTTTTGACGCTTTTGAACCTGTAAATCAAGAAGATGTGCTCAAGATTGTCAAGCGTTCATCTGTGAAGACGTGTTCTCTCGATCCTTTGCCAGCTTCTCTTACCAAGGATGTTCTTATCGATCTGTTACCTTCAATCACTGCAATCACAAATGCATCTCTCCAATCAGGGGTTTTCCCTGATTCCTTGAAGCAAGCCCTTGTCACACCGTTGCTCAAGAAGGCCAGTCTCAGCGTGGATGATATGAAGAACTTTCGTCCAGTTTCCAACCTTCCGTTGATTGGCAAGATCATTGAACGTGTGGCATTTGCTCAGTTCCAGAAGTACATGAAAAATAACAATCTGTACACCAAAAATCAGTCTGCTTATCGTCAGTACCACAGTGTTGAAACAGCGTTAGTTAGAGTTAACAACGACCTGCTCCAGGCAGTTGATGATCATGGTGAAGCGGTGTTGGTGTTGTTAGATATGTCAGCAGCATTCGACACCGTTGATCATGGTATCCTGCTGCATCGACTTCAAGACAGATATGGAGTAACTGGCACTGTTCATAAATGGTTCGGTTCCTACCTCTGCAACAGACAACAATCAATTATTGTTGATGGCGAAACATCGGATCCCATGACTATGGACTGGGGTATTCCACAAGGTTCAGTGGTGGGGCCAGAAATGTTTGTTGTGTATTCAGCTCCAATTGAAGACATCATCAATAATCACAATCTTTGCAGCATGTCGTACGCTGATGACACGCAGTTGTATGTGCTTATAAAACCATCCGAACGAACTCGCATGTTATCGAAACTGGAAGACTGCATTGAAGACATCAGACGCTGGTTGAAAGAGAACAAGCTCATGTTGAACGACACCAAGACGGAGCTTTTGCATGTCAAGTCCCGCAACGCAAGAAATGTCTCTGATGTCAGTCTTACCATCGGCAATGCCTCAATTTTTCCATCAAGCGAAGTTCGTGATCTTGGAGCTGTCTTCGATGAACATTTGACAATGACCAAACATGTTAATAGCATATGCCGCAGTGCTTCATTTGCAATTCATAGAATTGGTAAACTCCGCAGATACCTGGACAATGACAACACGGAGAAATTGGTCCATGCCTTTATTACATCGAGGCTTGACAATTGTAATAGTATCCTTGCTGGCCTTCCTGAAAAAGAACTCAACAAATTACAGCGTGTACAAAACGCAGCTGCAAGGATAGTTACTTTAACTAAGAAGACTGAGCACATCTCCCCCATAATGTTTGAACTCCACTGGCTCCCTATTCGCGAGAGGATCATGTACAAAATCGCTTTGCTGACATACAAGATTGTCTCTGGAGATGCTCCAGCTTATTTGTTGGACCTTGTGTCGTCATATGATCCTCCGCGGCTACTTAGATCTTCATCACAAGGCCTACTGAGTGAATCACCGTGTTACACAAAGACTTATGGTAGGGCCTTTGCTGTGATATCACCAAAGTTTTGGAATGCGCTCCCGCTGAGAGTAAGATCCTCCATGACTGTGTCCCAATTCAAATCAAGACATTTTTGTTCAATTGTGCGTATTCTTAGTTAATTATGTTTTGATGCTTTGTACTGCTGCAGCCTGGAAATGATTTATATGTACTGTTCAATTACTTTTGAGTGTGTTTTTTACCTTATGAATTCTTTTAATGATATGAACTATATGTAAATATTTTTAATGATTTTAAGTGAACTCTGTATGATACCCAATATTGCTGGCTTTGCCTTTTAAAATATCTTTGGTAAATTTTTGCATACTATGTTTAACTTCGTAAATAAGATATTATGATGGTTCTTATGTAAAGTATTAGGTTTATTAGGTTTTGTTATCATGTACAGCGCTCTGAGACCTGCTGTTTTACGCGCTATATAAATGTTCGTTATTATTATTATTATTATTATTACATCACATGTGACATTTTGTTATCAGGCATGACCACACTATGAGCTTTACTTCCGTTTGAAACAGGATGCTCATAATTAAAGTCGGACCAAAGATCTGCAGACTTGCATTTAATAAGTAATCCTTTACATAAAAATAAAGGTTGCGTTCAGAAACTGTAACATAGCCACATCAACAAGGTACAAAATAAAAAGACAAAACAATCGGAACAGCTGTGATTTTGTCCTAAAGACAAAATCTTAATGTCTAGTTTTACTTGGCACACTTTCCTACCACATGAGTAACCCACCAGTAGACAAAGAGTCGTTCCCAAGTCCTTTAAAAAAAGCATTCTATATCATACCAGGGGGTCAAAGGTGAGTGGCCAAAAGCACATCAAAGCATTAAACAATGGTGTGAGGGGGTAAGGGTTACTGGGCAATCATTTGCAATCTCATTTGGGGTTAAATCTATTTTTAGAGTGGTAACTTCTTTTCAAAAATAGTACACCATTTATACCGTTGAAACAGTATAGGTTTTATGAGTAATTTCAATTGTTAAGCATGGTTTGTTTATATAACATGCGTAAATTATTAGAAGACTATTTCAACGTTGGTGGCGTTACACTTAATAAAATAAATAAGGTGTGTATCTGTGAGGTCGTTCATACACTGAACTAAAGTTGGTCTAACTCAACTTAGACTGGTTCTGGTTTAACTCTTTTGTGTCTGAACGGAAAACAAGTTAGACCGGAACATGTCTAAACCCCAAAACTTAGACCGTCCTGCAGGACGGTCCAAAGTCTAAACCTCTTCAGGTTTATCTTTTAACGTGGCGTGTGGACAGCATGACATCCGGTTTTAAGTCTTCCCCGGTGACTGTTGACCTGAAGGACGTTTTACGCATTACGTAACACGCCATAAACTGGGTACAGCACATGTGTACCAATGATCTAAGCAATGCTACATCGCTGGTTTATGTAAATATACCGGATGTTGTATATTGGGTCATGGTTCTGTGTTGACCTCTTAAAACCAAAGATAAACCGTATGTGGTTCAACATTGACTGTGTCTGAAGGTTTTATTTTTTACGGGACAGCTTCCCTGCTGCTCGTAAAAATTAGACTGGCGGTTCTGGTCTAACTTTAGTACTGTGTCTGAACAAACCCTATGGGTTTAAGACGTCAGATATGATTTACGCTAAGATAATCCTTTCATAGGAATATATGGACAATAGGACAGGCGGAAATGTTCTGAAAACATGTTTGAAAGAAGTTCAAATATGTCTGCCCACTAATAACAATGAATGCCCAATCAACCCCCTACAGCCAGTTCAGATGCAATTGAATGAACATTGCAATACTTTCAATTTGAATGCATCTTTTAAGGCATAGAATGCTCAGATTATTAAATTGTGTGATCTTTTAATTTCAATCTAACTGAATGGTCCAGGTGTTAAATTGAATGAAAAATTTGTGAAATTGGTCGGGAAAACCTATATTATAGAGGCATTACTTTACTTACCAGGAGGTACTCCATTTGCATTGACACACTCTTTCCCCATAGCAGCTGCCAGAATAACAATCCATAAAACAACATCCATCCTGAATAAATAACACAAATAACAATGATTAGGCCTAAATCATTCTAAAATACATTTTTTGGGGTTCCCTGTACTCATGTGTGCACACATAATGTAAACACTGTACAGGCTGGAAACTATTATAAAATCACAAACATGCACACAAATATACCCACACATAACTTTCTTGTTCTTCAATTCTTCCATTTTGCCATTGTTTCAATTGTTGTTTTGTTTTTAGAGGGTGGACATACTTACTATACACATAGCATGTGTTTGTTAACTCAGTAATTATTTGTTCTCCCATTTTTTTCCTCAGCAACTTCCCCATTGGTTATGTGCATGAAATCAAATCGAGACCTTCTTCAGGTTTGTCAATTATAATCCTTCCTGATCTCTTGTACAAGTAAACAGACTGACACACTAAGACCTTGATTACATGATACATATTTATGTGGATCTTTCCATTGCTTTTGTTAAGGTAAGAAAATACATTTTTAAAACATTTCTGATTTAGAATTTTTTTTTGAGATTTGATTTTTATTCTGACCATTTATTAAAAATACTCCTGCCTTACTACATGTTAGTGTACAAACATATGCAATGAAATTTTGTGTGGTTGTTGAAGGGCTATTTGCATTTAAAAGTGTGTTTGTTCTTTTCTTTGCATAATTATAAAAACAAAAATGCAGCGATTGTGAATGCACAATCTATTAACGTAGTCTGAGAATGCGATCATAAACCACCCATGTATGTCAGGCACCAATTTAACACGTGTTTGCCCATACGTCTGCCATGACATGGCGACTTTTAAAAATAGACTCATTTTTGTCATCTGTTTGTAGCAGATTTTGCTCCCCCTTGACATCTAGTGAAGCATGAAATCCCAATTAATAAACTTGTCTAGCTTCAAACTTTGTCAGAAGATGGACTTTGAATCTCTTTTGTATCTATAGCTTAATAATAGATGAGCACTGCACAGTAACACACACGGAAACTGAATCTCAATTAAAGCGTTGCAAAAAATGATTTATCATGGGTGATGATGCCCAGATGTACGTGGATGAGTAGTCCCATACTAGACATGCACACCTAATGCAAAAGTCTTGCTTTCAAAATGCTCTTCAAATCAAAATTGTTCCAGAGTCAGGCACATGAAAACTTGCGAAACTTTACAATAACTGGACATGTATGACAAAGTATGACGTGTATATTGTACCCCTGATTATGTAGGTGTTTGGGCTTCAGCCTGATAACTCTTGTTTTTGTTTTTTTGTTTTTTTTTTTTAGGTGTTAGGGCTTTAGTTGAACACCTCTTCTTTTTTGTTGCGAGTTTTTATCTATTTATTCTTTTTTCTTATTTTTTTTATTTTTAGGTGTTCGATCTTCAGTCGAACACTTCTTGTTTTTGTTCGATTTTTTTTTTTTTTTAAATTAGGTGTCAGGGCTTGAGCCGAACACCTATTGTTTATCTTTGAGTTCTTGTTTTATTTCTAAGGTTGTAATTGTTCTGTCTTTCAGCTTTTTGTTGTTCGTCCGATATATGAGATGAAAATATATCCGACGAACTCATTTCTAAGAAATATCTCAAGAACTCAAATTCACATGGCATTGAAAGTTAATGATATTAACATGCAGATGGTACAATAAGGATTACGGTACGTCATCATGCTGTCATCAGGAGTCGAATTACAGCAAATCAAATTTACTGTTGTTATTATTTTCAAAAAATCATAACTCGTAAAATACACAATGGATTTTTACAATCTATACATCAGCGGAAAGGTCTTTGAAAACTAACTGAATGTCTCACAGCAATCACCCCATTCTGGTTCAAACCAGAAGTTGAAATTAATGGTGTTCAACAGTCATAATTTCAGCTGTCTCAAACAAAACAAAATTGGCCATGTCAAACAAAAGTTATGGTCAAAAGAAGGTGCCATTTGTTGAATAAAATTAAATCAAACTTTATTATAATAACAAATCGTGACTCCTGGATTACACAATTGATTTTTACAATCTATATGCTACATCCTCAGAATGGTCTTTAAAAACGTAATAAATAAGACACATAATATGACCCTATTTTACCTTGACTTCCGGTTCAAACCAGAAGTTTAAATGAAAAACTATTAAAATGCCATCATTTTTGCTCTGCATCCATATAAAAGGAATTTTGGAAATGCTTTCAGTGTGTGAATTGATAACTGACCCTTTGTTTTTTCAAATATAAAACTTGAAGCGAATTTGACTTCACAAATTCGGACCAAACAATTTGTTTGTGTTGAACTTTTTGCAAAATTCGCTGCGAATGTAGGAGAGTGATGTGAAATTCGCTTCAGGTTCATATTTGCGTTGTGAAGTATGAACCAGACATTTCTTTTTTTTTTTTACTTTTTTTTTCTCCTTCCCCTCCAACTACATGTACTTTCCAAAACGTAACTCAAGATTGAAATTGAATTGAACCTTGAAACTTGGCATTATTGAACCTCAACATGAAGACAGTACTTGAACATTTATGTCATGATGACGTCATCAGGTGTAAAATTACAGCAAGTCCAAGTTTATTAGGGGTTTCGGCCTGGTAGCCGAAACCCCTTTTGATTCTGTCAAGATTTTTATTTTTTTTTATTATTATTATTATTATTTTTCTGTACGACCCGACCCCTCATTGGTTAATACATGAATTTTGTTATCAAGTAATCTTTAACATAACTTAATCTTGAACTTTAAATTTTGTACCAAATTGAAGGTTTCAACTTAACTTAGTTTCATTACAACATGACGTCATGATTACGTCAATGCTAGGTTTGTTATAAATGTTTTTAAATTTGTGGCGAGACCGACTTGGTCATCATGGAGGCCGAGTTTGTCACTTGTTTGTCACTTGTACACGTGGTATTTTCTCGACACGCATGCATTTAAACGAGCCTCGCTTAAAGTCGAGAAGGACACAGTACACGCAGGCACACAGTACACGCGATACACGGCGTCGTCGATCGTTGCATTCAAGGATCAAGTAAAGGGGAAACGACCAAACTTGTATAGTGCCCTCCCGTGGCAGTATTTAGTTTTTCTTCGAATTATCTTGGAAGACTCACACGAATTCTACAAAATGATACAAACAAGTCAAATTAAGCCGGTTTTTGATGAGTTCAGCTCTTTTTCTCAAGCCTATTGTCACAACATTTTTGAAAATTCATAATCTTTTATGAATACCATTTCAGTTTTTGTACCATATTGTAAAATTATCAACAAGAAATTTTAACCTGAAACAAACAAAAAAAAGATTGGCAAACATTTTGAATTTTGTACAAGTAACTGAAAAGTAAGATCAAGGTTCCTTAATCTGATTTATCTTTGTCGGGTTTTCTTTGTTGATTTGTTAGATTTATTTGTGATATAATTTGTTTTAGTATCATAATTTCAATGCTAAATTTTACTCCCCAAACATAAATTATTTTTCGTAGCTACATGTACATAGATATACAGATGATTGTGAATGAATACAATTCCAGTTTTTAAATAATTATAAGAAGGCTCAATTGTTTTAAACTAACAACACTGAATCAAAATTATAACTTGAAACGAAAATATAATAATGATTGAAATGAATTGATTTTTTTTAAATCTGACCGAGTTTGTGCAACCATTACCGAGGTTTAATTACAATAAAATAAATGTGAGTTAGCTAAACTTTTCAACGGTTTAAAAAAGTGAGTTCAAGTCTTATTCTCCATGTCTTTTGTTGATTTGTTCAATTTATTCTTTCTCTCACAATAAATTCATCGCTAGTTCTCCCAACATTATGATTATAATATTTTTATAATCATAACTACGTTATACATGAACAAACATTCGCAAATACGGGAAACTCAATTTATGATAAGAACGGAAAGGGTCACTGATGTTCAAATTTGTGTAAGACTTGCCCAGTCTATTGCATACGACTTTTGCAAGAAGATAACACCAAACTTAACATTGCCACGTCCCTATGGAAAATTTGTATATTATTATAAAGCTTAATACAACTTGTTCAATAAAACAGATGACGTCATCACGACATCATTAAGTGTCAAGTTTCACTATACCTATTAGATTATTCGTTAAAAATAGTATTTTTTTCAACTTCAGGACACGTTAACTTCCATAACCTAAATGATATCTTTCCGGTTTTATCTATGAAGCCGAAACCCCCTTGTGTTCGTTTTTACGAACATCTAATTTCTAGTTATTGTTATTATTTTTACAAAATCATAACTCCTGAACTACACAATAAATTTTTATAATCTATACGTCATTGGAAAGGTCTTCGATATCTCTATAAACCGTCTCACTTAGATAACCAAAATTTAACCTTGTCTTCTGGTTCAAACCTGAAGTTGAATTAAACAGGTGTTTCAAGTCATAATTTCAGCTCTGCTGTCATAATGAAAGAGAATTTGGATAATGGTGTCAGTGTATTAAAATAAAATTTTGTTCATTGGCTTTCTAAAGATAACACTGATGATGTCATCACATTTGAAAGAACTTTATGGCAACAAATTTAAAAACGTACTAATTTTCTAACAAAAATTGTCAAATTTTACCGTTAACTTTTTGTCATTAAATAACATGAATAAAAGCATCTTAGTGAAATTTGTACAAAATCGGCCGTGTCATACAAAAATTATGGTAAAAAGCTGTAGTTTTTCACGCGATCGAAAAAAGAATATGTTACGGTGTCCCATAGAGATCATGGTGCGACTTTAAATGTTAATTCCTCCAAACTCTTCTATATAACTCATGATTGAAATTAAACTGAACCTTGAACTTTACATTTACTTGAACCTCAATGTGAAAAAGGAACTTGAACATTGACATCATGATGATGTCATCAGGTGTCGAGTCACAATAATTCAGTTAAATTAAACTAAGTTTAAAAGTTAAAAAAATCATAACTCCTGAAGTACACAATGGATTTTTACAATCCACATGTATACATAATCAAAAAGGTCTTTTAAACTAATTAAATGTCATACAGAGATGAACCCAATTTGACTGTGTCTTCTAGTTCAAACCGGAATTGGAAGGGAAACAAATATTAAAAAACCATCAATTCAGCTCTACAGTATAAAACAAGTTTTGGACATGGTTTCAGTAAGTAAGTTGATAACTGACCCTCTGCGTTTTCAAGTTTAAACTGATGACGTCATTACATTAATAAACAGTGCCCTCTGGTAAGTTTTAAAAACTAAAACTACAACACTACTATGTAACCCGGTTTGTTGTAAAATGTTTTGTGTATTTGTGTAGCACTTATCAATGTTTACAAGCATTTAATTACTTGTTCCCGAACACCTACTTTTTGTGATATCATTCTTCAATCTTCCCTTCTTCTTCTTTCCCTTCTTTTTCTACCAGAGATGACTTAAATATGACCTTGTATTCCGGTTCAAACCAGAATTTGAAGTGAAAATTGATTTTAAAATTAACATGATTTCAGCTCTGCAGTCAATATGAAATGGAATTGGACATGGTTTTGGTTCATGAAATGACATTTTGTTCATGGCCTTTCTATACCATTGATAACTTCATCAAACTTGACAACATGTCAAGTTTAAAAATGTATGGATTTTTAAATTCAAAATTCTGTGAACCATAGGCCAATTTCACCATAAATATTTTGCTACTAGCTAATAACAATTTAAACTTATTTGTGAAGTTTGAACAAAATCCACTGAGTAAAACGGAAGTTATGGTAAAAAGAAAGTGCTATTTTCCGAACGAATGGAAAAGCACATGCTACGGTGTCTCAGAATGACCATTGTGTTACGCTGCCACTGTTGTATTCCTTCAAGCTCATCTCTACAGCATAACTCAAACATTAACCTGAAAACTCATCAGACAGTGGCATAAGTGTTTATAGCGTTCGGGGGAAAGGTTAGAGGATGGTGCCTCTTCACTCACTTTGTCTTTGAAAATCTTAACATTATTTTGAGTTAGTAATAGCCGTAGGCTTAGATATTAGGCACTATTCAGATTTTCAGTTCTCATGGTGTACATCATCCTCTAAAAATAAAAAGCAATTAAAAAACAAAACAAAGGCCCAAATAATACATGTAATAATGCAGTTCATGGCACTTTATAACAACCGAAGGACGTCTCAAAGCACTCCTTGGATTTTTCTACAGGTATGCATGGTATGCAGAGCTCTGTTTGGAATTTATGAAGCACCTTGTAAGAGCTGCATCAGACAATTGAACCTCAAAATCAACACAGAACCTGAACAATGACGGTCATTGTTCAGGTTCTGTGTGATGTTGAGGTATAGATCTATCTCCCTTCCTTGCCAGTATGATGAAAGTGCCTGGGTGACAGCAGATTTCTTTGTCATGGACTATGATGGCCCAGCTTGCTAATATCTCACAAACTGAAACTGGATCTACAATGTCAATACCCCAACCAGTTTGACAGGATTGGTATAACTTCCCTGGCAAATACCATATCGTCCTGGACAAAAATGCTCTACCAACAATCAATGCCCCCCACAAATGCCCCATAAAGCTCAAAGTTGAACTGAAGTCTGAGCTAGATAGCATAGAGCAACAAGGAGTGATCAGACACGTCACTGAGCCGACTGATTGGGTCAGCAGTTTCACAGTCTCCAGACGAGAGAATGGAAAACTGAGAATCTGCATTGATCCAAAACGTTTGAACAATGCAATCAAACGATGTCACCACAAAACCCTGACCATAGAGGAGATCACCCAAAAGTTTGCAGGTGCCAAATTCTACTGGTTACTGGTTGGTGAAGCTTGTTGATGAAAGCACTCTGCTCACAACATTCAACAACCCTTTCGGTTACTTTTGCTACTTGAGACTACCCTTATGCCTAGTGATGAGCCAAGACGTGTTCCAGTTACTCATGGATCAATTTCTCAAGAGTTGTCCTGGTGCATCTGGCGTTGCAAACAACATTGTTGTCTACGGCGTGACTGAGGCAGAACATGACAAAAACCTTTATCACCTGATGAAAATCGCCAAACAATACGGACTGATGTTTGACAGCTTGAAGTGTGCAACCAAAACCCCACAGATAAAGTTCTTCAGTATGATCTTTAATATTGATAACCATGGTGGTCACCCCCACCCAGCAAAGGTTACAGCCATCAAACAGATCAATCCACCCCAGGATAAGACAGGACTCCAAGAATTACTTGGCATGGTGACCTTTCTCAGTCCCTTCATCCCCACCCTATCAGATCATACATCAGACCTGAGGGCACAACTGAAGAAAGACATTGACTTCGTCTGGTCTCCTTCACATCAGAAGGCCTTTGAGAAAGTCAAAGACCTCATCTGTGCTGAGACAATCCTTACCTACTTCGACCCCTCAAAAAGATGACCATCCAAGTAGATGCATCCATGACAGGCCTTGGTGCAGCCCTAACCAAAGACGGCAAGTAGGTCGCCTTTACTTCAAATCCCTCAGTCAGACAGAACAACGATATGCCAACATCGAACGTGAACTCCTTGCAGTTATCTTTGGATGTGAATGTTTTTACACTATGTATATGGCGATCATTTCACTGTAGCAAGTGACCACGAGCCCCTGTAGATGATTCAGCGCAAATCAATAAAAGCCACTCCTCCGAGACTGCAGCGAATGCTTCTCTGTTTCCAGCCCTATGATGTCACAGTGACCTACAGATCAGGTAAAGACATGCTACTGCCTGATGGATTATCCCGTCTCCCTGTACCTGATGCCAAACACATTGACCTTGACCTGCATGTGACCTTTGTCCAGTTCACCCAACCACGTATCTGCACTCTCCAGCAGGAACGAGCCTTGGACACAATCCTCACGACACTCAAAGGCGTCATCATTGAAGGATGGCCAGAGCGACCTCATGATGTTCCTAAAGTACTGGCCATTTCGCAATGAGCTCGCAATGGAAGATGGACTTATCGTCAAGGGCGAGTGTATCGTCATCCCGTTTCACAGCAGCAACTTGTCCTCCTTCAACTCCATGAAGGCCACCAGGGTAGCGAAAAAACCAAGCTGAGATCCAAAGAGTGTCTTTTGGGTAGGCATTACCAGAGACATCAATACACTTGTGAAAAATTGCCCAACTTGTCAGCGGTTTCAGACAGCCCAACCACAAGAAACTCTTCAACAACACCGTCCACACTTGCCCATGGCAAGTTGTTGGCACTGACCTGTTCTCCTTCGAAGGCGATAATTTTCCCATCATGGCTGACTACTACTACAAGTTTCCATTTATACAGAAGCTATCAGTGCCGTGCACTTGCCAAGCAGTTGTTTACACCACTAAACAAATCTTTGCTAAACACGGAATCCAAGAGAGAGTTGTCAGTCGCCAGACACTTCGACTCCAAACAGCACAAAGACTTCTCCGTCTATGTCTCCTGGTGTTTTGACCACTTAACTTCATTACCCCACTATCCCAGATCTAATGGATTCATCAAGCCCACAATCAAAACAGTCAAGAAAAATCTACAGAAGGCTCGATCCAGTGGTAGTGACCCGAACATGGCACTACTGTGTATCCGAACAACCCCCACTGCACAACTCCTCTACAACAGGAAAACTCAAAGGCAATTTACCTGCAAAAATCTTTAACACCCTCGTATCTCGTGAAAAGATCCAAGATCGTCTGTAGAGCGTCAGAGTACTCAGAAATAGTGTCATGACAGACAAGCCAGAGATTTCCCTCCCCTCTGGTCTGGTCAAACAATCTCCATTCACGAGCACAACAGTGGCCGCTGGACACCAGCCACTGTAGTAGAGGTCATACATAGTTCGTACCCCCGTCGCAATCGCAGACACATTCATAACTTGGAACCAGTCAAGAAGCAAGTGACCTTTGACATTACACCTCAACAACCCCCACACCCTCCTGTCACCAGCACCAATCAATGCTCCCCCACGAGTCGACACACCAACCACATCACCTCTCTTTCAACCAACAGATCAACAGCCAGCATACTGTACATTTACACGACCTGCTCTGGACGACTTGTGCGAAAGCCTGATAGACTTTCTTTGTGAACTTGAACACTGAACACTGAACACCGAACATTTCATCCTGGTGATGCCAGTCACCTGGCAGAACATTTGGGCCTAATTCACCAAAATATTTCTTTTTCTTCATGTGAAATTTTGATATTGAGTTTCTTACCGAAATGTGTTTTTTTTGTTCTTTATTTCACCAAAACTGGAATAATTTTTAAAAACCAAAAAGCCCAAATTATTTGAGAAATTTGTTTTTAATTCATCTATTTGCGAACTTTCTCTAAAACTTACTTGACTGGATTATTACTTTTTAAGGTCATTCACCAACCATTTTCCTACAGATGAATGCAATTGATTCATCAATTTGTTTATCAGCACAAAAACCTGTGTTTCACACTATAACTTTGTATTGTATAAAATATGCAAGAGCAAACAGTTTAAGTTTCCAACTTGTTTTCAAAAAGGGGGAAGTCACATCTCCACCCACCAATAGAGGGCAGTATTCATTTCATTCCAACATGGCTGATTAAAGAGTTGAACCCATAGAGTTACATAATAGAACTACAGGGTGCACTCGCTATGCCACGCATGAAACTCCACTGACTCACCATGGGCGAAAATCCCTATGGGCAAATTGCATACGAATGTCCACTTAGAAAATGGTTGCTTTGTGAACGGATGAGTAACCAGTGTAAATGAATGGTCCGTGCCATTTTCTCAATGGTCAAAAATGCTCCTTGTCGGGCCGTTTCGCATGGTTTGTACGCCCTCTAGTTCTTATATATAACTCTATGGTTGAACCATAGTTACTGAACTTTCCTCATTCTCCATTCACCATTATTAAGGCCACATGCCAACAGTCCCTATACTGTACTTACTTGTGCAATCAAATTGATTGTGTATTTTTATTATGTTTGCTATGCTTGCTCTGTGTTTGACCAAATATCTCTATGATTTGACCCACATTCCGATGGTGACACTAACTTCATATAGGTTGTGGACCACACAAGGCTAATGATGTCGAAAAGTGGACAGAAGAACTTTATTATTATTTATTAACTAATTCGTCTAACTCCTCCAGTGACATTGTGGACAATACTTGTTGCGACATTGTGCATGTCATACTTGTATCAAATGTTGATAGAATAAGAAAGTGTCGCTCAATGAATTGAACGCTGTAAATGGCAAAGATTTTTCGGATTGAAAGACTGAAACTTCCCAGGATTTCAACAGATTATGAACTATATGATATCCTGGTGCAAGTGAATTTCGATTGGATAACAGGAAAATTGCTCGGAAACAGAAACTAATTGAAAATTTTCACAAGACACTTTTAGTTCATAATCTGTTGACATCCTGGAAGTTGCAGTCTTACATTCCGAAAGATCGTCCACCATTTACAACGGTGCTACATTTTTGTGGTGTACACAGCATCACCTATTTCCGATCAGTTCACTGAACAGCAGTTTCTATCAACTTTTGATACAAGTATGACATGCAAAATTTCTTAAAATGTAGTATTGTTCACACTGTCACTGGTGGTTAGTGGGACGAACTAGTTAATAAAATAATAAAGTTCTTTTTACATATTACATGTGTTACAAATATAATAATCTTTTTTTCTTCTTTTTTTTATCCTATCTAAAATGGTTCTTCTGCAGTTTGATTTGTCAATGCAGTAAAAGATGAAAAATCACTAAATCAACAAATCCACTTGAGATAAAATTATTTTTTTTGCAACATTGGCCTGCCATACAATCAAACTTCAAAACAGCATGATGACGTGATCTACTTTCAACCTAGACCCGGTAACTGGGCGCTGTACTCCTTTTTTTATACGACCGATAATGTCAAAATCTCAAAAAAGGAGTACAGCTGCGCCCCAGTTACTGGGTCTACTTTCGACCTAAGGAAAATGAAAATTGATCTGCAAAACGAGACTTCTGTTTGGAATTTTTGACAATGGGTTATATTTTTTGACACACTTGAGTAAAAAAAAAGTGCACCATTAATTAGTAATTTATACCAACATTTTGAATTTTTATAAACTTTTGAGTGTCACTATCGACAGGAAACTTAATATTAGTTGAAGCCTGATGATCAGCACATAGTGTGTGGATTTCAGAATAGAGTCCCCTTGGATCAAGCCCATTCTCACGGTAAATGGTAATAAAAATTGGCGATTGGAACTAAGTGATTGGAAACAGGTGTCGATTAGCTACATGTACACATTTAAAGCAAGGCCTGTTTTTGTGTACGATTGGTAGTTAAACTAGTGTAACTTTTTGGTTTAGTATAGTACTTAGTAGACTTTACACTTTACCTGGCACTGTTCGATGAGTAGTCCTGGTACTCAGGTACTACTTTGGTTTGACACTTTGGTACTGTCTTCGATTCCAATCCAAGTTCAGAAGTAGAATAAGCCAACTTGATAATTACGTTCACCTTTATCAATGTAGAATTAACAATACACAGTTCTAAAAAAACTGCTACTACGCAATAATGTGCTTTACAGTACAATACAGTTACTACGAATGTCCGCTACTAACGTTACTTCGTTGACTTCTATGTGCGGAAGTGGTGGTAGTGGTGGCGTGTGCTGATCTGTGACGAGTGTGTGAGGGCGGGGAGCTAAGTAGGAGGGAAGTAACAGTAAAAAAAAAAAAAAAAAAGGATTTATATAATGTACAATGAGTAATTATTTATAACGACGTCACGTACTGACTACTGATGTATTGCGTGATATGCAAGCATACATTATAACTTTACCGCCGTCATCGATCACACAAGGCCCGCCTCTTCACTCGTCCTCACTGTATGCACTACGTTGAGCATTGTCGGCTACTGCCCCCCTGTACTTCCTTCTTCAATCAAATTGATTGTGTATTTTTATTAGGATGTTTATTTTGCCTGCTCTGTGTTTGACCAAATATCTCTATGATTTGACCCACATTCCTTCATACAATTAAAGGTTGTCGACCATACAAGGCTAATGATGTAAACAAAAAAAAAGTGGACATTATGATTGTGTTCACTGAGTTTTGAACGTTGTTTTCTGGTACATTGTTTTGCTCAACTGCTTTCATCATTCCTCCTAAAATTAGATTGAGCATTCGTATAGCGTCCGTCTTTCTACTTTGTTTTACTTTCAGGAAAGGGAAGATAGGCTGCCGTCCAGGGATCACCTCGAGTCACTAGTTTTACTACGCCACGAGATAAAGCAGTCAATATTTGTATACTTGCCTCCGTGACAATTCATAGTAATGGTACAAAAGGCCTACTTGGTTAACATATGGAGTTTAGGTAGAATGGGGCGGTGGATATGTTGCTTGTCGGACAGAAACCGAAGTAAATTCGTCTTCCGAATAGAGTTATGCATTTGTTATTTTCCCCGGGAAGAAAGTAGCCTCAGCCAATTAGTTAAATATTTACGTCAGGCAAACGTTAAGTTAGCCGGCATATTAATTGTCAGTTGGAGTTCAAACTTCAGTAACAATTGTTCCATCTGTTCAAATTGTTTCCTAGCGGGTTGCAGTCTAGGTTTAACTTCTATCTCACTTGAATTAGTTTTTGATTTATCAAACTTTTAGTTTTAGTTGTTAACATTATTTGTCGTTGATTACTTTTGCTTTAATGCTCATTGCGGGAGTACTTCAATCAAAGGATACTCGTTCTTGAATCAAGATTTTAAATGATAAAGAGGAATGTTTTATTCCACTGTAGTTTGGGAACAAGTGTCAAGTTTACCCAAATGCCACAGATTTTGAGTTGATGGGAGGTGATTGATCTCGGATGTAAGTGTGTCGGATATCACTACATGTATTGTTACACTAAAGTGAGACAACATTGTTTTGTGAGATATGTTCGGCTGAAGCATGAACATAACTCAGCGATATTCCTCTTGACTTATTGATAATTAATGATGTACAATATAGGGATATTTCCAAAAAGTGTGTAAATGCGCTCCTATTATCAAGCAGGGAGTGTTCGATGGCTGAGTTTGTATTTAAGTTGAGTATTTTGATAGCGAGATTATTCACCTTGATGATTATACATTTGTACTGTTATCTGTAATTATATCTGTATCTTAGTTTTGTTGTTTACCTTTTTTGTTTATTTCATTTTCATATAGTGTGACTCTTGAGTGTATACTGGGTCCACTATTTCATAATTTCTTATTTCTTTTCCAAACAGCCGGGCACTAATCCTTGGCGGTGGTCCATCCCTTGGTCCACACATTAGTGTATAGCCAACCTTGAGGCTGGTATGGTCCAGCTCTCCCTGTGAGTTTGCCCAAGGCTGGATGGGGTAGGTTTCTTATTTTGGTATAGTCTCTTGGTCAATTTGTTTAAAGTACGTCTGTGTCCTTGCTGGGCTCATTTCCAGTGTACCCTATAGCCATATAATTAAGATAATGGAACACCAGTATAAAAACCCTTAAATTTCCATTAAGTTGGGTTAGGATTTGTTTATGCATTAATAGCCATGTGTGATTTCACTTTGGGCTGAGCTGTTTTCTAGTAAAGACAACAAGTTTCATTGGAGTTTGATCAGACAATTTGAAGGTGGATTTTCATTTTTGGGGCACACCTTGTATCAGTAAAACTTGTTTCTTAATTTTTGTTACTTTAACTTGTGTTTATTTTGCAATAATTTGACAATGTATTAATCTGTAATTCTGTATTTGTATTACAGGGTTGTTTTCTAATACACTCTAAAAAGTGCCGGGTCAGATTGACCCGGATTTGGGTCACAGGGTGCCAAAATATCAAGGATTTGGCACCTTGGGACCCAAATCCGGGTCAATCTGACCCGGCACTTTTTAGAGTGTAGAAACCTGCATATCTATTAAAGTTCAGCCACTGCATCTTGAGTTTCCTTGCGTCAGTTTTCTCGTGTTGAAAATGTCGCTTACACTGACAGTTATGAAATACAGTCTCTTCTGCCTTGTTACACATTAACATATTAGGAGGGACGTTTGTTTTCTCTTTCCTCGCCTTTGTCCTTGGAGACTGGTCTTGCGCCGCAGTAATCAAGCCCTCGGTTTCCTTCTTCAGTTCTCCGCTCTTTAACAATTCCAGGTTTTGCAACTCGCCACTTCCTCTGTACCTCTCAAGAACCGGCCATGGAGTGGCTTGTTCTTCCAATAATGGTGCCCCCCCCCCCTTGGTGCCCCCTAGTTCCCCCTAAAATTTTACCCTTGTTGCGGCGCTGGCCTGGGGCCATAGGCCTAGGGCCCTGGCCTGACTCGTCTCGGTTTTTAAATACTAGACAACAGTTACTGTCTGAACATGTTTGGTGACAAAAAAAATACATGAAATGAAGCACGTCTTTATCGAAATAGATCGTATTGTAGTGTTGATGACGTCATCATCTCAAAATAATATCGAGCCTTGGAATGACTTATGTCTCGTTTGTGTGTGGGTGTGTGTGTATGGTTTTTTTTTAATGCTCAGACACGTTTGGTGGTTTGGTGATAGAAATACAAAAATATAACCACGTCTGCATCAAAATGAATCAAATTAGAGTGACGATGATATCGTCATCGTCACAAAATAATATTGGGCCTTATTGTCTCGGTTTTCTTATGCTTAGGCATGTGTGGACATGTTGAATTTATAATTGAATTTATAATGAGGTCATGATGACGTCATATTAAATAATAAAGACTTTCATTTGATAGAGAATAAAAGTCTGTATTTGCCCTAGCATCTAAAAAATTAGGGTTTTAACAGCAACATGTTATCATTCGTCTGCTCGCTTCGTATTTTGGCGCGAAAGAGAACCACGCCACTTTTACCACTTTTGCATTTCGCGGAAAAACTGAACCGTACCATTCGTTATGTGAGAAGGGGTGGTAAACTCTAAAGTTTTTACATTTGAATTGACACATTATTTTAACGATGACCTAGTTATAATGACATGGGAGAAAAATGACTGAATACTTGGAAATAAAATAAAATAACCCGAAAAGTTTAATTTTTTTGGTGTTTTTTTCTAAGATAAATGGTTGATGATTAAGGGAATCTGTAGGATGAGTGGATGATGATTAAGGGAATCTGTAGGATGAGTGGATGATGATTAAGGGAATCTCTAGGATGAGTGTAAGATGGTAAAAGGGGATCTCTGGGATGAGTTGATGATGATAAAAGGAATCTCAAGGATGATCGATGATGGTTAAGGGTTTCTCTAGGATGAGTGGATGATGATTAGCATGAGTAGATAATGATTAAGTGAATCTTTAGAATGAGTGTATGAAGGTTAAAGGGGTCTCTAGGATGAGTGGATGATGATTAAGGGAATCTGTCGGATGAGTGGATGATGATTAAGGGATCTCTAGGATGAGTAGATGATGGTTAAAGGGGATCTGTCGGATGAGTGGATGATGATTAAGGGAATCTGTCGGATGAGTGGATGATGATTAAGGGAATCTGTCGGATGAGTGGATGATGATTAAGGGAATCTGTCGGATGAGTGGATGATGATTAAGGGAATCTGTCGGATGAGTGGATGATGATTAAGGGAATCTGTCGGATGAGTGGATGATGATTAAGGGAATCTGTCGGATGAGTGGATGATAGTTAAAGGGAATCTGTCGGATGAGTGGATGATGATTAAGGGATCTCTAGGATGAGTAGATGATGGTTAAAGGGGATCTGTCGGATGAGTGGATGATGATTAAGGGAATCTGTCGGATGAGTGGATGATGATTAAGGGAATCTGTCGGATGAGTGGATGATGATTAAGGGAATCTGTCGGATGAGTGGATGATGATTAAGGGAATCTGTCGGATGAGTGGATGATGATTAAGGGAATCTGTCGGATGAGTGGATGATGATTAAGGGAATCTGTCGGATGAGTGGATGATGATTAAGGGAATATCTAGGGTGAGTGGATGATAGTTAAGGGAATCTCTATGGTTATATAGAGAATGATGGTCAAGCGAATATCTAGGGTTTTCGACAAAGAGACGATCGTAAGGGGGTTCGTCACATTGTGAAGAGACGACTCTTAAGGTGAAACACGGAAGTGACCGCTTTGTGCAATTTCAAGCAATGGTGAATATTAATTGTTCATGTTTGAATACAGTGTATTTGACTCTCGTCATTCTAAGAGGGTCTTTAGGGAACCTTTTTTCAGCGCAAGATTCTTAATATACCGTTATCGTGACATTTAACAAAGTTCCAATTTCAATAGAGTTTAAACGTATTTTTAAACGTTTTTTTCGGGCACTTTGAGGCAGAAAATAAACAACTTGTGGTTTCTTTAAAGAAAGATTATCTTTACAATACATTTATTACACAAACACAAAAAAATTGCGTAGAACATTTCAAAAGTTTATACAATCAACATTACTGAAACTGAAGTTTAATTAGGTTACACTCAGTGCACAGTGTCTCGTTATCAGTCCATCAGGGCTAGAACTGCTTCTACCCCATGATATAGGCCTATATAGATACCGGCTCATTTGCGCTTCAAATTGGTCTTCTTTTCAATAACAGACTTTATGGTCAGGTGAGTACCTTAAATGTTTCATCATTTTGTAAAATATTGAAGAAGTTCATGGTGAAGTTTCCATGCTCTGCATCAAAGTGAGATCCAAACATCAGCAGCAACGAACCTGTTTCTTTGGTAATCTAGGTATTCATATACAGCTCCGGTAAACAATATTGCACATTTGACACACATTTTATGTGAAAATTACTGCTCCTAAACAGACTGTACCTCTAAAAAATGAAGAAGAAAAATACATAAAATAAAACGTTGAAATCACCAACCATTGACAATTATGGGCATGTTCCAGGAATGTTTGAATCCCCAGTATCTCGTAAATGTTCAAGCAATACTACGCATCAGCATTAACACGGGGACGTGATTCGTCCATCAATTGCGACCTGAATAGTACCTCATGATAATGTATTCAGAAGTTTTTACAAATTACTTGCAAAACTATATCTTACTCTAAAATAGGATTCCATCGTGTTTCCATGTCAACACAATAGCTAGCTATTGATGGGGATACAACTACAATTAATTTATACTGTGGGTGAAACAATTATTAAGACAACTGCAAACTGCAGATTTTTGTTGAGTGTTTTAGAGTTATTTAACGACTGTTACGTTTGTACTGGTGAATTATTACAATTAATTCATTTCAATGAAATAAGACCTAATCACTAACCCATGGGAGGTTAAGAAGATTATATTAGCGTAGTGGATAATCTTACCAACAAGTCTCGACTCTCAACAATATTTTGGAGGCCAAAATGTAACATTCGGTAGCAATTTACATATTATTTAACAAAGTACTGTTACAATAATTATACAAACATGACCCTTACACGGCATTATAACGTGAAATTATTATCAAAAACAGATTAAAACTGAAATTTATTATGCGTCTGTTTTTAAGGAACACATTTACTTCAAATCTCTTAAATTTTTGCTGTTTGCAATAGCTCATTTTCCTCTTTAAGGGTTGTTCATGCAAAAAAACACATACAGTGTGTTTTAATTATAGTGAGTAACTCAGAGTAGTGATTAAAACGAAATACATATACGACCATAGGAACCACACTCTACATAGAAACATAATGGTCCCCCATTTTATGGAGTCAGCAATTTGGTTCTACAAAATGGCGGACCATGCTCTGTCACAAAATTAACACAATTTCAAGAGATATTTATGTGAATCATTATATTCTACTTTTAAAATATCTATACAATCATCTTCATTTCATAACAAATGCTTTTTATAGCCCAAATGCGCCCAATCCGAAGGCAACGTGTCCCCAGACTATTCAATAAAAAATTACATTTCAAATGTTGTGACACAAACTTCAAACGTTTTTGACAAAGACTGGATGTTTCAATAAGAAAAAATAATATGGTTATGGCTGCCTTTCTTTACTCTCTAAGAGGTACACACCGGCTTCGTTAGGCTATCCTGGAATGCAAAATAGACCCAAACATGACTCTGAAGGTCTTCCAGGATTAGTGTAGAATGGTCCCTCAAAGAAACCATCACATTTGGCCGTTTTCGAGCATTTTCTTCTTGCTTTGTCTGAACTAGATTTTTGGTTTGGGTAAATCACATGGTCTTTGGAGTTTTTTCTAACACAATTATTCATGAGTGGTTGATAAAGGGGACTATGTATTCAGATAAAGAATACAAAATGTAAATATTTATGAAAAATTAAATGTAAGATTTTAATCCAGAGAGTCCGGGCAATGGACGCGTGTTCCACGGTGCACAGCGTGGTGGCTAGCGAGACCCGATGTGACACCCCGTGTGAGCAAGTGGAGGGGTAGGGAGCCAAACCACCGAGTACACCTAGATGTCACTTACTTAGTAGGGTCCTCCGGTATGCCCCTTTAAGTGCGCACTGTTTACTGCCAGCCTTGTTCAGGGCTCTTTTACGCAAGTATGCCCGCTTCACACACACACACACACACGTACTACACTAAATTCGTAAGTGTGACGTAAATCACTGTAAGCCACGCCTACTTCACACACAAACTGGCTCCACTGATTACAGCTGCATTCATTTTTTGACTATTAAATTTTTTTCTATTGTCTTGCCTGTTGAATTTACCATGTTTACTACTTTATTTTATTTTTAAGTTTTGGTATTTTAAAATACATGGATTTTAAGGTTGAATTTACCAAATTTACTACTTTATCTAATTTTTTAAGTTTTACTATTTTAAAGTACATGGATTTTTATTGTTTTGACCCTAAAGAAATTATTATACGCCGTAACAAAACGTATTGTACGTTGGTGTAAGCGTGGGATTTTATTTATTTGATGTCACGCGGGGTTTTAAACGGTCGTTTCGATGGAAGCATGCTTGGGTCCTTCTGAGAACGGGACATTGCCTTTAAAAGGAAGTGGGGATGTAAGCCCAGGCATAAGACTACAATTTTGATTTTTATGTCTTGAAAACCTACAATACAGGCTATGTCACGTTTCAAAAATTGTGTGTTTTAATACATGTTTGATGCATGAAAATGTTACGTGGTTTTGCTCACGAACTTCCAATGTTAACACTCTACAACACAACATCGTTTGACCTAAGGTGATCCGATAACATCACAACTTTGTTGTCACGTGGATGTTGTGTAGGACGGTAAATCACCATAATATCGTCGACAGTGCATAATGAAGAGAACAGATAGGCCTACATAATATCCAAACTAGTCTAAATATTTAGGTGTATTAATCGCCCCATAAAAACAAAAATAAAAAAAGATCGAACAAAAAGAAGATCGAAGTGATTTCATGAAGGGACAGGGGACCAATCTATGTGACATACCTGCGATTTTCGGTGGCAGGAGTGACGACTGGATGGGTATAAATGACCTTTGACCTATAGTTTAGTTTTCGATTATTTCTCATTAATGATGAGAAACTTTAATTACATTTTGTTTTATATATTATTTTAGGTTCACGCAATGTGTATAACGACATTTAAAAGGTTTGGACTGAAATCTTTAAGTACTGGGTCTCCATTACATGATGGATTACATTTCAAGACGGCCCTCGGCAAGGGACCCGATTGAGTCAAGTCTAGTTTTCACACAACACATACATCGTAAAACCAACATGAAAATGTCATCAAATTAGGTGATAACGTTTGGGAGTAAATGCTGAATAATGATTTTCCATTGTAAAGGGATTGCGCATTTTCATCGATTTGGGCGGGGGAAATTTTCTCGCAAATCGTAGTTCACAAAGGAAAGTTTCTCAGGTTATTGGCACTATAGTGCACTAGTTGCTTTAGTTTTTAAATAGTATAAGCATTCATATTAACAAGTGTTTTTTTGATTATTTTATTTTTCTGCCTGATTATTACCAATCTTAACTCAAATTTTCCTAAGGCCAATATTGTCAGTTTTATTCAGTTTATCCAGTATCCTTTGGAATCGGTGGTGAATCAAAATCTGGTAAGGTAATAGGCTCCAAGACAAATTGGTGAAACCCTTGTAAAAATTAAATTATAAAGTGGACGAGGGGAAAACCCCAGTTGTCAAATTATAATTTTAAACACGGGGTGGACGACCATAGTGAACTAAAGCTATGTGCACATCATGTAATTTTTGGAACACAGTGATGTATCATTATTATAATTTTTTTCGCAAAGTTGAATGGCAGGGTCGAAACAAGGTGGGTTTGTGACACAGTCGCACCAATATTTAATCATTGTAAGACTACTTGATGTATTGTCTTTATAATCGCTTGCTAAAACTGAATGGGTCTTCGTGTATGATGATCAACAACCTTGTCCATACCATGTGTGTAGCATTATCCAAATCAGCATCAAACATCGGGTCTTGGTTACGAGGAGCAAGTAGACATTTCCTTTATACATAAACAGTAGACAGTAGCACATTTTCTGCATATATCACCCTTGGTATCTGCAAGATAATTTAAGTGAATCGTAAATTGTCATGGTAAAGCCTTGTTTTAGTACGTTTGCTTATGAGCGTTCTCTAATAAGTGTATGAACTGCAATCCTTTTAAAAATACCGCGTAAGTCACAAATTTATTCAACATTTTACAGGACGCCTCTTTATCAAGCGACATCGGCTACGACTGTGACTGTTGGATGTGGAGGAAACGGAGAACATTCATCACATCTGGCCATCACATCTGATCTTTATGCGAACATCAACGCAAACACGATTACCAGTAGTGTATGGACACTGCCCCCCCCCCCCCCCCCCTTCCCACTTGGACATTTACCTTGGATGGCCACAAAAATAATGTCAAATGGAGGCAGAGGTAGCATAGAAATATGAAAATGAAATAGAAAGAAAGATGTTTGCCCTAGCTTGACCTCTTCTATGTAAATATAATGTAAACCAGAAGGAACAGGGTATAATTTTTGCCCCACGTTGTCTTATTCTATGAAAAACTATTGCACATAAGGTGGTAAACTTCTGTAGTATTGTTTGATCTATGGAAAATATGCCCAACATTATGGACAATGTTCCGTGGGTGATTCACACCGTGGGTGATTCACACCGTGGGTGATTCACACCGTGGGTGATTCACACCGTGGGTGAGTCACACCGTGGGTGAGTCACACCGTGGGTGAGTCACACCGTGGGTGATTCACACCGTGGGTGATTCACACCGTGGGTGATTCACACCGTGGGTGATTCACACCGTGGGTGATTCACACCGTGGGTGATTCACACCGTGGGTGATTCACACCGTGGGTGATTCACACCGTGGGTGATTCACATGTGATGGTGCGATGGGAGCGCACCAAAGATTCTTCGGAGCGCACACACCTGTGTGGATAACCCCCTGACTATGGTGGCTTTAAAGGGACATCGCAAAAATATGCCAATGTTGGCGTCAAAATTCACAATTTTGCCCTTGTCATGAATATCTTGCGCAAATCAATAGGGTACAAATTAAAGATTTGTGTCCCAAATCCCAAATATTTACGCCAATATTGGCGCAATAATTAATTGATTTGTACCCCCAAGTCGCAAATATGGACGCCAATATTGGAGTCAAATTTCACGATATTTGCGACTTATTATGTTATAAATCGTGAATTTATACATAATATTGGCGTTAAAGTTTGCGACGTGCTATTATTATTATCATTGTTATGAAGAGACATTGTTAAGTTGAAGATTACAACGGAAGACACAGAGGTAGAGCAATTTAACGTTTATATTAATTTTTGACCGTGAAATCGGCACAATAAAATTGGGCAATGCATCTTTCAGGCAACAATTTAAATTAATGACTTTTCACAGACATGGTCAACAAAAAATTACCTCAACAGTAACTTGTTATTGAAAATATTTAAATCTAAAAACTCTATTGCGATATTTCGTAAATTTTAAGCAGATCGGCCAAATTCTTGGTTACCGATGACATTTTTGAAAAATGCCAATAAGGGAGTATTGGTGACGCGAAAAGATACACAGATACCACGATAGTAGAGATACTGCGATAATATGAGACTTTTGTACTAATGTAAAACTCTGGTCTGGGATTCGCAAAAATCCCAAAGAGGACAGCTACCAGCCGGTGTAATTGACATACTGTAGATTAATTTGCTTATACCGGTGGTGGATGATAGCACTTCCCATTTTGTCATTTTTACTTACAGTGACAAATACAGGCTATGCCGTCTTACCTTCATCGCCAGACGGTGATCCCTGAAAAATGTCGCTTGGGGAATCCTTATGTTTTTTTTGACGTGCACGTGAGTTCTGAAACCAAACCTGCAACAACAACAACAACTATAAAATGATTACGCATATTATCTATACAGCAGATCCTCTGAATAATCTTTCAGAATTGATGGAAATAATAATTTCAATTCTTCTTGCCGTTAGACATTCAAAATGTGGGTTTTGATGGTTCCCCCCCCCCCAATTTTCTTTTTAATGCAATTCGCCCATCACAAGGCCCAAGGGCCACTCGAGGTGTGGGATACCTTTTTAATGGATAGAAAACTGCCCCAATGCGCAGAAACAAGACATGGAGAGATGTAAACGCAAGTCTCTTCACAACACAGCTAAGAACAGGGAGGGGTAAATGAATCCGTTGCTAGACAAATATTACTGCCTCTTCCCCTATTTGAAGCAATTATAAGTGTCTGCTCGAGGACACTAAACCGCTCGGCCACGACACGCTACACGGTAGTGACGATAATTAAAGGTTAAACACATACACACGCTATTGATTAATTCCCATCATAATACGGAACGGGGAGTGGGATAGGGTCCGAGGCTCGAGGAGCTAGAAGGGGCTAATTCCGCAACAAGGAACGGAGGGCATGTAAGAACTGACGGAGCTCTGCCTCTTCTAACTCAAAAAGTTAAAAATGTTGAATAGACTCATCCTTGACAACAAGCTTAGTTTACAGTCATGACTTCTTTCTTTCTCATTGATAAATTATGGCCATTAGAAGTATAGGCTACTTGTAAAATCTGGCAAAAAAAATTGTTAAATGGGACCAGGAAGATATTGAGTGTGAGTATTGATAAAATTCAAAAATTCCATTAACCCATTATCGTTTTTCTTTTTCTATTTTCCCCACCAAATTCAACACTATATTTGAACTTATTTGTAACATTTTTACAAACTGATTATCCGAGGCTTTTTTAAAGTATGCCCGTCATCAGCGCTCCGGTTTTTTTTTATCCAATGACATCGTCAACAGTGGTGACAAGTCATGAATATTTATGTTGCGTCATAATCTATGTTTAGCTTTGGATGATGCCTGACCTGAGACTTTTAACAAGAGTCGTCAGGGAATCTTTGGTCAGGGATCCAGACTAGATCGTCATTGATATAGACTAACCCGAGCAGCCTACTCATGGGCGTTTACACCAACGCAGCTATGGCTGCTGCACACGGTTAGACGCACACGCACTGTGCATCCTCCGTGCTGATTAGGTATGGAACGCCACTGCTGCCTTCGGTGGCTCATATAATTCAATTCTGCAATTACATCATTCCATTCTGCAATTACATCATTCCATTCGGCAACTACATCATTTAATTCAGCAGTATTACATCATTCCATTCTACAATTACATCATTCCATTCGGCAATTTTATCATTCCATTCGGCATGTCATCCTTCAATTTGGCAATTTCACAATTTCATTCGGCATTTTTAGCTTTCAATTCTGCAATTTTAGCATTCCATTTGGCAATTTTATCATTCAATTTTGCAATTTGATCATTCCAATCGGCAATTTCATCATTCAATTCGGCATTTCATTATTCAATTTGGCAATTTCACCATTTCATTCGGCATTTTTAGCATTCAGTTTGGCAATTTTATCATTCAATTCTGCAATTCGATCATTCCATTCTGCAATTTTATCGTTCAATTCGGCATTTCATCCTTCAATTTGGCAATTTCAGCATTTCATTCGGCATTTTCAGCATTCAGTTCTGCTATTCCATCATTTCATTCGGCAATTTCATCATTCGATTTGACAATATTAATATATCATTCAATTTAACATTTCACCATTTCATTCGTCAGTTTCATCATTTCATTCGGCAATTTTACCATCTCATTTGTCATTTTCATCATTCAATTCGGCAATGTCATCATTCAGTTTAGCGGATTGGCGTTATTCAGTAGTAATCGATTCTCTATGCTGGCATTACTATTCGGTTTTACAAGTTCGTCCTTCCATTCGCCAATTCATCATTCCATTCTTCAATTTCATCATTCAATTCTGCATTTCACCGTTCTATAGGGCGTTTTGAAGTTTTGAAGCTGAATTCCTCCAAAGAAACTGCTTTCCAAAACTGTGTGATTCCTTTGCCTATTTGAAATTCTGCAAGGCTAGGTATTTGTTAGGTATTAGATTGCATGCTTTGATGTTTATCTGTTATTAGTTACTGCGCATGCTCAGGTAGTCAACTGTGTGATTTGAGATGTAGATCTAACAATAGTAACAGCAGTGTTTTGAGATGTTCATCGTGATTGTCAATAAATACTTTAAATGGAAGTTGAGACATAACAGTATTAATGCTCACTTTTGCAACTTTCTTTACCCCCTTTTTTTACAGTGATTTAGGCCAACATTACAAACAAAATAACAGACGGGTGGCTACATAATAGTCGTCCGACGCCGGTAGTGTGTGGCTAAAAAAAACCTCTTTTTAGTAGAATTCTGTTAAATTATGAAACAGAGATGTGATTTAAATTAATGCCACAACATACTATTTTAAATAAAGGGGCTGATTAACTAATTCATCGCTTAACGAAAGTAAAATCGACTGTTTTCGAACTCACTGTCACGGCCTATCTGTTTACACGTATTTTTTCATCATCTGTATGACGTTATACCCGATAGGGGGTCACGTGACCGCATGTAAACATTGTCGCGCAATCGGTCTATTCTGCATTTCACCGTTCTACAGGGCGCCGCTTACGATTCGTTGCCGCTCTGCGATAACACAGGTCAAAACGGTATTGCTCAAGTGAATGGGGAAGGTCTTGAATCAAGACTAAGAAGTCAAAGGCGACCACGTGACCAATTTAGTCTAGTACCCAACATTATTTTTACGTTGACTTGTGTATGACAACCTAGTCTGGTTCCGCAAGTTTTTAACAAGAGTTGTCAGGGAAACTTTGGTCAGGGAAACCAGACTATATTCTTTGACTTTTAGTTTTATGTGTCTTGGGGGTCGTACTTTTTAGCGTCAACTCGACGATTTCACGATAACTCAAGACAACTCCACGACAACTTAAATCAGCAAGCGAAAACTACATTGAAACACAATTTCTTTGCCAGAATGTTTTAAATAATAGGTCTGGTCATCATTTTTCTCACAAAATAGACTTAATTTCCAAGAGGAAAATTAATGGTTTCAGTGAAATTAACCTGTTTTTCCGCCCGTGTTTTTGAGCAAATGTGAAGCTACTGCTGGGTACCAGACTAAATGGGTCACGTGGTCGCCTTTGACTTCTTAGTCTTGATTCAAGACCTTCCCATTCACTTGAGCATACCGTTTTGACCTGATGTCAAATGTTATTGCAGAGCGGCAACCCATCGTGAGCGGCGCCCTATAGAACGGTGAAATGCAGAATTGAATGATGAAATTGAAGAACGGAATGATGAATTGGCGAATGGAAGGACGAACTTGTAAAACCGAATAGTAATGCCAGCATAGAGAATCGAGAACGCCAATCCGCTAAACTGAATGATGACATTGCCGAATTGAATGATGAAATTACAGAATTGAATGATGAAAATGACAAATGAGATGGTAAAATTGCCGAATGAAATGATAAAACTGACGAATGAAATTGTAAAATTGCCGAATGAAATGGTGAAATGCTGAAATTGAATGATATATTAATATTGTCAAATCGAATGATGAAATTGCCGAATGAAATGATGGAATAGCAGAACTGAATGCTGAAAATGCCGAATGAAATGCTGAAATTGCCAAATTGAAGGATGAAATGCCGAATTGAATGGTAAAATTGCAGAATGGAATGATCGAATTGCAGAATAGAATGATCGAATTGCAGAATTGCATGATGAAATTGCCCAACTGAATGCTTAAAGTGCAGAATGAAACGGTGAAATGTTAAATTGAATGATATATTAATATTGTCAAATCGAATGATGAAATTGCCGAATGAAATGATGGAATAGCAGAATTGAATGCTGAAAATGCCGAATGAAATGGTGAAATTGCCGAATTGAACGATAAAATTGCAGAATGGAATGATCGAATTGCAGAATTGAATGATGAAATTGCCTAGCTGAATGATGAAATTGCCGAACTGAATGCTAAAAATGCCAAATGAAATGGTGAAATTGCAAAATTGAATGATGAAATTGCCAAATGGAATGCTAAATTGCAGAATTGAAAGCTAAACATGCCGAATGAAATTGTGAAATTGCCAAATTGATGACATGCCGAATTGATTGATAACATTGCCGAATGGAATGATGTAGTTGCAGAATTGAATTGTATGAGCCACTGAAGGCAGCAGTGGCGTTCCATAGATTGGTACATAATGCACACTGACGCGCTGTTGTCGTGTCACGCGTGCGTGCAGCGGCCAGGCTGCAGTGGTGTAAAAAACTATAAACGAGCGCTGCTCGGATTGTACACAGGAGACTCTGCGCAAACGACTCCGTATATGCTATGGAACGCTTCATTCGCCAGATTCACCATAGCCTTTCGCCAAGGCCTTCTAGCTTAGACATCTGTGTAGCCGCGAAGCAACTGCAGCGAAGACAAAGTCAGCGCGCACGAGTGGCGAAGCCATGAGGGGCTCCTTAAAATCAAGTTGGAAAAGGCCCTCGTGGCTTCGCCACTCGATCGTGCGCTCTGACTTGTATTGGTCTTCGCGGCTACATAGCTGTCTAAACCACGAAAGCCTTGACAAAAGGCTAGATTCACCATTGCATTTGCCGCATTCACCATTCCATTCACTGCTTTACCAATTCATTCACTTTATGTATCATTTCATTCGCTGGAGGTTAGGAAACCAGCTGTAGTAACGTCACTGCTGTGTCCCATAATAGCTAGTTGAGCTCTGTCTTTGCGAGTGCGGGAAATTCAAAACTATTTCAGGCATTGGCTACAACGGGAATACTGGGCAGCAGCAAACGTTTTTTGACTAGTTTGGTCTTTTTATTTTTCATGTGGCCTTTGGGTAAAACATAACCATCCCATGACTGTTAAACAGTGTTTTTTTTTTTGTCTTTTTTTTTTAGTTAGACTGAGCACAAGGGCCTCGGTATGGTCTTCCATATGTGCCACTACTAAAAAACAAGCGTCACATTAGAAATGTTTCCGTTGCATAAGAATTCTTTGCGTCGCATTATGATTTATTCCGTTGCCTGGGGGCCTTCCAGAGTATCTGTTCCACGTGACTCTCACGTGAGGAGAAAGTTCAACTTTGACCTTATAGGTACTCTCTTAAATAGTGAGATGCTTCTGATTAGATTGAAAATCACTCTTTTTAATTGAGGTCTGGGACAAATCTTTTGCAGTTTGTCCCTAGTTTCAATCGAATAGACTAAATTTCCATCGAATATTTTAAGAGAGTATGCAGCAGCTTTCAAGTTAAAATGTACTAGCGGGTTACATTTAAACTTGAAAGCAGCAGAATACCTAAGGTCAAAGTTGAACTTTCTCCTCACGTGACAGTCACGTGGAACAGATACTTTCGAAGGCCCCCTCCGAAGCCAAAAAATGTAATGCGATGGAAAACATTCTAATGTGACGGGAAAATTTTAATGCGACGGAAAAATTCTAATGCAACGGAAAAAAATTATAATACGACGGAAACAAATTCTTATGCGATGGAAACAAATTCTAATGTGACGGAAACAAATTCTAATGTGACGCTTATTTTTTGTAACAGTGGTAGCACATATGGAACACCATACCTCAGTCTTTGTATAGTATCTGGGCGAGGGTTACACCAAATCTTTTTCGAGTCCCTCTCATGGGAGGGGGGTTAGGAAAATAGGCTGAAAGTACTCCTTTTCTAAAAGAGATGTTTTATCCGGCGATACAGATGATTGAAAATTACAGAACTCGGACGAATCAGCTGAAATGGTCTGGTAACGTGGTAGTATATATCCCAGGACTATACTTGTAAATGTAATGCAGGGAGACGAGTCACCAGTCTAACATTCTGCCAGCTGGTCTCCTCACAAGCCTTCAAATCTGTGCTAGACATAACAACTAACCCGTGTCAAAGGTTAATCGGTTTAGGGCTAATGAAATGGCAGCGAATGATGGGAAAGCGAAGGCGAATGATGGTACAACGAAGGCGAATGATGGTACAACGAAGGCAAATGATCGCACGACGAGCCGAATAATGGTACAACGAAGGCGAATAATGGTACAACGAAGGCGAATAATGGTACAACGAAGGCGAATAATGGTACAACGAAGGCGAATGATGGTACAACGACCCGAATGATGAACGAAATCAAATGACGAATCTGACAAATGGAGGGATGATTTTGACGAATAAAATTGTGATTTTGGCAAATGAAATGATGAAACAGCAGAATGCATAATGAAACAACAAATGAAATGGTGAATGCAGCGAATGAAATGGTGAATGCAGCGAATTAAATGAAACATAGCGAATGAAATGGTGAATGCGGCAAATGCAATGGTGAATCTGGCGAATGAATCGACACTAAGCATGCTAAGCCACCGAAGGCAGCTGTGGCGTTCCATATGTCCGGATGAAGGACTACGTGGCCGTTTACGAAACGATGGACCATATCCACACCATTAACCAATAGACCGCTTGCGCGACCCGCGTCACGTGACCTATTGTGGGTATTACTCTCTTAAATAGTAAGATTAAAAATCACTCTGATTAGATTGAAAGTCACTCTAACTAGATTAAAAATCACTCTAATTAGATTAAAAATCACTCTTTTCGATTGAGGCTAGGGACAAATCTTTTCAATCGAATAGAGTAAATTTCAGTCGAACATTTTAAGAGATTAAATGTAAACAAACACAACGTCCGCCATAGAAGTGCGGTACGGTAAATGATGATTGTTGCATTTGTTTATTCGATCGAGGCTTTTCTTTTCCTCGAAATCCGTGAAAATATTGTTGAGTTTGTACCAGAGACCTTCGAGTGCCTGAATAAAGCCAGTAAGACAGTTCCAAAACTAGTCTTGGAAATCGTACAAGTTTTTGTGCACGGTGTGTACTAGTGCACGACGGAACTTTTTTGCCAGACGACCGCGATCACACACTTTTCAACACAAGAATTTCAAAGTTTTGAAGCTGAATCATCCAAAGAAATTGCTTTCCAAAGCTGTGATTCCTTTGCCTATTTGAAATTTGGCAAGGCTAGGTATAAATGCTCACTTTTCCAACGTTCTTTTATACCTTTTTGTACAGTAATTTAGGCCTACATTACAAATGAAATAACAGGTGGGTGGCTACATAGTCATCCAACGCCGGTAGTGCATAACTCAAAATAAACCTCTTTTGTAGTAGAATACTGGTAGTTTATGAAACAGTAATGTGATTAATATCAATGTCACAACATACAACTTTAATAAAATGGCTTAGTAACTGTGTTATTATTACCAAAAGCTGACTTTTTGATGTGACTCTGCCAGTCACGGCATGTATTTGCAATCAGCTCAGGTGACGTAGTACCCACAATAGATCACGTGATGACATGTAAACATTTGTCGCGCAATAGGTCTATTGAAAAAGAAATGTTAAGAATACAACATACCATTATGTGCAGATTCGTTGATTATGAAAAGGCATTTGATTCTGTTGAAACCTGGGCAGTGTTGAAAGCACTTGAAGACCAGGGAATCAACGATGCATACATCAATATCTACAGAGACATTTATTCCGACTGCTATACAACACTGTCAAAATGCACAAGGACAGCGAGAAAATCATGATAAAGAAGGACCCAGGCTCACAAAAGCTATTTGCATCATGCCTATAGAGGGAGTCTTTAAAACACTAAACTGGTCAACCAAAGGAATCAACATGAACGGGGAAAATATGAGCCATCTCAGATATGCAGATGACATAGTCATCAAAGCCAACAACCTTAACGATCTTGAGACATTGCTGCAAGAACTAGATGCAGCAAGCAGGATTACTGGACTCAAAATAAATATGAAAAAGACAAAGGTCATGGCAGGACCAGAAACCATCCCAAAGCACATACACTAGTTAATGGAACAGAAATAGAACAGGTTGTCCAATACAGCTACCTAGGCCAACGACTCTCCCTCCTCCAAGACAAAAACCAAGACAACGAAATACGAATAAGAATCAAAGTTTGATGGCAAGCCTATGGAAGGTACAGTACCATCATGACCAGTGCATCTTCCCTGCTATTTCTTACAAGGCTGAAACCAGGACATTAACATCAAAAATGGAGAAAAAATTAGCAGTAGCTCAACACAACATGGAAAGAAGTGTACTAAAGATCACATACAAGGACAGGAAAACAAACAAATGGATAAGGAAACAGACCAAAGTTAGGGACATCTTAGAAACAGTAAAATACAAGAAATAGAGCTGGGCGGGACACAACATTAGCCGCAGAACAGACATACCGTTGGAGTTCAGCAATCACTTACTAACCACCATAATATGGGAACAAACGGAAGAGAGGACGAAAGAGAAAAAGATGTAGAGTCGAGCTGCAAGAATGCTGGAGAGAAGTCAATTGGTATCAACAAGCACAGAATAGAGACATTTGGAGACATCATGCTGAGGCTTTCATCCTGCAGTGGATCGACAATCAATGGCTTAAATAGAAGGAAAACAGAAAGAAAGAAAGGAAAGCACACAAACCGTGGTTTCGTAAACAGCACGTGGGGTTCGCAAACAAACATGAAATCCCGGAATCAAGTAAGTTGGGCAAATGCGGAAAGGACAGTGAATAGACTGTGTGCTAATGTGTGAATGTGCGACCTCAACGAACCTAAGCAGCTAATACGCCATGTCCACACAGACAACAGATGGGTTTGTAAACTTGCACTTGCAGGGTCCTGAGAACAATAGAATAATGGACCCCGCAAGGTAAATTCGATAGGAACAATTGGACCCCACAAGGGGATTCTTTAGAAAAGGGATAATAAACTAACAAAAGGATACCCCATAAGTCTACGTTTGTGAGGGTGTGTGTGTGTTGGCCAAAACGTGTGTGGACAGAACGGCCGTTGTATGTAAGAATTGGAAACATAACTTAAGTGTAGCCGTTGCGGTAAGTAAGCACACGGGTCAAGAATAAATGTGGAAAAGCGGCGATTCGTCCGTGACGCAAAAACAACGTCTTCGACGGCGCCAAAAGGGCGACGACAACACCCACGGATTTTTTCCGACACGCAGGTACCTCTTCTGAGCCGCGGGACCCAGATGTTCTGGACGCTGTGAGGGACACACTTTTGAGACGGGCCTGAGGATTTTGCTCTTATTATTAGAAAAACACTGCTGACATTAAAGGTGCACACCGGCTTCGTTGGGCTATTTGGGCCAGGCTAACATAAATATGACTTCAAAGGTCTTTCCGGAATGGAGAAGAATGGTTCCTAAAAGAAACCATCAAATTTTGCCGTTTTCGAGCATTTTTCAAAAAACGATTTATCCGAACCAAAAAAGTTGTTCGGATAAATCACGTGATCTTCGGAGTTAGTTTTACTTCCAGCCGTATAAAAGTAAATTACTGAACCCAATTTAAATCTTTTTTTTTTTACAATTATTCATGAGTGTTTGACAAAAAAGACTTATGTATTCAGATTATTGATACAATTTGTAAATAATGACGTAAAATCGAACGTAATATTCGCATTCAGAGAGTCCGTGCAACCGAAACATGTCTTACGGCGCACCAGCATGGGAGCTAGCGGAACGTAAACCTTGGGGCATATCCCGTACAGCCGGTGCCGTGTCTCGTGGGACAAGAGAGACAAACCCCGGGGCATGAACTCCCCAGCTTGCCGGTCGGTCTAGCTGTAAGCGTGGGAGCTTGTCGGATGGGTAGGGAGCCAGACTAACAATTACGTTTTTTTACGAGGGTTTTAGTCTGTGCCCCTAGCTATTATCCCCTAACTATTGTAACGTGTTGTCTGAGCTACGCACACGCGGGACGACGACGGGGAATGTTTATCACATACAGCTGATCTATCTACTTCTATGATAGCTGCATAATGTCCACTCCCCCAATCGCCACAACAACAAAATGGTGGCGGTGGCCGCGGCCGGCCAGTGAAGTCATCGCCCGAAAAACGGGAGAATGCCTTCGCTAAAGCTGCCAGGATTGGCAATCCGTTTGCAGCGAAAGCGGGAGGCTCGCTTGGCACATGACTGTTATTGGCCAAGCCAATGTGAAAAGATGGTCCAAGATTAGGGACACTACCATTAGTTTTAGACTGCAGCAGGCTGGTCACGATGAGCATGAAGGATGGGGTCTTTGCCATAATTTTGATGGACAGGTTTGTGTCATAGAACTGTATTGTGAATATGCCTGCGTATATTTTAATTCATGCAGACTCACATTTTGACAATATTTATGGTCCATCATGTCTGTGATGTCCACATTATGCCAAGCTTATTCTCTCCCTTTCTACATTTGAACACGATCTGACAACACAGATCAGTCCTGGACCCAACTGGCATTCGTCCAAGTAAATTTTTACAACATAGGGCCTACTTGCGATATAATGAAGAAACGTTCTCCATTGCAAGTAAGTTCGTCCAGTTCGTCGTACACAGAATACACTGTCCGTTTATGTTGTTTTTTATTTACACGTGAATCTGTGCTGGATGGATATGAAGTCTGGATCCTCATGCCTCGTCATTGTAATAATTCATACATAAACAGAGCACCAGTCTACTTACAACATTGCGCAACAATGTCACGTAAACTTGACAGTTGCAACGGCTGGAAAAGCGTATAAGCTGACCTTTGACCGTGTTTTTTTTCTTCACATTTTTCGTAAATTATGTGAAATTTTGATGATTTTTTTTAAGAACAACCATTTAAAAATTATTATCTAACATTCCACATCACTAAATTAGGTAAACAGTAAACCGGTGTGTCCCTTTAATGGTCGAGACCCTAGCCGTTTGCGCCGTCAATGGCGCATAGTCGCGTAGTTGCGTTGTGTCGTATTGTCGTGCTGTCGCATAGTTTTGTACTGCAGGTATGGGGCGAGCGCATTGACGCGTCATGCCATCGTGTTGCGTTAATGGCTTTGGCAGTGGCTATGGCCAGAACGCTGAATAGTCACTTTGTTCAACATTGTCGTTACAATCAACTTGCTTCGATCAATGGCGCAATGTCACGTCGTGCCGTCACATTGTCGCGTCATGCCGTCGCACTGTCGCGTCGTGCCGTCGCATTGTCGCGTCGTGCCGTCGCATTGTCGGGTCGTGCCGTCGCATTGTCGCGTCGTGCCGTGCCGTCGCGTCGTACCGTCGCATAGTTTTTCTACACCTTGCATAGTGCCATCGCACTGTCGCGACATGCCATCGCATTGTCGCCCGGAAGCAGTTTTACTGTATTATTCAGCATTTGAAGTGCGCCCTCTTTTCTCAAGCACTGAATTATACAGTAAAACTGCTTCTGGGCAACAATGCGACGGCACAACGCAACAATGCGACGGCACGACACGACTATGCACCGTTGACGGCGCAAGCGGCTAGGGACACTACAATTACCACCATACATGCGACGTTGAAATGGCGGAGATAGAATTCCATATCGCGGCTTAACAGACACAGGAGCATGGCGGCACAACATGACAAAATATCGGACTTACTTGTGTGACCCTTTTGCTAAGGCCTGTCTGTTGTGCAATACGCTCCAAGTCTTGACCGTCTGGGTTACTATCTACGTTAAAGTTGGCTTGTAACACCTCCAACTGCTCCTCGGAAAACGTAGTCCTTATTCGCTTCGACTTATGAGTGTGTCTGTTGTCGCCATTTTCACATCCATACAAAGAGCCAGAATCTACAAAAAAAATACACAATTTCCCAAACATTAATTTTACTAGTGTTTATTCCTATAACCGATTTAAACAACAAGCGGCGGTACAGTGGCGAATTAAAGCGACTACAATTTGAAAAAGGTGTTTCTGGTACATTTGACGGATAAACAGGGTTAACATCATGCTCCCTAAATAACCCATAAAAATGGAGATCTCTTGATTGGTTAGAAAAATCAACTTTCATGGATAAATTGTATACTTAAAATTTGTTTTGCCGTAGCAGCTTTGTTCACTGCGGGAAAAAAACACAACGCCCACGCCTGTGACACACCATCTTATAGAATTCTAAGTCATAAACAATTGATCTCAATTAATACTGCAATGGAGATCAATGGTCAGTAACTACATTGATATCCATAACTACAGTAAGTGATAGCAAACAGCATCACGGAATATATCAGACAACGACGTGAAAGGGGCCAGCTCCTTGGGAACTGATTCCTCGCCCGGTAAGGTGGTGCCCGACAGTCATGAAGCGAGTGTCTGTAACATGGATAAGATCACAATTGGAACATGGAATGTATCAAAGTGGAAAGCTGGAAAACGTGAAAACAAGAGATGAAAACGGCTAGATATTAACGTTTTAGGAGTACATATTGGTGAAACAGGAAGAAAATGGAGATTTTGTAAGCGATGATTGCAGAATAATATACTCAGGAGGAGAGGAGCATGAAAGAGGGTTTGGAGTCATACTGGACGGAGAAAGAGCAAGTGTGTCTTGGGATATTGACAACTATCGGACAGAGTTCTTCTGGTTAAACTACAAGGGAAGCCATTCAATATGTCAATCACAATGGTGTACAAACCCACATCGGAAAGCACAGAAGAAGAGATAGAACGTTTTTACGACACCCTATAAAACTGCAAAATCTCAAAATCTCAAGAAATCATCATCATTATGGGGGACCTAAATGGAAAGGTTGGCAGTGAATAAGATTATGAATTGGATGGACTTGAGTCACGCAACGAGCACGGAAAAAGATGGTCTCGATGGTGCACAGCGAGTGGACAGGTAACAACCAACGTCCAAGAACATCCAAGACGCTTGAGGACTTGGACAAGTTCAGGTGGAGATACCAAAAATCAAATAGACTAAGGGACCATCAACAAAAGATTTAGAAATGCAGTTTTGCACTCAAAGACATATCTAAGTGCTGACTGTGGGAGTGACCATCTCCCAGTTATATGCAAACTATTAGTAAGGTTGCAAAAATTGAAGAAACACACATCAATGTCAAAATACAACATGAAAAGCTTCAAAGCGACGCACATGTCAAGCAGGCATTTGCAGTTACAATCAATAATAAGTTTGAGGCTCTAGAAAATGAAAACGATTCCAAATGGAACATCATGAAGGAGGCGCTGGTAACAACAGCAAGAGAAATCAACCCGAAGAAAAAAAGAAGCAAGTGAGAAGGAAACGATGACCAACGAAATTCTCGATCTAATGAGGTATGCAGATACTCCCAAGGCACAGCGCAGAGTATAAAAGACCAAACAAAACCATCAGGGCTTAAATGCAGACAAGCAAAAGAGGAGTGGGTAAATGAAAAATGTGATGAGATCGAGAAACTGAAAAAACACAGACACAGCCGTATGCATAAAAAAAAATCAAGGAAATAGCGGGACAGAAAACATGCTCTTCGTCTGGATGCATAGAATCTAAAGAGGGAACGATTATCATGGGAAAAGAAAAGGTGCTGCAAAGATGGACTGAATACATAGGAGAGCTTTTTCATGACAACCGAGGAGAGAGACCCACCATACATAAAGACATGGAAGGACCAGAGATACTAAGATCGGAAGTGCAGATATCGGAACAAAGCTGCAGGACCAGATGAGATTGTCATAGAGATGTTAACAGCCTTAGATGATTTCGGGATTGATAAGGTTACTGAAGTGATAAACGACGTGTACGACAGTGGTGAGAATGAAGATCTCAACAAATCTATCTTCATAGCGTTTCCAAAGAAAGCAAGAGCGATTGAATGCGAACTTCATCGAACGATCAGCCTGATGAGCCACATTGATGAAAACTCCCAGCAAAAAACAACAATAAATAGGTGAAAAACAATGCAGTTCATTCAGAACACTTGAACAAGAAATGTAATATTTATGATCAGAATGCTGCCAGAACGAGCAATCGAAATACAGAAAGACCTGTACATGTGCTTCATTGATTACGCAATGTCCTTTAATAAAGTGTAACACGAAAAACTCCTTGAAATGTTGGGGAATCTGGACACACGGGAAAGATATAGGAATAATTCGCAACATGTATTGACAATAAACAGCATGTAGGCCTTAACGAATAGATAATGGGTTAACCCTATCAGCAAGTTTTTATTTATGTACAGGGACCGGGGGAGGCACATAGTACCCCCCTCCGTATTTTCCAAAGTGTTCCATCGATTTTGATGAAACTTGCCACAAATATTAATTTCACCGAGTTCTACACGATGACGTCAATATATTTCAAAAATCGTCACTAGAGTGCGTTTTTGACTATTTTTTTTGCCAATTTTTGGTCAAAAGTTGTGTTTTCCCCATAATTTCTGTATTTTTTGTCCGAATGTTTTGAAACTTAGCAAACTTTTTCATTTAAACCAGATCAATATAATTCAAACCAACTGAAATCACTGATGGTGGCGTTAAAACCCATTAATTTATTCCATTTGGGGGGGGGGGGCGTTTTTTCACTTAAATCGAAATAGCCGCCGCAAAGGGCCCAGGGAGCAAAAATAAGGCTTGGTTGACAAACCTATAAAAAAAAATTGGTCTGATCAGTAAGAAATTACTGAAATAGCCACAAAAATGTTGAAAATATTCTATTGTTAAAAAACTTGATATAATTTAAACCCCTATTTACAACTGAAAACACAAAATCAAAGATAGCCGCCAAAAACGGCGGAATTTTTAATTCACAAAAGCATTTCAGCCTATCACGTGACTCATCACTATCACTTTTCTGGCCAAAAATTAAAAACAAGTGGAAATTATGTTCAAAAAGTCCCCCAAAATCACTAAAATACCTAAAAATCAAGTGACCCAAGGTTCAAGAGACCATAGCAACAACATAGCAACGACTGAAACAGTGAAAGCACAAAACGAGAACCAAGCAACTGAAATGTTACTGTGTTAGAGTGGAGCGATAAGGAATGATGAGGAACTGTGGTAAGTAGTTCTTTTGGTGGATACTGGCCATAGTGCAGAATCCACTACTGCATCATCCGTCAATTTCAAGCTTATAAACCAGCATTTAGTGGCTGCACAAATTCAGGCGTGATTTAAAAAAGGGCTTTCTAAAAAGTTTATATCGAATTTAAAGATATATGATCCGTGCTCCAGCCGATTTTACCTTAAAAATGAATTGATTCCAGCGAACGAAATTTACAAGAGTATGTTAACGGAACGGAGTTTGGAACGGAAAAAACGGCGGTCACTTCACAATTTAACAAAGACAACACCCTTTGTAATTTGACCGCAAGCAGGCATGTGCAGTATCTGAGTGAGAGTTCATCTTCCCATTCACAACCAGAGGCCTGATATAATCGTGACGACACAGCCCCTTTAAACGAAATGTGTAATGTGGCATTAATCTTCGATTGATTTTTTGGTTCAATATTTCACTTGAAAGCTAATAACTTTGGCCATCATACAAAAAGAGCAACATTTGCATTCATTTTTCAAGGTAAAATCGGCTTGAGCACGGAACATACATCTTTAAGCATCCTTGTCCGGGGGTTAAATTTTGTGTAAATAATAATTAACAAAATATTTGCATTGATATATAAAATGAGAGAAAAAAACATAGTCTTCGTTCGGATTGTTTTGTCTGATTTTTCTCGTTTTCGATACGCGCAAGACTTACAGAGTCTATATACCAGGGGAGGAGAAGATTAGAAGGGTGTTTTTTTTCACGTGGATTGTTGTAATCGGGTAATTTTTCAGGTCGGTATACTTTGGTTGGCTTTGAAATTTGCTGTATGTAATTATTATTAATACATTCAAATAAAAACGAGCTTTGTTATCGCAAATAAAGCCCTACCCGATGTCCAACCATACGTTGGCAGTACTTCTCTGTTATTTCTATTCAATACCATTTTTGTCAAGGCCAAACACTGTGGCAGTGTGATATTTCTCGTGTGATGGAAAGGCTGATGTTCGGCTTCCTCATCGTAATGTTCAAAATGCTGGTCTGGATTAAAAATGTTGATGAACCGCCATCCAAAGGTCGTCATTCCATTCTATGTCATCGTTATCCAAACATTCGTAATTTTAAGATATTTTTAACCAAAGTGTTTCACCTACATTTTTAACATAATAAGAGCTTTAAAAATTCCTACATAAAAATACAAAATTAGGTACAGCAATGGAAACATAATTGATAGAGGCTCTATTTGCTGTTTCCATATGGAGCTCTTTGTCTTCTGTATGTTTTAAATGCAGTTAAGTTTCATTTCAGGTGTTAAACAAAACAAAATCGCAAGTGCATTTTTGGGGAAGGGGTTTCACATTGTTCAATTTGACCGGTCCATATACTATCATGCATAAAAGTACTGTCTTTACACTAACATGTCTGAATTATAGTCTTCTCTACGGTGTATTGAGGCCTACGATTACCGTGCCAGTCACTTATGGGATCCTTTGGCCTCATTACCAGAAAGGCTTCAATAGAATTAAAATAAACCCTGCCAGTGTACTCATTAAAACGTCATTGCATTATACATTGCTATGGCGATCTCTGTGACATCAAACGCGTCGTTAATAATAATTAGTTTAGCTGATATTGAATTAGTTTGACCATCCTTGTAGTTTTTTTTATAAATTACATTTTGAAAGAAACTGCAAAATCTAAGCAATAACACTGGGCCTACGAAAGGTCATTTCGAGATCTGTAACACATATAGTTCATTAGGGATGAGCAGAACTCGCTTCTTCAAACTTCCTATACATTTCTTGACAGTGTACTAAAAGTGTTTGCTTTATAAGGATTCCAAAAGAAAATCGTAAATAGTATCAAGGCGGTAAAAGGCGGGCAAAAATGGTATTCTTCAATGCATGCTGAATAATCGAGATAGAAATGTGTACAAATTAAGTAAAGCCATATCATATGAGTTGAAATATTCCATGCAACACCACAGTAATTACCCATAAGATGGGTTGTTTCAAATTACCCCACCCCGGCCTAAGTTCCACTTCACAAAAACATATCATTATAACGTCCCTTTGATGGTCTATTAATTTTAATATTTTAGTAATACAACCAATAAGCTTCATGAAGACTTATAAAGACTGACAATTAATAAATAAAGTAATAAGTATGCATTATGAGAAAGAAAGACACCATTGTTGTTTGGAGGAGAAGATGCATCTCTACCCTCTTGTTAATACAACGGGAGAGATGTGTTCTTAAGGGATTTTAGTTTATACTCATAATAAGTAAGGCTTATTTTGATTGCAGTATGGAAATAAACAACGTTGATCTTTGAAATTTCCTCGATGTTGACGGGACTTTTGTTTTAACGCAATTCGCCCATCACAAGGCTCGACGGCCACTCGAGGTATGGGCTACTTTTTGAAGGGATAGAAACCTGCCCCAAATGCGTAGAAACAAGACATGGAGAGATGTAAACGCAAGTCTCTTCACAACACAGCTATATAACAGGGAGGGGTAAATGAATCCGTTGCGAGACAAATATAACTGCCTCTTCCCCTATTTGAAGCAATTATAGTTAAGTGTCTTGCTCAAGGACACAAGTGTCATGACCGGGATTCGAACCCACATCCTAATGACGTAGTCATCAGAACTTGAGTCCGATGTCCTAAACCGCTCGGCCACGACACGCTACTTCTCTCATAGTTGAAACTGGTATATGAACTTTAGAATCTTTGAGCTTTCAGATAGGAGGTGTAGCCTTTATCCTTTATTTGATAATAATCGCCACGTATCAGCATATAACACAAGCAAACATCCTCGTCATTTGATTAGCAGAAAATGAGCCACGTGTCATTAATTATGATGCCATGTAAATCCGTGTCGCCAACTGTATCATTGCAGTCAAAAATAACTTACTATTGTCTTTGAGTCTTTTTATCATCGTCGTTCCAAAATTTGTCGCGAACATCTAATTTGTATATCTTTGGGAGTGCTCCGAATACCAGACATGCACTTGAAAATATTCAAAACGTTCAAATCCAATGAGTTAATAAAGTAATAGAATAATGTCAGATCAATTTTTTTTATTCGCCCGACCATCTAACTTTCGCTATGGATACAATTATAATTTATGTTAAATTTATTGTTTGCAATCACAGAAAAGGTTGTTCAATCAAAGAGTTTTGCACAAAAAGTTGTAGTAATCGAAATGTCTGCAACGTATTTTTACTTTAAAAACAAAATAGACCCCATCTAATCATCTTATTCACAGTTTTGAGATTTACTAGGGGTCACACTGTCTGACTTGTTCCATGATAGTAAATAATATTGGATTTGAAAAGTTTGCAGACTTCGTCTTCAGACTCATGATAATTTATGATTAAATTAATTAACCTATCTAACCCCAATAGTAAAAACACATGCATTCTTGATTTAGCAAGTTATCTGCACTAACTGGTGCTGATGGGCGCATGACCCCATGCGCTGTATTACGTCGGACACCAACCGTCAACGGGGCCTTTATTAATAGGAAGATCGAACAGTATGAGGACCAGATCCTACAGCTGACTAATAGTAACAATCGTTCAATCTTAAAGGTCAACTAATTCAAAAGTTCATAACAGTGTACTAATCCCCAAGTAAAATTGTTTTCTTCAGTTTATTTTTGTGAAGGTCAAGACAAAACGTTTCAAGGTCCCCAAACCACCAATGTTACTTATGTTCATTGCCCGAATCGAAATAAGCACATGTATGAACGTGCGCTGAATCCATTAAAACATTAACACAAATTTGATTTAAACATTATTGGTAGGTTGGTTGTTAGATTGAGTGTTCATTGAAAACCACAGAGGTGAAATGACGTAATACGGCGGACAGCCTTAAACAAAGTCCTTGCTCTATGCTTAAACACAGTCAATACAAAATAGGGTAGTGAAGATCAGGTCCTTGTACTATAAGATTGCTTAACCCTATCAGGACCGGGGGGGGGCACAATGTGCCCCCCCTACCAAACTTTTTCCTGTAACTTTTAAACGCTACATTCGATCGCCACCAAATTTTCTGACTTTACTTGAAAATTATCTAGGATCATTTTGTCAAAATACGATTGTTATTGGAGGTCAGTGGTTGCCATGGCAACCGTCGTTTGTTTGAACCAATATTACTCGTTTTTTGTGATTTTTTTGTGATTTTGGGGCATTTTTTAGCAAAATGTTATGTTTTTAAGTATTTTTAGTGGCCAACAGTGATACCGAAATGTCACATGATAGTTTGAGATGCATTGTGGGAATCCAAAATGGCCGCCATTTTGGCGGCCATCTCCATCTTGGATTTTGTATTTTTAGCTGTTTTTTAGGGGTTCGAACTTTGCAAAATTTTGTATCTATGGAATATTTTCAACATTATAATTTTGAACTTTTGAGGTCTAGAAATACTATAGAGTTGTTAGTTAGGCCTCATAAATGCACACTCGGACCCTAAAAGGACTGTTTACATCGATTTTTAAGTGGAAACATGTAAAAACGTGATTTTTTCCCAAAAATTACATAAAACAGCTTGTTTAGCGCCCTCAGTGGTAGCTCTGGTAAAGAAAAAGGTGTTTATGTTCTTGAGGATGTCAAGAAAGACAAATTTGCAAAGTTTTACAGAATTCTGGCAAAAAATATGGAAATTATGGGAAAAATACGATTTTTGACCAAAAATGGGCAAAAAACTACAAAAATTACTTTTAATGCAATTTTTTGAATTTTTTTTTGCACCATCATGTAGAACTCGGTGAAATACACATTTGTGGCAAGTTTCATAAAAATCGGCCCAAGACTTTGGAAAATACGGAGGGGGGGCACAATGAGCCCCCCCCCCCCCCGGGCCCCGTAAGTCCAAAAAAAGCCCGGTCCTGATAGGGTTAAGGTGCTAGGCCCGATGTTTAGCCGATTTAACCCCAAGCTTTCATTTAACGTATTGCACGAACAAATCCGCCAATGATGAGTGGTAATTAAAAACTAAATGAATTATTATTGTCGGGATCCCCTTACATTACCTCACGTCCATCATCTGCCATGTACAAACAATGTTGTATTTTGTGCAGTGTCTGTGGCATGTGCGAAAGTTTTTAAATGTTTTTCTTTTTAACACAGCGTCATCTGTCAATTAATGTGTCCAAGAGAAAAACATTGTAACATTTTTGTCAGCGAAAATCGGGCCAAGCAACTTTAACATCCGACTTACCATCTTTGCCACTGCTTGATTGCAAACTGCCTTCGACCATTTCAAGGTAATGCGCTTTACATAGTACTTTGTTCTCTATCATAGCGAATTCTTCACCAGTAGAAAGTTGGCGCTTGCAGTCATCGCAGGCAAAACACGCAAGATGATAAACATGATTCTTAGCTCGTCGAACCCAATCACTCGAGTGGATAGTACGTGCACAACCGGCACACTTAGTGCTAAAGCTCCTAAAACAGTACAAAAAGAAATTTTGTTTCACATTTTTAGCGTCTTGCATTACATCTTGCATTATTCACCAAATAAGGTTGGGTACCCAGTGGGGGAAAGTTCTTCGTTATAATTATATTGTTTTCGAGTACCCAAAACAGGTATACAAACTATTTGACAATGCAACTGTCTGATACATCGTCTAATGAGATCAAATTAACATGCAGAGAACCCTCAAGCTAATTGAGAACTCGTTCACTGGCATCTGGGGACAATTATTTCCGTCAACTTGTTGAATGGTGTAAAATAATGGCGTGTTGAATTCCAATTTGAATTACGCATTATCTTCTCCAACGTTATCAGTCCAATATCCCATCGCCGTGCAATATACTTCTCTAAAATTTATAATAAATAGCTTCGCGCGGGTTCCCGCTAACTGAGTAAATTTTAAAGTGGGCATTTAATACACATACAAATTAGATTTGTAAACTATTAAGAATAATTCTGCCTCTGTGCAATTTCACAAAGTTGTTCAGACCGGTAAGCAAAGATTTTTTACATATTGTCACTGAAAAATGCTACATGTAACAGAGTATGCACGTATCCGTAATTTCTGAGGTGAGCAAAAATGTTGCATTGCATCGCACCTTGACGATGGATTTGCATTGTTATGTCATGTGGTTTACCCTTGCGTATACGGTAAACAGCTTTATGAAATCGAGCAATAAGCATAAAATCTTAAATCTTAAAAGCTTTATGAAATTGGCCCATGCTCTTCATGATATGCACCTTCGACGATCTGAAACTTATCGTACACAATGATCATATGAAAACAAAAGTCGAATCGTCATCATCGGGATGGTGTTAACATTAAAAGTCGGTGATCAACTTAACTAAACAACAGTTGTATACAATTACATGCGTTAAAAGATACACATTTTTAAAAGTGACATAATTATATTGCGGGTTTTCAAAAACTACTGCAGTCTCAAGCCTTTAGGCCTATACTACATGCTCCTTACACACTTCCTTGTTCTCAGAAAGATTTCAAGTGTGTTGACATAAATGTACACATACACGTTTACTTTGTCTACCCGTAAAATAAGAACTTCAGAAAAACTTCCACACTACACACTTCTAAAAGTGTTCTCCTCTAATGCGTGAAGGAGCGCACAGTGGGCCAGAGTGGAATCAAAGTGCGCCAAAAAATAGTAAACTCTGACCACGGTAGTTTTAACTGTTTCGACGCTTTTTTGTTTGCTTATGCCCCATCTGACTATTTGCTGGTAAAATTGAGCAAATATTTATGTTACTGGTGTGTTATGACGTCATAAAAGCCCGTAAAAAAAACAAAAATGACAATAAAAGGTGAATAGTTGCAATATTCTTCAATCAAAATCAAAATCAGACACTTTGCATTTAACTACGGAGCTAATAATTTTCTTGCACATTATCTTTAGTTTAAATTTGGAGGGAATTTAACCATTTTTAATTATTTTATTTTTTTCTATTAATAAATACTGATAATTGTGTCAAAATTGATACGAAACTTGTGATTTTTTGTTTAGCTCTACAGAAACTATAGATCGCCGCCGAGATCCACCTAAATTCTAACTTTTTCGGATAGAGCAGCCTTTCTGCATTAATTTGGTAACAAATTTAGCTGCGACAACCTGAGACAACTTTACGTTTTGGTCCCTTTTCTGTACTCTACTGTTGCACACGCCGTTAAGAAACCCTTATTTTAGAGTGTCGGCACTCTTTGAGTGAGGTTTTGTTTTGCAATATTATTCCTTGAGATGTCTTATGACGCAGTTAAAATTACTGATACTGTGTGAAAAGGTTGTAATGAGTCAATATAATGTCGACTGGTAAAGTGTTGATGTCTTTTTAAGGTAGTGAGTCCTCATAGAATGTAAGTTAAAGTCTTTTTTCTATTTTTGTACTAACGTTTTATAATGTTATTCATGTTTATCTGATATTATAGTAGGTCTAACTCAACGTCTCTATATTCCTTAACCTTGGTAGGGGACATACCAAATTAACTTAACATCCGTTTTTAATGACGTCAGAAACTGCAGATAACATATTCACCCGACTACATTATCATTTTTTCACTGACAAAATCGATAATGTGTAAATTCTTTTCATATAAAGAAAACAATTACAGTTCATTACATAATGTCAATCAGAAATTGGCATTTTACTGGCGATATACTTTGATCTGATTATCACCATTGAATTCTATGGGTCGGAAAAATATAAAGTAAACCTTCCTGATACAGGACATACATCATAAAAACACAACGGCAAATACCGTTACATGGGGACCAATCAAAAATCGACATTTTATGACGTCATACGCTCATGCGGTTATCGCCATTTGATTCTATGGGTCAGAAAACCTTGGGATATGAACTTGTTCCGTAATAAAGATGGGGTTTTTATTTTTGGCGCACTTTGATCCCATTCTTACGGAAGCGTAGTTAGGACATACTGGAAAAAAAAATCATGCTCCACTATTCCGCCCGGGCGGATTACTATTCCGCCCGGGCGAAATACTATTCCGCCCAGGCGGATTACTATTCTGCCCGGGCGAAATACTATTCCGCCCGGGCGGATTGCTATTCCGCCCGGGCGAAATAGTCATCCGCCCAGGCAGAATAGTAATCTCCCCAGGCGGAATAGTAATCCGCCCGGGCGGAATAGTATTTCGCCCGGGCGGAATAGTAATCCGCCCGGGCGGAATAGTAATTCGCCCGGGCGAAATAGTAATCCGCCTAGGCGGAATAGTGGAGCCCGATTTTTTTTTCGGTATGTCCTTACTACGCTTCCGTACATTCTGGCCCACTGTGGATGGAGCGGTCCAAATTCTCCAGAGCACCAACAACCCGACCAAAGCCTGTGTTGCGAGTGTTGCATGGCTAGTGCTTAAACATGTACATATCAGTAGGGGCCTACAATGTTATGTACAGCACTTGCTCCTGAAATCCATGGATTTTCAGGTTTTTCGCTCCTATCTCGGTAAATTCTGAACAGATTTCATTCATTTATAGGTTATTACATGTCCCTGGTCATCATCTATGGTCCATGCGACTTTTACGGCCTTCGGGTGAAAAATGAGAGAGCCCTTTATGGATACATGCACACATTATTACAACATTGCGTGAATACACCCTTCCCATAAAATATGTAAATTGCATGTCACACGTGCGCACTAACACTACTGGTGGGTAAAATAAGGGAACATCGCGCCTGTTTGTATGGGGCTGATGGTTGCGCGACGCACACGCGTTTGCGCGTCTGCCTAGTACACAACTCTATGGCGATTGCCCACAAATCGTGTCTGTACGCATGCGTGAATGTAATGAGCATATTTCAAGGGAAGGGCTAATTATAGTACGATTATAGTACAATTATTTGAGCGACCGCGTAAAAACGAATCATTTGAATTATGATCGCATCAAAATACTTTTGACGCATTTTGCAACGCGCGAACTCATTTTGACACATTTTGAACTCATTTTGGCAGGGGGGCGGAAGGGGTTACGACCTCAACATTGAAATTGATTTCATTCCCCTCTCATCACGACGCGTGCAGTTCAAAACTCCGGGGAGCTCCGTCGTACGCGCTTTGTTTTTTTTTTTTTAGCTCCGTGCGCGCACAAACCAACACGTTGTGTGCAAACGGCCGATGGTGTTGCAGAACAAAAGTCTAGCCTTGAACATTACGTTCAAGGGAAAAAATCACAGGATGAACGATACAAATTTTCAAATTATGTTGATATTTATTCCCGTTTTAGGGTTGACGTTTTGTAAAATTGTAATGAATTTCCCATCTGGACACATTCAAAGCGCGTTAACACCGGCCATAATTCAACGACAAATGTTCGCCAATATTTTTACGCGTTTTTATATAAAACTAACTATTCTTAACAATTGGAGTTACTCATGAAACCTAGACTGTCAGTGTTATGTTTTCAGTGCTGATAGAGAAATATTTTTACGGTAATAATTGTTTTCCTTTTATTTAAATAACGGTGTCACCTCTTTTTAAAATGGATTGTACCCAAAGAAAATAGTCGGCGTTTTTTTGGTCTGGAAACCAGACCCCCTTCCGCCCCCTGTCATTTTGGTAATTCGTCAGAGACCAGCGAAAGTCTATTAAGTGTCCACCAGAGTTTCGATATGCTGACCAGCTACTCCCCTTAAGCCTATACATTGCCCAAGCTTTCAACGTGTTTTTCACATCAACCCAGAAAACTCAAACGAGAGTCGTCACACTACTCTGTACGCAACGCAAACAATGAAGGTTGGTGTCGAGATAAATTATTCGCGTCCAAATTTACTTATTTCTCTACAGTTTTGAAAAAAAAATGAAATCCATTAAATTCAAATCTTAAGGTGCAGCTACAGCAATTGTTGTGCAAATAGGTTATCGAATCACATGACGCATAGATCTTCCGAAAAGTTGGATTTCCTTCCACAAGTAAGTGTTTAGTCTGCAGTATGTGCTTTACGTAACTAGTAATACCTTTGTCTTCTGTTTTTGATCACTGCAAATTAAAATAACTAGATCCAAATTACATACCGGTATCTTCTAGTTTCTACCATGTTTTTTTTTGAGCAAACTACTTCGTTTTTAAGGAAGTGATCAGACGATACGTATAAACTTTAGTCATGAACGGAACTTCGTTTTAGGCTTTGTGTGAGCAAAAGAAGTCGCTTGCTGTTGCTTGCGTGTTTTCACTTATGATGAAGGCTGGTTATTTACGCGATGATGATTAAAGCATAACGCTGTGAACGCTGTGAACGCTGTGAACGCTGCACGCTTAGCTTTCTCATTGCAGTATATGGTTGCTGAGGCGTCAGTGTGGACTATAAACTGCATTGCGCGTCACTGCCGGGCGACCGTCCCCTAGAGAGAGTACACTGCATACCGCACCGCATGCACCGTTGACCATCAAACGTGTACAAACCATAGAGCTATATATAATATAAACGCATTCGACGTGTCCTATCCAGTCAGTAAATACCTTATGCACATGACGTCATTTGAGTAGGGCGCCCTCGTCTAGAGGTCAAAATGAGGTTGTTCATTGGCCAATCCTGTGCGCCGCGCGTACAAATCTCTGCGTTTCCATTGTTACATCATCGATTTACCTCTAAGATGGCGCAGTGATGACGTCAATGCATAAGGTCTGTTAAAGGGACACACCGGTTTACCGTTTACACTAAATCTATATAATTATATAAAGGTGTAACTCGTAAATCGCCTCTTTTTGCATATCGTTTGTGTTTTCACGAAGCGACGGGCATATACCCGTCGTTTCGTGAAAACACGTGATAAACCCTCAACGTTGCTGGCCTCCACCTACTAAAAACATGCTTCACCCACGGCCAATTCTATTACATAACACTTCGTACAAGTCTTCAGAGGATTGCATTCCTTTCCATGTGCCAGGCATGCGGATCACACAATTACTTTAAAGAAAAGTATTGTCATGGTATTAAGACAATGTCGGATGAGGTATATAAGCCCCAGTTGGAAGGAGCATAGAGCAAGGGAAGGAGTCAGTAATCTTTTCTTAGTGTGAAGGCATAGCGGTTAGAGGTACAAACTGTTACAGTTTGTAAAATACAGTATGAGTACTGACTCGTCTGTCTCAGACGATACTGCTGGAAAAATGCAGCCTTCAGGCAAAGCTCCTAACCGGGAATTCGATGCTCGACTTCAAGAAAACGCAGAAGATATTAAAAAATTGTCTTCCTTTATAAACATCATCAAAGAGATGGTAACATCCATGGTACAATCTCGTGAAAATTCTACCGGACGTGCGAAGCACGCCGGCGGCCTGAGTGAGCACTCAAGACGATCCATCATCGCATCTCGAGGTCACAGCCCAGTATGACGATTTTTTGACGATATTTTTGAGAACGAACTTTGTGGTCTCGTTTCATCGGGCAACACCGTTTTCGACCCAACTGAAGCCGAATTTGATCTGACCAGTGTTCTGGCAGAAAACCTACCGATAAACGAAGCTAACGCTGATTTTGACATCCTCCCGAGCGGAGATATTTATAACGAAAGTGAGGCTAAGGGCCCAGAGGTGTTTACAAACCTAGCAGAGAGAGTTATAAAAGCCGTAACTCTACCCATCAAAAAAAAAGACTTTCTCAAAAATTGCTGACAAATACAACACACCATCCAACTCGGTAGCCGTTTCGGCACCGAGAATAGACAGTGAACTCTGATGAACTATCCCCGCATCAGATAGATCCAAGGACGTTGCTCTGCAACAAATCCAAAAACATGTCATCAAAGGTTTATTACCTTACGTGGATATTCTTTCAGAATTACGTGAAGCAACGAAATCTGGTTGAGCAACTGACATTGACAGAGTCAAAAATTTGGCTTTGGATGGTATTACCCTTGCTGGGAACGCCTCTTTTGAGTTAAAGATGCATTGCCCGATTTTGGGTCAAAGGATTAAAAAATCAATTTCATTGAGCAAACGAATTAAAAAAGTTTATATGTTTGTGTAACGAAAATGTAAAAAAACTAAGAATTCTGAAGAATCCGCAAGTAATAAATATTCATGATTCCCAGCGGCCGCTGCTCTCAACGGCCCACACGGCTCGCTGTGCTTGCTCGTACATACTGTACAATTTAAATTCAATATTATGCTGCAAGATAGATTTTCTTGCATGTCCAGTGCAAACCTCTAAGCCAACGAGGATTCAATTTTCCAATCGTGAAATCCTCTCAGTTAACACTGAAATTGACGAATTTTTGCACAAGGGTGCAATTCGAGAGGTGCAATCAGAAACATGTCGGTTCTTATCCAATATTTTCTTAATACCCAAGAAAACGCGTGAATTGAGACCAGTTATTAACCTGAAGAATCTAAATAGATCTGTGTCACATGAGCATTTTAAGATGGAAAATACCAAACTTGTGAAGAACATCATTACAGAAAATGATTGTCTCACCTCAATTGACCTGAAAGATGCTTATTTCGCCATTCCCATCTCTGAGCAAGATCAACCTTATCTTTGTTTCTCTTTGGCAAAAAATATTACTGTTTCACTTGTCTGCCGTTTGGTTTATCCTCGGCCCCACAAAAATTTTAAAACCTGTTGTGGGAATGGCGAGAAGTAAAGGCATTCGCCTTGTCATATATTTGGATGATATTCTAATAATGTCCTCCTCCAAAAACGAGAGTCTCATAAATACAAATTTTATGATGAATCTTCTTCAGAACCTGGGCACGAGAAAGTGGCAAGAGAACCATAACGGATCTCATATTAACATTCTTGAGCTAATAGCTGTACGGAACGCATTGAAGAGTTTGTGTACAAACTTCAAGAATGGACACGTCCTTATCAAATCAGATAACAGCACGGCTGTGTCTTACATCTTAAAGATGGGAGGAACCGCCAGTTCCCTGAACAATATTGCTTACAATATTTATAGTTGGTGTTTGCAAAAGAATATTTGACTATCTGCAACACATAATCCGGGAAAAACAAAAGTAACGGCCGCCTATCTCGAAAAGTGTCTAACAAGGAAATGAACCTCAACTCAGTATCTTTAAAGACATTATAAAACTGACGTTCTATCCTGGTGTTGATCTCTTTGCATCCAATGCAAACCATTAATTGAATCATTATGTTTCAAACCACACGCCTCGGCCATTGACGCCTTTACAATCTCATGGTCACATATGACTCCATATATTTTTCCTCCATTTTGTTTGCTCACCAGAATCTTGGACAAAGTTTCCAGGGACAGAACGCCAAGGTGTATATCTTAATCACCCCCTTGTGGCCAACCCAAGCATGGTTCCTACAACTACTGGCGATGTGCACCGCGAGACCAATCCTCCTACCACAATGGGCTCTCAACCAGTCTCGACAAATCCCGGCTGTCAGACTAGCCGCCTGGACCATCTCCGGTGACCGACAATGCTGCAGTTGCAGGGATGGATGACGCTTCCAAGCTCATCTCAAACTCTTGGCAACAACACCGAGAAACAATATGAATCATCGTGGAAAGGTTGGGCTCGCCATGTCGCTAGTGTGGTAGAAGGAAAGTTGATCCATTTACACCAGCTACGACATAGCTAACTTTATAGCGTACGAACATTCAATAGGAAAGTCCTCACTCGACCTTAAATTTGTATAGGTCAGCCTTATCATCGACTGTCCCCTTGATAGAAGGGCCCTTTAATTGTTAGATCGCTTAGGGGTGTTTTTAATTCTACTCCACCACGCAATATTGTCTATTCAGAAATATTGAAGTAAACACTGTAAGAACGCCATGAACACTAACATTTAAGTCTTTGTTCACAACATGCAACAGCAGCAAATGCCTACCAACCACAATTTTATTTCACTAAACCAAATACATGTACATCACTACTTCCACGATGACCAACCCATTCCCAGACTAGATCTCCAAAATTTCAGTTGCCTTTTTTAGTAATACTTTACTCTATCCGACCGCTCGAGCGCGCTCTAAGCCCGATCTAAGATCGGGTAACTTTAGCTTGTAGTGATATAGAAATAGAAAGCAAGACAATAAATTTTAAGATGGTTGTTGTAAAAAAAATCATCAAAGTGGCCCATAATTCACGAAAAATAGACAAAAAACAAAAGAGGTCAAAGGACAGTGTACGCTTTACCAGCCGTTTCGAGTGTGAAATTTACGCTGCAATGTCGCGCGATGTTGCAAGTAGACTGGTGCTTTTAAGAAGATCCAGTGTGCATATCTCCAGCACATGGTGTGTAAACATAAACACGGTCCGAAGGGTCCGAAACCGTGGAAAACGTTCTTTCCAGATCCAAGATCGTCGTAAAAAACATAAAGACAAACTATCCATAGATGGTAAAACCACAAGTAAAAAAGTCTAAATAACACGATAAACCCGATCGGAGCAAAAACAAAAACAAGAGTACCACACCACCAAAAGACAACGTTGCACCGTTGCGCAAATCACTGGTTAGTCGTCGTGAACATCGGACTTGTATAAAGAGTATTGACGTCTTTATAATGTTTATTGACTACCTCCATGATTAAAATAAACCTAAATTCTATGCCACAAACCTGTCCATCAAAATTCTGGCAAAGAATGTATTTCATGGTGTCATCACGATCACCGGTGAGTATATCCCTCATCGTCGTCACTCGTTTTACGTTGGCTTGACCAAAATCGTTCTCTAATGACCAAAGATTATAGAGCGCCGTAGGCGCAAGATGGGGAACTCTGGCTGAAATGTGAAATCTCACTGGACGCCATTTCGGCAATTGACCCTATTGATAAAACACTGATACGTGCGGACCAGTGTAGACAAGGACAATTGCTATCAATGGGAAACACAGGCATTCACTTGCTGAAATGGCGCCCATGCGAATTTCACTTTCCAACAGTAGATAAAGGCCCCAGTTCCCCATATTGCGCCTACGGCGCACTATAATCTCTGCACATGACGCACAATGACTTAACATGTCTGCGTGCAGAGCGACTTCCAAACGGTTGTGCATTATACAATGTAGAGTTAGCGCTCTAGTCAATACATAAAGCTCTATGGTACAAACCTATGGAAAATTTTAAATCTTGTACGGCTGGGTTGCGGCTATTTGCATACCACTGTTTTATTCGTTTTTCGTGCGTTATGTAATCACTTATACCAGAAATAAGACGCGCAATCAGTTAATGCGCGTGATTTAACCTCAGCGCACGCGTATCTAGTCCTGCATTCGCTCGTGCGTCACGTCTCGAGCACATTTGAAAACGTGCCGTGACGATCATGGATTTCTTGCATCGCTTAATTTTCTGCAGTGAAGGGAAAAACTCGATGGGAGATTCTGTGTCCATCACGTTTTGTGTACGGCCGCATTGCATTATGGGATAACTTAGACATATATGCTAATTTTAATTAGCATATACCTGGCAAAAATCTGCCAGGTTTAGGCTAATTTTCATTACCCGCTACCGGTCGCTATATTCAGTCAGAACGAAAACGATGTCATCATCATCAAGCGCTTGCGTCAAGTAGATCTGACATCGCGCAATCTTGTTAGTTTCTTCCACTGCTCCCTGTCTGTTGCTATATGCCAGGTGTGTCTGTCCTTGATGTTGATACCCGTGACTGCCAGATCATTGTTGACCTTTTTTAGCCACGTTGTTCGTTGACCACCTCTCGGCAGCTTGTGCTTGCGGATTCCCTCTGCGAGCGCCTGCTTGGCTGGTGTTTCATCAGGTAATCTGAGGAGATGGCCTGTCCAACTTAGACGTCTTTTGGTTACGATGATACTCCAAGGGGTTTGCTTAGTTTTCTCATACAGCGCTTGTTTGTCACCTTTTCGGCCACTGGAGATCAAGGATTGAACGTAAGAGTCTTCTGTGAAAAGCATCGATTTTCTCTTCGAATGTCTTAGTCAGTGTCCATAGTTCACTGTTGTACAGAAATACAGACGATATAAAGGTTTTGAGTTTCGTTCTGTTGGAAATCGCCTCGCTGTTGAAGACATCACGAAATTTATTGAACGATGCCATGGAAAGCACTTTCCTCCTGGTGATGTCGTCCTCAGTGTCGAGTAGGGAGCCTAGGTACTTGCACTTCTTCCAGCTGTTGCCCACTTCCTTTCTGCTGATGTGGTGTTTCTCTGTCTTGGTGAGATTTATCTTCAGGTTTCGTTCTTTGAGTACTTCAGGTGCCCTCCTCTCTGCTACTGTAATTGGGTGCTCATTGTTGCTTGCCCAGGTTTATATCATCGGCATACTGCAGCCCAATCTCAAAATATGCTTGCGGGCAGATGGAGTAGTTGTTTTTTTTCGAGATCTGCTGGTACTGATTGGGACTGGAACTGCGGTTGAGTGGCGTAATTATCTTGGACGGTGTTTCTGGGTTTAGTTGTTCCAGTGCTTTCGCAAGGTAGATCGTGAAAAGAATGGGACTGAGGCAATCTCCCTGAGGTACGCCGATGTTGGTTTTGAAGGGCTTACCTAAGAGCGTTCCTACTTTGACTTGCAACCGAACTTCTGTGAGCAAGATTGCCAAAAGGTGAAGTTCGTCTTGCTCCAGCATCTCTTTGAGATCTTCAAAGAGAATTACTCTTTTCACTGAGTCGAACGCCTTTGACATGTCACGTCAAGTAGCAATAAGTGAAGTTCGTAGCTATCGGCTGTGATGGCCTTTTCTGCTAGGATCTTTAAAGTGAAAACCTGTTCAGTAGTGCCTCTGCCGTGTCGATAAGCTGCTTGGGAAGCCGGTATGTGGTTATTTATTCTATCGGCGATTCTTTTCGTCAAACATATGGCCAGTATTTTGCAGATTATTGTCAGTAAGACAATTAGTCTTATGTTTTCTGGAGGCCCCTTTGTTTTGCCTGGCTTGTGGAGGGGAATGAGAATGCCTTCTTCAATGTCGTAGGGTAAATGCCTCCCTGTGCTTGCGATTTCATTCAGAGTACGGGCAATTTCTTGAGCAATTATCTCTGGTCCATACTTCAGCAATTCAGCATTGAGGTTGTCTTTTCCGGGACTTTTGCCATTTTTTAGTGATTAAATGGCTTTCTTGACTTCTATTTTGGTGAATGGTTTGCTCATAGTCTGCGGTGCAAATTCATCAATTATAGCTTCCTCGTCCAAGTCAAACTTGCCTTGAAACCAGTTTCTGATGATCTGTTCATCCGAAAACGATGTAGGGACCGGGGACCAGTCTAACCGGTAGAGCGCTGCTTCTAAAAAGAGCACCTGTGCAAAAGGTTGTGTAATATTATCACATCCCGCGTATTGCACTGTTTTACCTCCGCGTATTGCGCTATTAAACTGCACATTATAGGTTTGCTTGATGAAGAGATAGTTATCACGCGCGCGTGGAGTACCGAAAAATATAGCGCATCTGTGTCACTAGTCTTGTTCCCAAACCCAAATATCTCCGACTATTCTCAATCGATTTTAGGGCCCGGTATCACCCAAATGTCACGTGACGAAAAAAAGGAAGAATTCCTCCTTTTCCGAAAATATCCGAAATACTCCGAACTCATTGTCGTCAACATTCGGACAGTGTCGTTGATGGTCGGACATTTCTTTTGTTGATAAAAATTCAAAAAAATTGCAGACACATCCCATTATCATGCCATTATCAATGGCCTCCCTCAAGCACTCACACACGACAGACCACTTCATACAATGGCAGGATGCAGCTCTTATCACCAGCATACCACAATGGCACTCCCGTCGCGCTCGGGAGGCCATTGAGATCCTCAGACATGACACCGTACCTCAAGACATCGGCCTGTACATAAGTGGCATATGGCGACCAATCTTACTCAAGAACCCAAGCAGCCCCTCCCCGACCTAGGTCATCTAGTCTCCCCACCTACATGTACCACCCTCCTGCCAGCTCCAGCACTCAAGCCCTACTGTCACACCCGAGTGGGCAGACACAACACTGCCCTCACTCATGGTATCCACCGCCACACAGTACCGCCTTTAAAGTACAGCGCCACAAGCCTCAGCAAGCCACACACGTCCAACGCACTCATACGTAACTATATAGCAGTAGAATCATCAGTATCCGGCAGTCTCATGACGAAGGACAGAGAATACTGTCAGAACTATTGAGAAAACCAACGGCTCTTCTCAGAGCCACCACCTCTCCAAAAGAGTTGTTACATGGTGTCACCGCAAGCTCCTCCTTATTAAATATTGAGTGGCTTTAATTCGTGAAATGGGAGAAATATTATTGCTCGGTAAAATTTTGACTGTTCCCTCTCACTCAGCTTCGCCTCGTGAAATGTAACAGTCAAAATTTTACCTTCCGATAATATTCCTCCCATTACATTCAGAGCCACTCAATAAAGGTGCCCCTTTGCTTATAGCAGCTACGTTCTACTATTCATAAACACTGGGAACAAGGATGATCCTAACTTCTTCTTCAGGTACAGTGTCCCTTCAGGACGTCGGCGATCATGGCTCTCCACAGTTTCCTGTCTCTTGTTTTCAGTATCTCCTGCTCCTCTATGCATGTTATGTGTTCTCTTTCATTATCTGGTACCCTGTCCGCCATCCAGTGACTTAGACTTTCCAAGTACATGTATGTTAGCCGTCCCCCCCCCCCCCCTGCCTCCTTCCCTTCGAAGCGCCCCGTAATTATCAAGTTCTTAAGACCTTCTGTCCTCATTACGTGTCAAAATAATTGCAATTGTCTCTTTCTGATTGTTACCAGCAGTTTCCTTCTAGCTCCCACCTTCCTCAAAATTTCCTCGTTTGTTACATGCTCTGTCCATGAAATTCTCAACATTCGTCAGTAAAAAAACCCATCCTAACTATTGAAAGGAAAGTATTATATAACTGACATACAGATCCTTGTCATTTGATTGGTGGAACTTAGATCACGTGACGTTCATTGCAGCGACAAACATGCAGGTCTACAGCAATTCTTCTTCTTATTATCTCTCTCTCTCTCTCTCTCTCTCTCTCTCTCTCTCTCTCTCTCTCTCTCTCTCTCTCTCTCTCTCTCTCTCTCTCTCTCTCTCTCTCTCTCTCTCTCTCTCTCTCTCTCTCTCTCTCCCCCCCCCCCCCTCTCTCTCTCTCTCTCTCTCTCTCTCTCTCTCTCTCTCTCTCTCTCTCTCTCTCTCTCTCTCTCTCTCTCTCTCTCTCTCTCTCTCTCTCTCTCCCCCCCCCTCTCTCTCTCTCTCTCTCTCTCTCTCTCTCTCTCTGTCTCTCTCTCTCTCTCTCTCTGTCTCTCTCTCCCTTATTTTCTTTATTTCTTTAAATTTTACCAGGGGCCACGTGCCCCCTGGCCTCGCGCCTGAAGATGGCCACCCTAGTCTTGCTTGCGCTTACATGCTCGGCGAGCTAGTCTTGTTATTATTATATAAAAGTATGAAACTGGCATAATTTCTATATTATCGGCATTTATATTATTCAGTGTACGGCCCAAACCTCTGCATTTGCAAATGTCAATTTTCTCATTATTAAAAACCCTCCAAGCTACGGAGTCAGTATCGATATGATTCGTTGCACACTCTAAGATACGGTCGTGTTTTTACATAAATCGTATTTTTCAGTGCGATTTACAAGTTTTCATATTTCTGTGCATCGGAACAGGTTTCAAAGTAACTTTGGATGTCTTTGGAACGTTTTTGATATAATAATAAACTTTAGTCAAAAGTGATAGTCGATTTGCATATGGCCATATTTTAACCTTTCCTAGAAACGCATTAAAAATATGAGTTTTACTTTCTTGCAAAAAGAGCCAATCAGAGTAAAAATGATAAAAAGTTCAAAAATTATCTATTTAGTACAACTACTAAATGCAATTACATGTAAATAAAGAAACACAACCTGATTTTCAAGTGGTAAATTTGTTATACTATTATATAAGACATGTTAGTCTACTCCGAAACCTCATTTTTGGAGTGCGGGAAAACACACAATGGGACAGATTTCGAAAGAAAACAACATACGAAATGGAAACCTATTTGGGGCTCACGGGGTCAAAAGGTTTTCCAAAGCATGTTTAGCAGTAATTTTCATGTATTAGCCAGAAGTACCTGAGACGAAGGGGTCACCGGTTACCTGCGCATGGCCAACCCGCGAAAACTCTAATCCTTGTAAAAACACATACCACCACCTTGAGGGAACATATACATTTTCAACTCGTTGAGTAACATGCTTTCGTGACAGCAGCGGCGTATAGCGACCCGGTGTGGGGGTGTGACACCCCCCCCCCCCCAATATGTTTCTTAAGTCGGCATTTAGAGTCACAGTTGGCAAATTGAGCACCAAACTTACCCGATTATGGGCTCGGGCTGAACACAAATCCATTGGCCAGCCTAGAGATTTACCCAATGAAAATTTGACTTTAATCCTTGTAGTGTGAGAAGTCAAACTTTCAATTACAAAATTTAATATTCTCGTCAACGTGTGGAAATCTACGCTCTGAAAACACTAAAAATCGTCCCGGACCTCCAACAGTAGGGGATTTTTCCCGACTTTAAAGTATTCAAAATTTGAATTTAAAAATTAAACGTCTATTTTCGGCAACTTGACCGTCCTCCTTAGCCCTGAAAACACTTACAACCGTCGCTCCCTGGATCCCCACTAGAATTTGTGTCTATATCCTCCAACACGGGATTCGCAAAACAAATTACAGTTTTCAAAGCTTGCATTTCGAATTTCAGTTGTCTAATGCTCGGCATCTAAGGGCCATTTTAAACCTTAGAATCACTGAAAAACCTCATGTTGGTCCCATGTCGTTGTGCTTTTACTTTCATTTGATAATGTCAGTCGACAAATTTAGGCTTCCACCCCTCCCACAAAGAAAGTGTCTTCGCTACGCCGCTGCGTGACGGAAGATAACCTTTTAAAAACACACAGTCTCCCATATTTTGAGCTATAAATTTCAGTATGACTTGTTGGGAGAAATCTGTCTGCGATAAAAGAATGCAAGACAAGTTTAGGATAGCACTACGAAGTTTGAAGCTAACAAAGTAAATGGTCCCAAGGAAAAAAAACCAAACAGTCAGCCAATAATCACGTGGCCGACTCAAGTGTACATTTCGTGCTTCACTTACCAATGTCATGTTTCACTTCACATTCTCTGAACAAACACAAATATTTACTAATGGCCCTTTTAATTAGGTAGAATATAAAATAAGATAAAACATGCACTAGATAACAAACGGCCATTAATTTGGCTTGGGAGCCGGGAGACGTTCGATAACAATCAAGGACATACTAAACGTAACAGATGAATTGCACTCAGTTTGAAGATACAAACCTACAATGTAACTATGCGGTGACTAACCAACCTCGAATAATTACAAGGCTCAAATAATGGCCGGTAATGAGCTAGGAATTTTACTCGTGTAAAAAAAGTTACATATAATGAAATGAATAAAAAACAGATTATGCACACAGATATTTTCTTCTGGGAGTTTGTATAGACATTACACACTCAAAAAATACATGCAACAACTTTATAACCATGTGCTGTCCGTGCAATGTCCACAATGATAAATTGCTCTAACCATCAATTTTGTACTTATAATTAACAATCATAGTTAGGGGATTGTAATTTGACCATCACAGTCACACAAACACAACCCTTATTTCAGGAAAGCACCCAAATTACAATCCGTAAACCCTAAATGATTATATTGTGAGACGACATCATGCTTCAGAGATGTCAACAGAAACCACTCTTCATAACCATCAAGTTGAGAACAAAATAATGTTTGTGTGTAATATCATATGGACTATTCCATAATGACTAAACATTGGTCAACTAGGCCTTTGAGGAATGACTGATTGACGGCGTTACAAAGTCAGCAACAACACAACACCAAGAGGGTCTAGTATAATATGGATGAAATCAAAATTGTCAATATCCTATTCCAGGTCATCGCGACCTTTCGGGAGGAGTTAAAATCTGTTTGTTCTCAATCAGCGTTTGGATTGTAGCTAGCGCATCACATTCAAAACTTAAATACCGCGAAACGTGCGAAATTATTTCCATTTGCGAAAAGAACCTCATCGCAGATAAATATTCAAATTAAAGGACCATTATGGAACTTAATTAGTGTCACTAGAACATAGCGTGTATAGTGTAAATAGTCGAGTCCCTAGCCGTTTGCGCCGTCAACGACAATTGCATAGTTTTGTAGGGCCATCGCATGGCCGCATCGTGCCATTATCGTCGCTTCGTGCCGTCGCATTGTCCAGGTGCCGTTGCATTGTAGCGTAGTGCCGTCGCATTGTCGCGTCGTGTAATTGTTGATGTTGGTCTGCCGTTTGCGCTGTCAACAGAGTAAAAGTCAATATTACGACAATGAGACAGCAGAACACGACATTGCAACGGCACAATGCGACAACGCGACGAGCACAACGCGCAAACGTCTAGGGACTCGACTATGTGATGGAACTCCATATTAAACAGAAACGTTATTTACAGTAGAAACTCATCATGCTGGTTACTTAGCCGTTGCGCTCAAAATTAAATGCGAAAACGGCTGTCTTTTTTTTCAACAAGCATAGTCCCGAAAACATTATTCAGTCTTCAAACCCACACCTGTGGGTTTGGTTTTGTGTGTTTGACCTAATCAACTAAAAAGTCATTAGGTTTCTTTAAAGAAAAAATATGTTTATTTGCTTATAAAAAATAATTTTAAAAACCTGGGTATTCAACGATTGCGACGGAGGGGTATGCGCAGGTAAATTTGTCCGGTTCCTTGACGTTTCTAAGATCTGGGACAAGACAAATCATGTCAGTCAGCAAAGTTGCTTTCCAGAATGGAATACTGCATTTGAACAAGTTTCAACAATGCTATCATATTACGTACAATTCATAGAAAATCTTAAGCTTGAGTCCTTTTTATTCTCCTTTAAAATTGTGATTTTCTTTGCCAAACAATGTTTCCTTGAAATCACGGTGATAGTAATTTGAAAGAAATGTCATTTTCCTCAAAACAGCACATAACTTAATCATGTCAATATAATATAAAGAAACTTACCTTGAGTAACAGTGCTTACAGTAGACCTGTGAGTCTCTACAATAGCATGTCAGCTGAGTATCCAAACTGGCTAGACAATCGGCACAACTTAAACATTTCATGTGCCAACTCAATCCTCCACCAACACGAAGCAAGAAACGATCAGTAATAGTACCATTACAACCACTACATCGTTCACAGCTATCCACCTAAATATCAACAAATGTATTGTAAAACATTACTTCTAATCGATCTAATTTAAAAAGAGTATCTATCAACAAAAAGATGGCTAAATATTACGTCTGATTGAGCATGAATGTCGAAAAACTTATTAAAGGGACACACCGGCTTACTGTTTACCTAATTTAATGATGTGGAATAACATACAATAATATTTAAATGGTTGTTGTAAAAAAAAATCATCAAAATACCACGTAATTAACGAAAAATGTGTAAAAAACAAAACACGGTCAAAGGTCAGCTTATACGCTTTTCCAGCCGTTGCAACTGTCAAGTTTACGTGACAATGTTGTGCAATGTTGTAAGTAGACTGGTGCTCTGTTTAAGTATGAATTATTACAATAGCGAGGCATGGGGATCCAGACTTCATATCCATCTAGCACAAATTCACGTGTAAATAAAAAATACATAATCGTCGTCGTGGTGCTGTATACGTCTGATTATTCAGACATAGCACGCCCTATTATGCTCTTCCAGCCCCCCCCCCCCCCCCCCCGTCAAATGTCAGTAATTCTGCCTCTTGTACAATTTTCAAATTCACGTGTAAATAAAAAAACAGACATAAACAGACAGTTTGTATTCTGTGTACGACGAACTTGATGAACTTACTAACAATGGAGAACGTTTCTTTGACATCCAAGGATCGGTACAAAAAAAAACATCGCAAGGAAAAACCAGAAGGCGGTCAAACGAAAAGTAAAAAGTAAAAAAAACAAAAAAAACGATAAATCCAAAGAGTAAGCCAGCATGTGCCAAGCAAGCCTCCCGCCTTCGCTGCAAACGGATTGCCTTTCTCCTGTCAGCTTTAGCGATGGCATTCTCCCGTTTTTTGGGCAAGGACTTCACTGGCCAGCCACAGCCACCGCCACCGGTTTGTTGTTGGTGCGATTGGGGGGGGGGGGGCGCGGGGGTGGACATTATGCAGTTATCATAGAAGTAGATAGATCAGCTGTATGGAATAAACCATGGAGGTAGAAATTAGTCTAATTTCTACCTCCATGGATAAACATTCCCCGTCGTCGTCCCGCGTGTGTGTAACGCAGGCAACACATTCCAATAGTTAGGGGATAATAGCTAGGGGTACAGACTAAAACAGTCGTAAAAAAACGTAATCGTTGGTCCGGCACCCTACCCCTCCGACAAGCTCCTAAGCTTACGGCTAGACCGGCAAGCTGGGGAGTTCATGCCCCGGGGTTTGTCTCTCTGGCCCCACGAGACACGGCACCGGCCGTACGGGGTATGCCCCAAGGTTTACGTTCCGCTAGCTCCCACGCTGGTGCGCCGTAAAACACGCTTCGGTTGCACGGACTCTCTGAATGCGAATATTACGTTCGATTTTTCATCATTATTTACAAATTGTATCAATAATCTGAATACACAGTCTTTTTTGTCAAATACTCATAAATAATTGTAAAAATAAAGATTTAAATTTGGTTCAGTAATTTACTTTTATACGGCTGGAAGTAAAACTAACTCCGAAGATCACGTGATTTATCCGAACCACTTTTTTGGTTCGGATAAATCGTTTTTTGAAAAATGCTCGAAAACGGAAAAAATTTGATGGTTTCTTTTAGGAACCATTCTTATCCATTCCTGGAAGACCTTTTAAGTCATATGTTAGCCTATTTTGTAGCCCAAATAGCCCAACGAAGCCGGTGTGCCCCTTTAAGCATTGATACATTGTTTATCACCAGATTATTTAGTGCACTTAAAAAGCTGAAGAGGGCACAACAAGTATTTCTGGTAAATTGACTGTTCTTTTTCCATAACAGGTGCGCAAGGATAATTTATTTAAGGATCATTTTCCCAATTGCAAGCCGGAGTGCTTCAATCGGCGATACAAAACGAACTACACTATGAATTTGATTAAAAAAAGTCTACTGTGGCTGTGCCTCTCCTCCTTATCTGCATGTTGTTTTATTAGATTGACTTAAAAAAAAAAGCCTACCGACATGGCCACCAATCAATCAATCTCGTAATGTTTTTAGCGCGCGTCAGCGTCATCCATAATTGCAGAACTGATGCCACACAGCCTAAACCTTTCTAATCAACACCTCATTCAATACTAGGTGCAAGCTGAAGATGTCTTCACCGTAAGGTTTGCTCGCCCCCCCCCCCCCCCCCCCATTTCATGCATTATATTACTTTTCTTATTCTTATCCTTCTTAAGATTCGATGACCTTTTATATGGCCCTAAATAAATCACGAAAAATGTAAGCTAATTTACAATTAGAAAGTTTTTTGTTTCATTATTGTAAGTCACTTTATCGGTATATCATTGAGTTTTGAAGGAGCACATTCATTTCAATCATCATTTTTTTATTAAAACAAAAACCATCACAATCAAACTTTTCTAAATTTAGAAAATTACAAACCATCAAGTCAGACATGGAACATCATGTCCGACATGGCATGTCTCATAAATAATGGGTACAACTTAATGTTTTGTCGGACACAATGGGTCGACATGACGGTCCAAAACAGTTAAGGGTTGTCGGTTAATGGTTCGAAACAGGCGTGAAAATAAACGAGCTGTAGTTGTGCCTAAAAGGCCAATTGCTTTCGTTTAATGGTAAAGGTTGTGTTGAAATTGTGTAATTAATTGTAATTGAATGTTTAGTGCACCAGGGAAATAATTTTTACTTTTTATTTGTAAACTGTGATGAAATATACATTGAAATTTGAACAAGTTGAAATTGAGCTCATGTTTGGACATGAGCTAAATACGCCCCTTTTTTCTTTGCATGACATGAATACATTTGGTAAAGGACATGATTTTATAGAGCCGTGATAAGTAGCTGTTGTTTGCCATTTGTCTCTGTGACTTGATGAGAAAATTTCATTTACTGTTGTTTGAATAGATTTCGATGGCAGTGTTTGGGTTCAGTAAAAATGGATATTTGTTTATGTTTTGTGTGTGTGTTTTTTGTGTTTTTTTTTGCGTGAAGAATATGTATAGTCATGAAGGCCTATCGGTGGTAAATCGGTGCTGAAATATCGAGACTGGAAAAGCGATGTATGAATCTAAAAAAGAGGATGGTCATCTATCTATTCTTGTAAAACCATTTAAAAACAAGAAAGTACCGGTGAGTTCAAAGGGCTCTCCTTGGTTGAAAATGCATCGGTCGATATGACCATAAAAAAGGAATTGTTTAAAAGGAAAGTACATGTTATTTTATGGAAGAGTAAATAAATTCCCATCCTAGTCTTCAATAAACACACCATCCAACTAACCTGTAAATATTACACCAAATTCGTTAGTCACGCTAGTAAAAACAAAGAAAACGGTTCACGTTTTGTCGCGTTTTTTGTGAAAGTACGTCATCGGGCATACTTCGATTTGAATAAAGCAACTGTGATTTGACATTGTTTCGAGAACTGGCACAGGTACAAACTTTACACTCAGCTTTCAGAATGAATCTAGTATTAATCCGATAATAACAAATAGGCCTAAATCACTTTTGTAAACAGATGTTAAATTTGCATCTTGGTATAAAAGAATTGTGTTTTACCCATACGTATACCCGAGTGGAATTGGGACCCACGACCTCTGTCATCCTAGAGTAGATGTCTTACATCTATAAACAATAGGCTGAGTATAAACATCTAGTGTTTAATGCATTCGCGTATGGATAAAACACAAATAATAACTTACTTTGTCTTTAAATTTGAAATGACATTTTACTGACGGTACATTGCACTCTACAATACTAGTTATTGGGTTTATAAGAATTCTTATATCACACCAAGCGGATCATTTTGATTGAAGGATTTTAGGTCACTTATTACGTCACAAACCGTGCATTTTGGTACTATTCACCGTGCATTTTCTTCCCATCCTTTTTTTAATTTTTTTTTAAATTTTTGCCACTAGACCAAAGCGTGCGTTATACAGCAGTACAAAACGCCCTTGCTGTGGATGCCAGAATACAACCTTGTTAGTTTGTTCATTCTTGCACTTTTATGCTCCAATCAAATGACAAATATCTACCTGGATGTTATATAAATCAAAGAATAACTTGATTTTTGCATTCGTGAAATGGAGAGAATATTTTCATTCGTTGAAAACGGAATATGTTCCATTCCACTTGGCTTCAACTCGTCGAATGGAACATTCCATGCTTCAACTCATGAAACTATTTTATTCCATTGCATAAATATTCATAGTTTGTTTACTAATGATTTTTTTTTCTCACTTGGACAGTGTACTGGCAACAGCTTGAAAATAGGCATGTGCAACTGGGAGATACATGTACAAGATTTTCTAAAATCTAAATAGGATCATTAAATTATGATCAACTACCGGTTACTCTGTCAAGTTGCTTGCGGTTATTGTTTTTATTAAGCGCATAAGAGGTTGATACATTTTGGTCGAAAAGGAAACGCGATTTCCCGGCAGGATGCGACATAATCATGTCGTCCAAGCAAGGTCCGAAAACAGGCTTGAAAACTTGATTTACGTCGCTGGTAAATGTCGTAGATGTGAACTTTCAGTGTGACATATCATAATAATATGGTCGCAAAGTGGAGGTAAACTGTGAGTTTTAAGTATGCTGTTTTGTCTTCTTATCAATAGTTACAAGAATAACTTTGCACTATTATTTAAAACCATTTAATGGTTCGTTGCATTCTATAATTGTGGAGAGACCAACACTTGGTGTTGTTGATCGATCGTAGATGCAGATTAAGTCTTGCAGGCTGGCACCCTGCTGATAACATCTTTGGGCAAGGACAACCGATGAATTATCTCATTGATACAATTACTTGGAAATTCCTGAATATGTGATCGATAGAAATAAACACTTAAAAAACTGTTACCACAGAATTGTGTATAAAACATATAAGTTCTACCCCACCGCCACATGATACAGTGTATGCATAAAATGATGTGTTCTGTAATTGTGCTTCGTCAATACATTATAAAAGATACATATAAAACCATTCCGCCCAGATTCGTACGTCATTGAAGCTTTGTAGACGTTTATTAGAAAGCTGCAAATTAAAATTAGGCACTTTTTCACTGTCCGTCGGCAGATTTTTAAAGCTAAAGCTAACTTATTTATGACGCCTACTGAACTTCCTTTTAAACAACTCAAGGAAACCCCCAAAACAGAGAATATTAAACGAAGAAATTTGCAGTATATGACAATAAACACAATTTAAATATATTGGCAAAAGGCATTCAGGGGAAAAAGATGAATACATTAATTATTGACACTGTGCCATCTCACACACGTTATACATGTTGATGTTCAACATTAATTAAGGGAGCCCATCCAAAACAAGCATTATTAATTTCATTGTCTGCAAATGCTCTGACAAATCGGTTAAATTTTTGACAGATTTTCTATTTTTCGAATCACACAGAGACACACCAAGCCTGTTGGTAAGTTAACGTTATTCTATCCCAACCTAACACACACACTTTACAACCACTGGCTCCATCATTGGCTAAATGAAAGGTACTTTAATAACTATTAGTAAATCATTTAAAATTTGAAATTCTTAAAAAAAACTCAAAGCCTATCTCGCTCTCTTTTTCTTGTTTGTTTGTTTGTTTGTTTGGGTTTTGTTTGCTGTTGCTGTTGTTGCTGCTGCATGTTGTTATTGTTGATGTTGTTTTTTGTTTTGTTTTTTCAGAGGGAGAGGAGGGAGGAGAGGGAGTGATGGTTAGAATGGTGCTGGTGGTTTTACGAAGAGTAATTACATTCAAATGTGATACCGAACAAACAAAGAATAGTGACTTTCATTTCTTTCAAAATGAAAAAGGGAGGGACCAATGTCACACTTCTCCGTTTCCCATATGACTGTTTCAAAGTAGTTAGCCAGGAATCAGACGTCAATTTCATAGTAAACACAGTGCCTATCGGCTAACCTCGACCGACAAAAATCAGTCTAAAATGTACGAAACAGTCACTGCAGACATGATAATAAAAATACCCATCAATCTTCAATGACAACTTACCCGTCATTTAGAATAGTTAAGCACGCAGGCATAACGTGACTTTAAGCGGTTTTGACGGTGTTTTTTTCGAAATGTAAACATTATGTTATATTTACTTTAGTTCACGGGCCTAATAGGTCTTGGAAGGATTGCAGGTCTCTACTCTTTCGAAAACTAACATAATACCTACACCTCCCTTTTTAAGGTAATAGCAGAAGTTAAATTCGATACCTTCGTGATTACTGTTTGGAAGTGTTCAAATAATTTTGATTAATGTGACAACATAATAATCTTTTTAACACAGAAACGTCTATTATAATGGTTGCGGTACTCGCTGTTGATATGATTGGAACTGCCTCTACGTAAGAATACACTATTAGCTATAGTAAACTTGCAGGTACAACCATGTGTTTGAATCTCTTTTGAGAGGAGTGTTGGCTCTGAAAAGAGCCGGAGTGGTCTCGACGTTTCGATCAGTATACTCTGATTGTCTTCAGGACTGATCAAAACGTCGAGACCACTCCGGCTCTTTTCAGAGCCAACACTCCTCCCGAAAGAGATTCAAACACTGGTTGTACCCGCAAGTTTACTAGCTAATAGTGTAATTCTTAGTCTCCTACACCATGCAAAGCTTGAAACATCACTTGCCTCTACTTAGTAAGACATCTGCTATAGAATGGCGGGGGTCGTGGGTTCGAATCCCACAGAGGAATATGCCTGTGGATGTTTTTCACAGGCAGGACTTGGGAAAGTACTGAGTATACAGTGCTTAACACACATCGGTTGTTTTTGTGTTTTTTGTGATTTTGAAATAACTTTTTGTTTTTTTAAACGTAGGCTTATTTATTTTCGTTTTTTAAATGTATATATGCATACGCCATGTTTGCATTTTCAATAAACCATTTATAATAATGATAATAATCGGTGTATTGGTAAAAACACAAATAACAATCAGGCATAATCTTAGAAAGTCTTTACATACAGGCCTATTATCATCAAATTGTACATGGTTAACTTTAAAAGGTGCTTCTCCTTGTTGGTATTGTTTACAGAGTGTATAAATTCAATGGTTCAACAGACTAAACACAAAAACCGCAGGCGATTTTTCTGGAAAATCTAACTGGCGTTCACATTGATTATGCACTAGGGGATACTATTTCATTGATGCACACTCCACAGTAATAATTATACTGACAGGCAAACAAATGTAGATAAGCATAGGCGTACGGCTTAAAAAGTCGTACTCTGTTAAAACCGAATTAATGTTGTAAACTTTGAACCAAAACTTAAACGTCATTGTTATGTCGAATCCACATACATGTACATCATTACGTAGAAGAGCGAAAGTATTTAATAAAGGGCTTCTTACCGTGGAATCCAGTGTCTCTTGTTTAATGATGACATTCTCGTGTGGCAAGGCAGCCATTTGACCCACTATATGAGGCATAAAGCTTTCATGTGCCCCTGTCTATGGGACCAAAGTCTTGTGTCCAGTTATGGTTTATATCCAACTCGTACAAAGCTGTATTTTTACTGTAGTATACCAGTGGGAACTTTCCACTGCAAACGTGTCAATAAATACACATCTTTATGTTTTCTACACGTCCATGAGGGAAAAAAAGCACAGAAAAGAGAACGATCATAAACTGAACGTACTACTAATACTATTATGTCTTGAAACTACCAGTATTTTGGCCGAGCTGGAGATGAATAAGAAAGTGCCAATTGTGACATCAGTGTTATGGGTTTGTTGCGTGCACTCTATAATGACCGCCTATCTACTAAAGGCCGAATGACCTCCTATTGTGATGCATTATCATCCAATCTAAATGAGGTGGGCGGAGTTATTGACGCTTCTTCGCCAAGGTGGCGTCGATCGCCTTAAAAAGAAACGTGTGGAAGACCTGTCAATCAAGCAATCTCCTCTTTTTACTAGTCCTCAGTGGTTTTCCGTTTACAGTGACAGGTGTGGTACATTGACTTCCCGGGACATTATTACCCATCACAACTATACCACAGAGAAAGGCACTGTCTCTGTGACTGTACTACCTGTTGAGAAGGACATTTTGGGAAAAAGCGCTGTACTAATACTTACATGCCCATTCAAATGAATTTAAAATTCAAAATCAAAGGAAGTCCTCTTGAGGGACTATAGTCCACAATGGCTCCGAGAGGCCATCAAAGATTTAAAAGGACCGGAGAGATAACGATAGCGAAAAGTCATTTGCCGTTATATTTACAAGCTAATAGACCGATTGCGCGACCAATGTTGACATGCAGTCACGTGACCCCTTATGGGTATAACGCCATACAGCTGATGGCAAAATACGTGTAAAGAGATAAGCCGTGATACGGCGTGACTACAAAAACACTAGATTTTACTTTTGTTAAGTGACAAACTAGTTAATCAGCCCCTTTATTTAAAGGGACACACCGGCCTACTGTTTACCTAATTTAGTGATGTGGAATGACAGACAATAATTTTTAAATGGTTGTTTAAAAAAAAACACATCAAAATATCACGTAATTAACGAAAAATGTGGAAAAAACAAAACACGGTCAAAGGTCAGCTTATACGCTTTTCCAGCCGTTGCAACTGTCAAGTTTACGTGCCAATGTTGCGCAATGTTGTAAGTAGACTGGTGCTCTGTTTATGTTTGAATTATTATAATGACGAGGCATGAGGATCCAGACTTCATATCCATCCAGCACAAATTCACGTGTGTCACAGGGTAATCTCAAGCAATTCTGAGAACCTGCGGTGGTTCGTTGATAATAACGGATATTTGCTCAGAATAAAAAATCATACAGACAGCGAAATTGAGTTGATCCTTTCCTCTAGGAACAGAAATATTGTTATTCAAAATCTTCGATTAAATGGCAAAATCAATCATCGTCACGTCAACAATAATTCGTCAATGGCATAATACTCATGCGGAAACTTCAGTGGTGTGAACTCATCAAACCAAAACTGGCAATTTATAACTTAGAATAAAGTGTAACCATTGTTAACTGTGAAAGCGCAACTCGAACATGGAAATTTAGGGTCATAAGGTTACAATTCAAAACACATAACTCACACACTCAATGCGTGAAGCTTGAACGAAATAGTGTTGAACGCGAAATGTGCAAAACAACAGTTAGTTGTCGAAGTTGAAATAAATTATGTCTCACTAATTTGTTGCATAAAGAAAATATAAAGCTTTACCACTGAAGTGTCAACACATATATAATACATAATAAAGTGAAATTTAAATGATGTCTTTATCTTATAGTGGCATATTCGACATATGGATACCGGTCGCACAACAATCTCAAATTCTCAAAACAACTCTTCTCAACTAAGAGAGAATGTGTAAAGACAATTGCAATGTTCACAAGGGTAACGTCAAAATTTGAATAGAGAAAATAGCCACTGTAACAATTTTAACAACAAAAGTCTAAATAATAGTAAGTAGGGATCTTAGCTGGTTAGCGCTTCACTGGGTCTTGGATGGACGACTCTTTTGACGACTCAGGTGGGCTCCGAGTCCGACGATCAACAACCAGTTCCAGGAAACAGATGACAATCCAGAAAGGGGGTGAGAGCGGGGCAAGGTGGAAAATTGAACCGGGTCAACTTCCCGAGCGAGACCTGTGGACTAGTGTCTGTATCAACAGAGCACGTGGTAATGGATGCAAGAAGAGGGTTTAGGAACAACGTACTTAGAGAAGCAACACTTGTTTCTACGGAAGGCAACTAAGCAAAGTGCAAAGGCTCTCAGCACTTTCTAGCAAGTCCTTCTTGCATCGAGGCCGTTTTCGCTCTTACTCAAAATGATCAATTATTTAACATACACTAACTAAAGAACTATAAACAACGGATTATACAAATTAAAGTATCACTCATTCAACGAATTTTTGAACTGTTCTCTCAAACAAAATACTAACTTTGGTAATGAATCGTGAATAGAATAATTTTTAAGCAACGCCTTCGTATGAATCGTATGTGTGTACAATATTGTAACGGAACACAACAGAGTGGTCAACCAAGGACAAAGTTCACTATTGTTCATGTGCTAAACAGCAAACAGTCGTATAGTCTACTTAATTGAAAGGAATGTGCCTGAGCGTCTTTCAGTGTAAGAAAATGGGTAATCTAAGGACAAGGCTTGTCTAGCCAGGACTAGTTACTTGAATAATCAGATATGAAAGACTACTTAACGCAGCACGGAATACTTCCGAAAAGTGTTCCAATAACCCACATGAATTCTATCGAAAGTAAAACGTCTTGAACGGCAAAACAATAAACACGAGTGTACATTCTAAATGTTACCAACATTAAATACCATAGCCTATAACTAATTTACAGGTAAATGACAATAAAATAATAAAGCAGTAGATCGGACGGAACTCCTAAGCTTTTCCGTTCACATGATTAAAGCTATAGAAAGGTTATACAATGAATAGTTTATACATACAAAAGTAAAATAAAAGTAGCTTACCTGTATCAACAGAGCACGTGGTAATGGTGCAAGAAGAGGATTTACGAACAACGTACTTAGAGAAGCAACACTTGTTTCTACGGAAGGCAACTAAGCAAAGTGCAAAGGCTCTTAGCACTTTCTAGCAAGTCCTTCTTGCATCGAGGCCGTTTTCGCTCTGAGGATTCAGGAGCGAAACAGGGTTTAAAAACCCTGCCGGCCACGTGCTTGGGCAGAGAAATCTTAACTTTGATTGGCCAAAAATATTAAAACAATGTTGTCCTAATTGGGTCTGACCAATCAGGGAAGGATTAGTGGCCTAAAATTCATAAGAACCGCGTGGTCAGCAAAAGATGACCAAATTTGGGAAAAGATTTCTTAAGACAAAGAAACTGCTGAGTTGGCAAAATTGTGTGAATGCGGAGAGGCTTACGTAATGTCACTGGGTAGATCTGGACATGACCAAAAATATGCTGTGGTCAGCAAAACTACCGTGGGAACAGCAACTTTACCCTTCCTCCATGGAAGTGTGATAAACAAAAAGTTACAGAATACAAAGATATAATAAGGGGAAAGTTAAGTACCTTGCATTCCCATACTCTGAGGAATGCCAATAATATGAAAGTTTAAACTTAAAGGAAATTTCGTCGGACTACCTTAAAGGAGTTATAAATGCAACTTATAACAGGGTCCGACACGTGTAAATAAAAAACAGACATAAACGGACAGTGTATTCTTCTGTGTACGACGAACTGGACGAACTTACTTGCAATGGAGAACGTTTCTTCATTATATCGCAAGTAGGCCCTATGTTGTAAAAAATTACTTGGACGAATCCCAGTTGGGTCCAGGACTGATCTGTGTTGTCAGGTCGTGTTCAAATGTAGAAAGGGAGAGAATACGCTTGGCATAATGTGGACATTACAGACATGATGGACCATAAATATTGTCAAAATGTGGGTCTTCATGAATTAAAATATATGCAGGCATATTCACAATACAGTTCTATGACACAAACCTGTCCATCAAAATTAAGGTAAAAACCACATCCTTCATGCTCATCGTGACCAGCCTGCTGCAGTCTAAAAACTAATGGTAGTGTCCCTAATCTTGGACCATCTTTTCACATTGGCTTGGCCAATAACAGTCATGAGCCAAGCGAGCCTCCCGCTTTCGCTACAAACGGATTGCCAATCCTGGCAGCTTTAGCGAAGGCATTCTCCCGTTTTTCGGGCGATGACTTCACTGGCCGGCCGGCGATTTTTTTTTCCCCGTACCACACGCTGAATAGGGAGCCACAGCAAGGCGTCCCAATTGGTCGGTTGCTAATATATTATGCATGTTAGGTCACAAGAGTTCGTTTTATGTGCTACGACGCGTACATAAGCCCAGCATACGTGTTGTACGTGCCATGTTTATAACCATGGAGGAAGGAAATTTCCTTCCTCCATGTTATAACTAATAAAGATCGAACAGGGTCAAGAGGCAAGGAAATGCATGAAGTGGGACAGTGACTCGCGATTGTAGGTTTCTTTAACAGCAAAACAAACAAAAAAACACAGACTTACAACACTCTATTGATCAAAAGTGACCGAAAGCAAAGAAAGTCAATGAAACACAGCTTAAAAGAAAATAAATAAAACACAAACAAATCACAGTAAAAGCTAACCCAATACCAAAACACAGCACCCAAGAAAGTTGCAGATTGAGATCAAAATAGCTTTAAAGACCGAGTCCATAGCAGTAATAACTCGTTCAAACCAGGCAATTAAACTACCAAAATAATGGGAGAGCACAACCAAAAGCTGATGATGCCCCTTGCAGTGCTATAGGCTGCTGTCTGAAGCCAATTATTACTACAAGGGGTGACTAACAACACACTCAAAGATTACACAAATTAAACCATGTGTGTGTGAACAGTTTTAGGAGAAACATAAACAGTGGAAAGGTAATCAACTCTAACGTTTATACAAGCTTTGTTCTACACCCGTGAAGTACCGAAAAACAGGTGGCCCACAATACCCTGTCATTTAAGGCTCTCCACAATACCATTTCTTAGTACAAACACATTCTTAGGCTACCACATCTATGTCCCCACATTACTGACCAGAAACTCCCCTGTTGGCCACTATAGTGCACATCAGCAGGTAACTTAAAATACCGTAGAAAAAGGACCTCACATACACTTAACACGTATCTCAGATAGAAGTGACCTTGGTTATTCTTGCGGCGTCTGGAACACAAACACCATGCTGAACTTGCTGCTGAGTATTCCCTACATAGTACATTACAGAGCACGAGGAGGGTCTGTACTTTACGCCGATCACACAAACCTTTCGTGTGTAACAGCCTGCGACCTAAACATGCATAATGCATTTTGTAACTGACCAATCGGGACGCTTCGCTGTAGCTCCCTATTGAGCGTGTGGTACGGAAAAAAAAATCGCGGCCGGCCGCGGCCACCGCCACCGGTTTTTTGTGGCGATTGAGGAGAGTGGACATTATGTAGCTATCATAGAAGTAGATAGATCAACTGTATGGGATAAACATTTCCCGTCGTCGTCCCGCGTGTGCGTAGCGCAGGCAACACGTTACAATTGTTAGGGGATAATAGCTAGGGGTACAGACTAAAACCCTCGTAAAAAAACCTAATTGTTGGTCTGGCTCCCTATCCCGCCGACAAACTCCGACGCTTACGGCTAGACTGACCGGCAAGCTGGGGAGTTCATGCCCCGGGGTTTGTCTCTCTGGCCCCACGAGACACGGCACCGGCCGTACGGGATATGCCCCCAAGGTTTACGTTCCGCTAGCTCCCACGCTGGTGCGCTTCGGTTGCACGGACTCTCTGAATGCGAATATTACGTTCGATTTTTCATCATTATTTACAAATTGTATCAATAATCTGAATACATAAGTCTTTTTTGTCAAATACTCATGAATAATAATAAAAAAAGGATTTAAATTTGATTCAGTAATTTACTTTTATACGGCTGGAAGTAAGACTAACTCCGAAGATCACATTTATCCAAACCACTTTTTGGTTCGGATAAATCGTTTTTTGAAAAATGCTCGAAAACGGCAAAATTTGATGGTTTCCTTTAGGAACCATTCTTCTCCATTCCTGAAAGACATTTTAAGTCATATGTTAGCCTATTTTGTAGCCCAAAAGCCCAACGAAGCCGGTGTGCACATTTGAGGTAGTATGTTGTGGCATTCATTTAAATCACATCTCTGTTTCAGAATTTAACAAAATTCTACTGAAGAGGTTTTTTAGCCATGCACTACCGGCGTCGGACGACTGTCATGTAGCCACCCGCCTGTTATTTTGTTTGTAATTTATGTATGTATAAACAACAACAAACACGTATACAACGGAAAAAATACTAAAAGGAACTAAGAAAAGGTTGTGAAAAAATATGGGGAAAAAATAAATATATAACAAGTTACACAAAATGATAAGATGGCAATGGCACTATTTAACAAAAATAACAACAGATGCCAATTAAAGGTACACAGCGGCTTACTGTTTACCTAATTTAATGATGTGGAATAACAGACAATAATTTTTGAATGGTTGTTTTAAAAAAAAATCATCAAAATATCACGTAATTAACGAAAAATGTGAAAAAAACAAAACACGGTCAAAGGTCAGCTTATACGCTTTTCCAGCCGTTGCAACTGTCAAGTTTACGTGCCAATGTTGCGCAATGTTGTAAGTAGACTGGTGCTCTGTTTATGTATGAATTATTACAATGACGAGGCATGAGGATCCAGACTTCATATCCATCCAGCACAAATTCACGTGTAAATAAAAAAACAGACATAAAACAGACAGTGTATTCTGTGTACGACGAACTGGACGAACTTCCTTGCAATGGAGAACGTTTCTTCATTATATCGCAAGTATGCCCTATGTTGTTAAAAAAAATATCGCAAGTATGCCCTATGTTGTTAAAAAAATTACTTGGACGAATGCCAGTTGGGTCCAGGACTAATCTGTGTTGTCAGGTCGTGTTCAAATGTAGAAAGGGAGAGAATAAGCTTGACATAATGTGGACATCACAGACATGGTGGACTATAAATATTGTCAAAATGTGAGTTTTCATGAATTAAAATATATGCAGGCATATTCACAATACAGTTCTATGACACAAACCTGTCCATCAAAATTATGGCAAAGACCACATCCTTCTTATTCTCATCGTGACCAGCCTGCTGCAGTCTAAAAACTAATGGTAGTGTCCCTAATCTTGGACCAGTTTCACATTGGCTTGGCCAATAACAATCATGTGCCAAGTTAGTTGCGATAATCGTAACCCTCCATCCTCCCGACCGTCGGGAGGATGGAGGGTTACGATTATCGCAACTAGTGCCAAGTGAGCCTCCCGCTTTCGCTGCAAACGGATTGCCAATCCTGGCAGCTTTAGCGAAGGCATTCTCCCGTTTTTCGGGCAATGACTTCACTGGCCGGCCGCAGCCACCGCCACCGGTTTTTTGTTGTGGCGATTTGTGGGGGGGGGGGAGTGGACATTATGCAGCTATCATAGAAGTAGATAGATCAGCTGTATGGGATAAACATTCCCCATCGTCGTCGCTCGTGTGCGTAGCGCAGACAACACGTTACAATAGTTAGGGGATAATAGCTAGGGGTACAGACTAAAACCCTCGTATAAAACGTAATTGTTGGTCTGGCTCCCTACTTCTCCGACAAGCTCCCACGCTTATGGCTAGACTGACCGGCAAGCTGGGGAGTTCATGCCCCGGGGTTTGTCTCTCTGGCCCCACGAGACACGGCACCGGCTGTACGGGATATGCCCCAAGGTTTACGTTCCGCTACGTTTGGGCTACAAAATAGGCTAATATATGACTGCAAAGGTCTTCCAGAAATGGAGAAGAATGGTTCCTAAAAGAAGCCATCAAATTTTGCCGTTTTCGAGCATTTTTCAAAAAACGATTTATACGAACCAAAAAAGTGGTTCGGATAAATCACGTGATCTTCGGAGTTACTTTTACTTCCAGCCGTATAAAAGTAAATTACTGAACCAAATTTAAATCTTTTTGTAACAATGATTTATGAGTATTTGACAAAAAAGACTATGTATTCAGATTATTGATACAATTTGTAAATAATGGTGAAAAATCGAACGTAATATTCGCATTCAGAGAGTCCGTGCAACCGAAGCGCACCAGCGTGGGAGCTAGCGGAACGTAAACCTTGGGGTCATATCCCGTACAGCCGGTGCCGTGTCTCGTGGGGCCAGAGAGACAAACCCCGGGGCATGAACTCCCCAGCTTGCCGGTCGGTCTAGCTATAAGCGTGGGAGCTTGTCCGAGGGGTAGGGAGCCAGACCAACAATTACGTTTTTTCCGACTGTTTTAGTCTGTATCCCTAGCTATTATCCCCTAACTATTGTAACGTGTTGCCTGCGTTTCACACACACGGACGACGACGGGGAATGTTTTCCATGGAGGTAGAAACTAGACTAATTTCTACCTCCATGGTTTATCCCATATATCTGATCTATCTACTTCTATGATAGCTGCATAATGTCCACCCCCCCCCCCAATCGCCACAACAACAAAAAACCAGTGGCGGTGGCTGCGGCCGGTCAGTGAAGTCATCGCCCCAAAAAATACAAACTGTCTGTTTATGTCTGTTTTTTATTTACACGTGAATTTGAAAGTTGGACAAGAGGCAGAATCACTGACATTTGAAGGGGGGGGGGGGGCTGGAAGAGCATGATAGGGCGTGCTATGTCTGAATAACCACGACGACGATTATGTGTTTTTTATTTACACGTGAATTTGTGCTGGATTGATATGAAGTCTGGATCCTCATGCCTCATTGTAATAATTCATACATAAACAGAGCACCAGTCTACTTACAACATTGCGCAACAATGTCACGTAAACTTGACAGTTGCAACGTCTGGAAAAGCGTATAAGCTGACCTTTGGCCGTGTTTTTTTTCACATTTTTCGTTAATTACGTAATATTTTGATGATTTTTTTTTTACAACAACCATTTACAAATTATTGTCTGTCATTCCACATCACTAAATTAGGTAAACAGTAAGCTGGTGTGTCCCTTTAAAGATTTTTATTTAAAATTCAAAATCTGGCACATGACATGAATTTGTAATCTTTTAATTATTTTGTAGATCATACCTCGTGGTTTATTAAATTTTTTTTACCTTTCCTTCCAGTTCAAGGCAGAAATTGAATGAAAATACATTGTTTGAGGTCTACAGCGAATATGGTTAGAAATTTTTAATATGATTTCAGTGTATGGAATCACAAGTGAGGTTTATTCTTTAAGAAAGTAGTTTTGATGTTATCATAAGTGAGAGCTAGGATTTTATTTAAAATTCAACATCTCCTGAACTACGTAACATAAATAAGTTACAATCTCTGCATTATTTTGTAGGTTCATTCCTAGTGGTTTTGTTTTGCACTGATATGACCCAATTTTGACTTTTCCTTTTGATTCGAGCAAGAAGTTGAATAACAAATACATTGTTTGAGATCAACAGCGATATGGTTTGAAATTTTAATGTGGTTTAGTGTATGAATAACAAGTTAGCTGTACTCTTCCAAAATGTAGCTTTGGGGGGGTCATCATGAGTGAGAGCGCCCTCTAGCGAAACGGTTTTTAAAATCTTCATTTGTTTATTTTGAACATTGTCTATCACATTAAAGGGACACACTGGTTCACCGTTTACACTAAATAGTGATATAGAAAGCAAGACAATAAATTTTAAGATGGTTTTTTGTAAAAAAAAAAATCATCAAAGTGGCCTATCATTCACGGAAAATAGACAAACAACAAGAGGTCAAAGGTCAGTGTATACGCTTTGCCAGCCGTTTCGAGTGTGAAATTTGCGCTGCAATGTCGCGCGATGTTGCAAGTAGACTGGTGCTTTTATTGTCAATATTATCACTGTGTCAAGACACGAGGATCCAGATCTCCAGCACATGTGTATTAAACAAACACGGTCACGGTTCCATCTTCACACACACAAAATTGCATTTCCTTCGAAGGGTCCGAAACCATGGAAAACGTTCCTTTGAGATCCCAAAGAACGTCGTAAAAACATATAAACAAACAATCCAAAGATGGTAAAACCACAAGTAAAAAGTCTAAAAATAAGATAAACCCGATCAGAGCAAAAAAAAAAAAAAACAAGAGTACCACACCACCAACAGACAACGTTACACCGTTGCACAAATCACTGGTTAGTCGTCGTGAACATCGGACTTGTATAAAGAGTATTGACGTCTTTATTGTTTATTGACTACCTCCATGATTGAAATAAACCTAGGTCTATCCAAAATTCTATGCCACAAACCTGTCCATCAAAATTCTGGCAAAGAATGCATCATTCACGGTGTCATCGCGATCACCGTCCGGTTAGTATATCTATGGTATATCCCTCATCGTCGTCTATCGTTTTACGTTTGACCAATGACTTTTGCCAAGCGAGCTTCTCGTTGTCGTTGAGCAGAATTGGCCCTTCTCGAGCAGCTTTTGCGATGGATGTCACACGTTTTTCAGTTGAAAACTTTGTTGAAAGGCCTGGGCCACCGACGGGTTTTTGTTTTTTGGGGGAGGAGTTGAGACCATGGTTTTCAACGCAAGAGCATGTCATTCACCGAAACCGCCTCTACATACGTAACGTGGTACAAACAGCTGTGTACAGACTAAAACTATTGATAACGAAACGTACGTGATGGTTTGGTTCCCATTCCCTCCTGCATGTTCTTAATCTCCCAGCTTAATGGGTCGTGGGGGAGTTCTTGCCGGGGCAATATACCCTTGCAAGCCCCGCGAGCCACGGCACTGAACGTGGGATAATGCATCGGGGTATGAGTCTCGCAAGCCCCCACTCTCGTGCACTGTGGAGCACGATTCCATTGGCCGGACTCACTGGGTTAAGATTTTACGCACGATTTTTCATAATTATGTATAATTTGCATCCATAATATGAATACATGTTCTCTTTTCGTCAAATACTCATGAATAATTATTCTTAAATCACAGTTGAATTTGATGCAGTAATTAACGTTTATACGGCTGGAAGTAAAACTAACTCCAAAGATCACGTGATTTATCCGAACCAAAAATCGGTTCAGAAAAACCACGTGACTGTACTTTTTTGAAAAATGCTCAAAATCGCCCAAATTTTGTGGTTTCTTTGCAAGATGTGTTGTCTCTACTCCTCAAGACCATTTCAAGACCCTTATATTCTAGTTTGTAGCCCAAAATAGCCCAACGAAGCCGGTGTGTACCTTTAAAATATACTATACATCATAGCTGATAACTAGCTTTAATTAACAAAACCAATAAACGTCATCATGACGTTACCGGCGACCAAAATACATTTATTATAAGTTTTAATATGTACGACAAATTAACCATATCTCATGAAGTAAACAAGATAAATTAATTATTTCTGAGTCTTTTTGTAGTAAATAACCAATGTAAACCGTTAATTTTATCTGTGACCCCATTGACCTTTTCTTCCAGTTCAAATAATAAATATTCAATAATATTTTTTAAGGGTTTAAAACAAATTACTTATGTATTTCAATTTAAATAAAACATTTATTTTCCGGTATGAAATGTTGGTGCTTTACCCTTTGTTAAAGATGCATTGCCCGATTTTGGGCCAAAGGATTAAAAAATCAATTTCATTGAGCGAACGAATTTAAAAAGTTTATGTTTGTGAAACGAAAAATATAAAAAACTAAGAATTCTGATATCAGGAACTTGAGATAGAACACTTTTAAGTTTCTGCGGGCATTTGCCGACTTCAATTTGATTGGTTTCCCGCGGCCAATCAGAAGAATCCGCAAGTAATAAATATTCATGATTCTTGTGACCTTTTTTAGTATGAACGGGTCGCAACCCCTGCGACCGATGCTCTCGCCGCTGCCGGCCCACCCGGCTCGCTGTGCGCGTACATACAATGTACGTGGTGTATGTACATGTAAAGAGTGTGCGATCCGAGTGATAAACTACCACCGGCTCTCTGCTGCAAACACACCGTGCAGGTTGGTAGGATAGGGAGCAGGCCGCCGCTGGTCAATCGATGGGTTTGACCACTTCTTGCAAGATGGAGACTCGCGGCAGTAGAAAAAGAACCCGAGGACGACCATGTACAGTGTACATACGTGTACAGTGTGTGGGGTTTAATTCTCATTACACCGTGTACAATGCGCACCACACATACAACCGGTCGATCGTCGTTCCGAATAGACCGATTGCGCGACAATGTTTACATGCGGTCACGTGACCCCCTATCGGGTATGACGTCATACAGCTGGTGAAAAAATACGTGTAGAGACAGGTCGTGACACAGAGTGAGTTCGAAAACAGTCGATTATACTTTCGTTAAGCGATGAATTAGTTAATCAGTCCCTTTATTTAAAGTAGTATGGTGTGGCATTAATTTAAATCACATCTCTGTTTCATAATTTAACAGAATTCTTCTGAAAAGAGGTTTTTTAAGCCATGCACCACCGGCGTCGGACGACTATTATGTAGCCACCCGTCTGTTATTTTTTTTGTAATGTTGGCCTAAATCACTGTAAAAAAAAAAGGATAAACAACGTTGGAAAAGTGAGCATTAATACCTAGCCTTGCAGAATTTCAAATAGGCAAGAAATCACACAGTTTTGGAAAGCAATTTCTTTGGAGGATTTCAGCTTCAAAACTTTGAAATTTTTGTGTTGAAAAGTGTGTGGTGATTGCGGTCGTCTGGCCTAACGTTCCGTCGTGCACTGTACACATCGTGCACATTTATACGGTACTTGTACAATTTACAAGACTTGCTGGAACTGTCCTTACTGGCTTTCAAGACTTGCTGGAACTGTCCTTACTGGCTTTATTCAGCCACTCGAAGGTCTCTGGTACAAACTCTGGAATGTTTTTCACAGATTTCGAGCAAGAAAAGCCTCGATCGAATAAGCTAAATGCATTAGTCATCGTGTACCGTACCACCCTTTCCTATGGAGGATTACCTGTGTGTTTACATTTTTTACCCAACAGGGGTCTCGTGACGTAGGTTGCGCAATCGGTCTCTTGTACAGCTCGTTCGTGAATGAGAAAGTACCAACGTTTATGGCGTACTTTACTTTTCACCGCGTCCCCCCCCCCCCTCGCCACAAGCCTGTAATCATGACGACACAAGCCCTATAAGTGTTCATAAAAACGAACACAATCCCCATGAGGGTTTTGGTTAAAGATTCATTGCCCGATTTCAGGCCGATTTGGGGGGTCAAAAATATATTTATCTTTCTGATTTGATAATTTGAACGAAAAAAACAAATCCGTCAAGGATTAGTGGCAGTTAATTAAAAACGTAAATGAATAACAGGCTGGGCCAGCCTTTTAATCCTCAGAGCTATGACGTACGTCATTTGCATATTGCAGAAGCACAGGATATGAATATTCATGCTTGTATTCAAGCAACGTAATAGATCGATTGCGCGACTTACGTCACGTGACCCCTGTTGGGTTAACACACACGTAATCCTCCATAGGAAAGGGTGGTACGGTACATGATTAATGCATTTAGTTAGTTCGATCGAGGCTCTTTTTGCTCGAAATCTGTGAAACATATTCCAGAGTTTGTACCAAAGACCTTCAAGTGGCTGAATAAAGCCAGTAAGGACAGTTCCAGCAAGTCTTGAAAATTGTAAAAGTACCGTATAAATGTGTACAGCGCACGACGGAACGTTTTCGAACTCACTCTGTGTCACGGCCTATCTCTTTACACGTATTTTGCCGTCAGCTGTACGGCGTTATACCCAATAGGGGCTCATGTGACCACATGTCAACATTGTCGCGCAATCGGTCTATTGAATTGAACTTGTTTGTGTATGAGGATTTATGTATGTAAAGTAAAAACAAATCGACCTCCTGCACATATCTGAGTAGGACGCCCTCGGTTAGAGGTCAAAAGAATGTTGCCCATTGGCCCATTCTGTGCACATCAGGTACACAATCATAGATGTGCGTTTTCAGTTGTTGCATCGTCGTTTTACCTCTACGATGGCGGTGTGATGACGTAAATGCATAAGGTCTATGATTGTGAAGGTTCATGATTGTGCTGGACATGTGCGCAAAGATCACGCATAGAAAACACGCCATATTTTGATGTCCTGTCTACCGTTCGATTTCGGCAAATGGGTTTTCCCGAGGGTACACTATATGAGACGCCTTAAGGAACAACGCGGTTACAGTGGGTGGTATAGGAAGTCCCGGTTCTCTGATTTAATATACCGATTGCGCGGCAATGTTTACATGCGGTCATACAGCAATGGAAAAATACGTCTAAAAGCATAGGCCGTGACAGATTGAGTTCGAAAACAGTCGATTTTAGTATGTTGTGGCATTAGTAGTATGTTGTGGCATTAAATCACATCTCTGTTTCATAATTTAACAGAATTCTACTAAAAAGAGGTAGTTTTAGCCATGCACTACCGGCGTCGGACGACTATTATGTAGCCACCCGTCTGTTAAAAAAAAGATAAACAACGTTGGAAAAGTGAGCATTATACCTAGCCTTGCAAAATTTCAAATAGGCAAAGGAATCACACAGTTTTGGAAAGTAATTTCTTTGGAGGATTTCAGCTTCAAAACTTTGAAATGTTTGTGTTGAATAGTGTGTGGTGGTCGTGGTCGTCTGGCCTAACGTTCCGTCGTGCGCTGTAAACATCGTGCACATTTATACGGTAATTTTACAATTTTCAAGACTTGCTGGAACTGTCCTTACTGGCTTCATTCAGCCACTTAAAGGTCTTTGGTACAAACTCTGGAATGTTTTTCACAGATTTCGAGCAAGAAAAGCCTCGATCGAATAAACTAAATACATTAATCATTGTGTACCGTACCACCCTTTCCTATAAAGGATTACGTGTGTGTTTACATTTTATACCCAACAGGGGTCACGTGACGCAGGTCGCGCAATCGGTCTATTTATGGGCTGTTCGTGAAATTATGAACTCTAATATAACCAAGTTACTGCACGAGCTGGCCGTCACATCACACTAGAATAATGACGGTGCCCTGTAACAGGCAGCACGCGTGCGCAAATGCAGTAACCGGGTTAGACGCGACTTCGTCAGAGTTCGTAGTTCAATGTACAGCAATACCGGCCTGCAATGATCATGACGACAGTCCCTCTTTGAAATGTCATTTCGTCTGGAAGTTAATGCAAACAATGATGTTAATTTTATTCCGACTAAAGTTTACATGCCCCAACCACGCCATACAAAAATGACATAACTTACATCTATACTGTGATATACTCGCATCATACTGTAATACTAAATCAATATTATATATACATGTACAGATAATACGGAAATGCTGAACGTATTTTGTATGATCAATATTATTTAACACAATTTTAGGTGTTGACTATCGTCAGCTTTATATGTTTTTGCACTGTTGTTTTTTTGCATTCGGAAGATAAAACAAATGTTCAGAATTGATACTAACATTCATTGAAATTGTATGTTTACCTGAAATCTTAAAAAGTATTTAGTTTAAACATAAAAAATATGAGGATGTTATTTCTTTCACAACTATTCTTTCAAAAGTATATCAGTTGAAACATTAATAGTAACATCAACTATTTTTTCAGTCGTTTTAATTGTTAAAGCATTTGGACAGCTTTTCCACAAACTATTATCACAAAGGCACACAGCTTCACACAAGACAACAAATACTTTAAGTTTACATCAATAACATGATTGAAATGTGATAATACTAACTTTGTTTTGTTTCTTAGCAAAGGGAGAACATATCATTTATATTATGGGGGAAGGGGCAGTCTTAAAGTCTGAAAATAATATAAAAAATGTTTCTTCTCTGCAAGCTATGTGTAGTTATTCACAATGGTTCTGTTAAATAACTAAATAATAACAAAAAATAGCTGTTGCAAACTGCTTAACAACCACAATGACCTGTTGTATAGATGCAACAAAATTGCCAATGGCCTCACGTTTCGACCCTAGCATTCGTGCACCACAACGAATCTCATCTATCTAATATCTTGCAAACTTTGTGGTGTTCAATATATAGGTGAAACAAGAATTACACTCAAAAGGCGTTTCTATGGTCATAGATCCACAGTCAACACTCAGAAGCTAGATACACCTGTGGGACATCACTTCAATCTACCTAATCGCTCTATTTCTGACATGATTTTACAGGGCATTGAGGTACTAGGTAACCATAGAGAGACTGTTTGAGTAGGGCGAAACTGTGGATTAAGGCACCTCCACACCATTCAACCCCATGGTCTGAACATCCAAGAAGGAAATTATTAATTACTTTTTGTCTTTGCCTTCTCCTTTTTTCACAGATGTCCATCCTATTGAAATCTGTCTCGTTCATTAATTAAATGTTCCCCCTTTTTCCCACCTTTGATTTTGTCTTTTGTGTTTCCAATCTCTTGTGGTTAAACCAGACTCTTCCCTCAACCCCTCCCCCTTTGTCTCCCTCTTCATTGTTCATCCCTTGCATCTTCTGACTGCTTTCTGCCTCTCTCTTTTCACTTCTTTCCACTTCACTGCTTTTTTACTCCAGTATACTTGTATGTGTGGGTTGTGTTGTCATTTGGCCTTTGAGAAAGACTCTGTTAAGGTTGAAACGTGAGGCCATTAACATTTTTGTGCAAATTACTAAATACTGATTAATGAGCAATTATTGCTCTTGAAAGTTTTATAGTTTTAATCAGTACCATCAAATTTACCCATGCGCTTTGTTGATGTAGGTAACAGTATAAGGACTTGTTACTGCTGATGCCACATCAGTCTACATACAAATAATACATAGCTACTTGCAGGAATGCATACAGAAATTTGAGCTTTACAGAAATAACATTTTGACCAAAGTTTTCACTGAAAAATTAAATGTTATTATACAAATTAACTGTAGAGTATTTGTTTGAATACTCCAAAAACATACAAATGTTTTGTAGGATTGAGTGTTATTTTCCTTGATACACTGTCAAAAATAACCTCTCAGGAAAAAACGCTTTTTGATATACAAACTTTATTGTGAAATGTAAATGACCCAAAATGCAATGTACAGTATGTCAAAACCTGAGGTCTACGATGCGAAAAAGCATGAACAAAAAGTCTTATGTATCGTACCGGCAACACAATTCAACCAAAGTAATTGTTGGGTGCCTTGCAATCAATGGTTAACACTGGCACTGCGCAGGTGGAAATAAGAGAGATGGTGGAAGCAATTGACACTCGGCTGTAATACTTGCTGCTGAAAGTTTTCGCCTAAAGACCAGGCACACTGTCAAGATGTAGAGCCACACCTGGCTTACAGGCTATAGTGTTATCACAAAAATCTAACGAGGTTTGAGTTTATAAATGAATTATATAATTATTTCATGTTAAATTCAGTCAAAAAAAAACAACAGAAAGAACATTCATAAAGTAAACCTTTTATTTTTAAACACAAAACTTGTATCCATTTAACTATAGTTTCAAATGCTGCTTCACTATGGTGTGTGCGAGATTCTCAAACTAATTTTTACTTATTTGATGGAAAAGTATGACAGGGGCGGATCCAGGATTTTCCAAACGGGGGGGGGGGGGGGGGGGGCGTGAAATTTACCAATCAAGCAGCAAATGATGACTGAAGGCAAGTTGTGGCGGCTGCAGAGCGCGTAGCGTGAAGCCCTAACAGCGTGGGGTCCGGGGCCCTCATAATGTAAGGGAGAGAGAAATGTCGAAAGTTTATTTCTTATTGCAAGTGGGCGGGATGATATCTTGATTTTTTTTTTCAGAAGAAAAAAAAGGGGGACGTGCGCCCCTCAAGCCCCCCTCCCTCCTGGATCCGCCCCTGTATGAAATGAATCACAAATGTTGTTGTTATTGAATGCTTTGCCCAACACCATAACGTCAGACTTGAAATCAAGTATATTTCATCTGGTGAGTCGCAACCTCCAGAATTTTCAGAACCATAAAATGACAAAAGCATGTTACTAAAATTGACAATTTTAATCCTTATCCACACTCATTATACATATATGATTAGTTTTATGGTTTGGTTTTGCTAAAGCTATGCTCTTGAGTTTCTACAAGGTCCACATTGTCGAATTGCCGATTTGCTTGAGCTGCTCGAACACCATCCCCCCTAAAAACGAGTATAAAAAAAGAATATAAAGCGCAAGTAGGAGACAAGTAATACAGTTATTCATATTGTGTAACAATTATCATTTTGAATACTTTCTAGACAGGGCATTCAGGCAGAGTTCATTGAACTGAAAATAAGATGTGGTGGATTAAATCTCATGGACAACACAACTACATTGATATTATTAAGCATAACAAATTATTCCACTTCTCCTTTGTTCCTATTTGTATAAAACCTGGACTGGATATTCCAGTGTTAGGTGTTCCCAAAACATCAATATTTTGAGTTTTCTGGATGAAATGCAGAGCATGGGAACATAATAGGGTTTATTACACACCTAGTATTGATTCGGCATTCTGATTGGTTAAAACGCTGTCACGTGGGCTTCACTAATATAGGCTAGTGCATGAAATTGGCGCGAGCATGAACTAGACACATGGTGAGTGCTCGCGATCTTGAGTATAGTGCCCAGCCGGTGGTGTGTAATAAAACACATATGGACTGTCATAATTCGATCACCAGATCACGTCTATGGCCCCCCTGGGGACTGTGAGTGACCACCCGAGGGTCACATTTCCCTCGGCCTTCAGCCTCGGGAAAATAGGAATCTCATGTGGTCACTCACAGTCTATAGTGTGGGAAGACCCTCTCAAAGATATTTATATGTTCAGATAAACATTTTGAAAAAAAATCTGGAAAAGTTACACGGACGCCCTAGGGTACTATAAACAATAGTACGTCAGTCCATTCGTGTAATTTGAGCCCTCATGGAGACACAGGGTTAAATCAAAGTTTATTATTTCAAAAGTCGTAACTTTTGATCTACACAAGGGATTTTTACAATCTGTACATCATCGGAAAGGTCATCCAAAACTGCGTAAATGCCCCACAGACATGACCCCAATTTGACCTTGTCTTCCGGTTCAAACAGGAAGTTGAAAACTTCAAAAATTCATATTTTTAGAAGTACGTATCACATTATCCTAATTTTACATCAGATTGTAGAGAATTGAGCCTTCTCAAACTTTTGCATTGAAGTGACACCATTTTGACCTTCACTTCCGGTTCAAACCGGATGTTTAACGCAAATCGATTGTCCATGTGCATTCAAACGTGTCCGACATTGCCATAGAAAATCCAATGCCATTGTACATGTACATGTGCTTGTGTGTGCATGGCTGTGTGACATCAATGCCCCATTGCTAGCACATTAACCACGCGTTGTCCTTAGTCTTTTTTCAAGGTGTGCGCTGCTCGCTTTGTTAGTCTTTAATACAGTGCTTACCGTTTGAGGTATGAACTTAATTCTTCGGAAGTAGCTCCTCATTTAAAAAAGGTTACAGCTAAGAACATGATTTTTTTCATGAAATACCAAGGTCAGGGAAGGTCCTTCTCTGTTGCACATCTCTACATAAGCCATTTTCACAACCTATACGCCATATGAAAATGCTTAAAGTACTTTACGCCGTTATACTAATATAAGACCTAATATGAGACCTAACAGTTTCCTGTCAAAACCGGAGGTCCAAATCAAATATTATTATAAAGCACAATTTCATGTTTGTATGTTCTTATTAAGATATGTTAGTTGATTTAACTTTGATATACATCAAATAACAACTTTTACTACGTTAATTCCGAACACCTAGTTTTTGTTCTTGGAAAAAAAACTTATTTCTAGTTTTTTTTGTAGTTGCTTTTAACGATGTTAGTGTCCAGCAATAGTCTAATTTAAAAAGATTTTACCGGTGAAGTCATCAAATGCAAGAGTGCCCTCTAGCGACAGGTTAAAACCTGTAAAAAATGCACTTTTACTTGATGTCTGTGGCAAAAATATTTTAATCGCTTCAAAATTAGTGTACATAGTGACCTTCATCCAGACAACAAATGTGTGAAGTTTCAGGTTGATGACGTCATCACTGTCACGTGGTATTACATTAAACGGCATTTATTGACGGTGTGTATATAATGAACCATACATTTTTTAAAGTTGAATCTTGGTATGTGTTTAGACAGAGATGTGTTACAAATAAATCTTAAATGACGTCTTGATGGCTTCATCACACAATTTTTACGAGTTTTAAAATTTTGACCAGTTAACTTCCCTTACAAGCACGCTTGCACAAAACCACAACACGCCTCCTTTATTGTACTGCCATACACTACGCAGTCGCCCACTCATACGTCGTCTTTGCATCAAACAGCTCAGTACACAGTGCGTGCACAGTCTAAACTAACTAAAACTAACAGTCAGCTCGCTGCCCTGTATTGACAAGTTGAACAGCTAATGCGTTATCAAACTAATTTATTTTCTAAACAGTTGAAATTGGAAAAGCCCTTTGTTCTGTTTAGTAACAGAAACAATTTCTAGTTATTATTATTATTTTTTCCTTCTCCCTAAATCATTCTCCGGACCTAAATGCAAACTTGCCAACATTGCAATAACTTCAAATTATATGCAACATGTTTAGAACTTGATTAGACCTAGTGCACAATTACAATGATGTCATAATGATGTCATCGTGTGTCACGTGACGTTACCTTAAAGGTTCAAATTTTGAAGTTCAATAACTACAGAACAAAATGCCAGATCAAACCTAGCACGTATTCATGTTGGGATGTGCTACATCCAAAATCTGAGTTCACGTCATGATGACGTCATCATGTATCACATTACATTACCTGAAAGGTGCAAATTTGAAAGTTCAATAACTACAGAACAAAATGCCAGATCAGGCTCAGCCCTTTGCATGTATTAAATGTTTATCTGAAGTTGTTCACACATATAATTATCTTCTACTAGAGGTTGTTCCCACATTATAAATTCATTATCAGGCCTGTAGTAGTAAATCTAGTCACCCATTCATGAAAAGTTGTTAACGCTGTCCTTATCTGACCTTATCTGCAATAAAAAATGCACAATCCTATGGTAACCCCCCCCCTTCCCATCCCAAACCCCAATATAGACTTCAATTGGTCAATCAGGGAGCGTTGAGTCATAACATGTGGTGGTCAAACCAGAGGAAAAGCTCATTTGTGTAATTGTGTACGTGCATTCAAGCGTGTAACACTCGACTAAAAAGATCGAAGTCCACTGCTCAAATGGTACATGTACTTTAACAATATGATGTTCATAGTCTCCATTCAAGGTGCAAGCAGCCAGATTTGGCACCACGCTTTGTTAGTCTTTAATACAGCCGTCCATGTTAACCGCATTAAGTCAAATGTGAGCATTCAAAGTATGTAGTTTCATTTGGCAGAGAGACCTGAGGGTTACGTAACTTTCCGTGCTATTTCACGCATTCAATTCTTCATTCAGCTCTCGTGCTCACTGAGGCAACTGACCACACCCTTTTACCGGAGTACTTAAGCCTCTTCATGAATCTCGCCTTTCACTTCAGGCTCTTGCACTTATGCTGTTGTAGCTTTCGTCTCTTTCGTTCGTTGGTAGTTGTCCTGCCCCCTCGCTCTACAACAAAAATGTTTTTGTTCCTTTACCATGTCGACCGAGGAAGGCCTACATCACGACGCAAAAGACAAAAACACTCGTCTGGTGGGAAGGGTGTTCTGGTCTTTCCTTGATGGCCATCAAGTCCGTTCTGGCCGTTATTATGGGTGAAATTTAGAGCTCATATAATCGATCTCATTACAATGCCTGGTAATATTGCTCTTGTACAGGGTAGAAACAAAAAATCATTGCTTGGTTCTTCTGAATTCGAAGGCAACATGGCTGCAGTCAAGATAAATTTTCCCTAAGGGGATATGTACACCAGACGATTTTTATGTTTGACATTCTTTTTAAATTATTTTTCCATATGTGCAGATTATCCGAAGTCATTCATTCTGGGCAGAGTTTCCTTCCACATTTTCGGACATAAAAGAGCAGTTACTGATTCTCGCCATCGAGGCAAAATCACCAGGAACAGTTAACTCATATTTTTACAAGTGTCGCCATTTTCTGAATTGGCTTGGTCATCAGAATATCCCTGCTTCATTTCCGGTTAAGGATGAAGTTGCGGCTTCGTACCTTTTGCACATAAAATCTACCACTCATTCAGACAGCGTCATTGCCACAACGGCCGCCGCCATTAAATAAATTTAAAAAATAACCCGATAGATTCACCCATAGTGCAACACATTTTGGTCAGTTCCAAAAAATTTCTGCATAAGCCACCGACTAAAAAATGCCCTTTAACCTTGGAACAGCTCAAGGCTATTCTTGATATTTTTGCCAAAGATGACTGCACGCTTATCCAGCTTAGAACGGCTTGCTACATCTGTTTGAAGTACGCTCTTCTATTCAGACATAGTAAAATGGCCGAACTCAAGGCTAGTCACATAACCGAGTTACCAGATGAACGGGGCCTTTGCATTTTCATTCCCAAATCAAAGACGGATATTTTTAGAGAAGGTGATGTGGGTTTCCTCTTTAACACACTTGATAACTTTTTGCCAGTTTCCGACTTGGAAAGTTTTTGGATAGATCTGGCATAAAAATGGGTCAAGATGAGTTCTTTTTTACACCCTTAACTTTTTGTGCCAGTACCAAAACCCACAAACGTACGCAAAACAGACCATCAAGTTATTCTAGAAGCAGGGAGTTGTTTTTTGATGCATTGAAATGTATCGGTATTGAGGATGTAAACAACTATGGACTCCATAGCTTAAGGTCGGGAGGAGCAAATAGTGGTATTTCGGAGGAGCTAATTCTCCAGCATGGTCGTTGGAAGACAATCACAGCTAAGAATAGATATGTCAAAAGAGATATAGAAAATCTCCTGAAAGTATCACAGGCTTTGTTTACTTAGTACATGTAGATTTATATAGCGATGACATAGTTTTGTTTTTTTCGTAAGAAGACAAGTTGTACTTGTACATCCATGGTTGTATTAAAGAGAGAAGTGAAGGGCCGACAAGGCCGAATACGCATTGCTGATGTGCTAAGATAAGAAGAAAAGACCTGAAGGGCTTACAAGGCCGAGTATGTTTTGCTGATGTGCAAATGTGTTGAATTTTTTGGGGGGGGGGTAAATAAATCTCAGCTAAGAGTACGAGTTTTCCATTCGAGTAGTTTTGAATGTATTGGAAAGGATTTATTTTGTCTGTCATTTGCTACTACATGATAATATATTTATAACGATTATGTAATTTTGATTAAAGTTGATGATGACTTGTTATAAGCTTACAGCGTATTGTGCATGCAGCCAAACCCCATGCTGTCTGATTCAAATAATGAATTGAAAATTCCTGTGTTCTTGTGTGCCTATGTTGTCGTCCTATAATATGAAACTGTTTTTCATGCGTATGAGCGCAGCGAAGTAGCATGAAATTAAGATTTCACAGACCATACGTCTAATACCACATGAGCTATTTTCAAAATCTATACGCCATATGAAAGGACTTAAAATATTTCACAAAGCTGTTTTGACATAACTACCAATTCCACCGAACACCTGGTTTTTCTGATGCAGCAAAAACTCTGTTCTAGTTCTTATTACATTTTTCAGGCTTTTAATATATGGTTTGACATAAATAAAAGTTGATGAGAAAAGTGTTTCTGGCAGTGGCTGCTGAATGCGCCGCAGCAAATTATAAACCCTTATAAGGTGCTACATAAATGGGTCTCATAAAACAAAAACTTCAAAAACCTGTGTTAAAAATTATAATAAGCACTTTGAGATGCCCTTAGATAAAACACTATATAAAAACTAGTTATTATCATTTTCAATATTAAGGCCTACTATTTTTATGAGTTTGTTATCAATGGTACCTTTAATTTCTCCCTCAAAATTTATATTATCCATTTTGACATCGCCCAGTGGCATGCTTTTATGATGTAAATCAAGCCACCGAATGACAATGCAATTGCATTGACAATGCACATTCCTGACCATTTAGCTCTCGTACGTTTCACACCAATTTTCAATATAAAACTAGAATGCAAATTAACCTCTTCAAATAAGTCAAGCACACAATTAACTTTATAAAATGCCTTTATAGATCTCAATTTGAAAAAAAGGCTAAAAATGTTGCTTACTTTTTGCCGATGAAGACTATGCCATACAGGATGCCCACAGCAACAATGACAAGTGCACCAACGATAGGAGCCAGCCCTTGGCACATAACAATGGCAAATATAGGTAATCTGCAATCAAGATAACAACAAGCTTTAGTTTTAAACTGTTCTGTGAATGTTTTTGTGACCAACTAGAAATTGACTTTCAGGTCCCTATACATATAAACCTGTTTAATGCACTTGTACATACACCAGCGCCATCTATTCCTTTTTGTAATTTGCATACTTTTGAATGCTTTGTTCCAATTGGTACGTACATTCCTAAAATTCTTAAGTATTTCTTGAGAGCAAGCAAGTGGGTCTTAGCGCACTTTACATTTTGGCATACCTTGAGCTGAGCAATTTGATGTATGCTGTGGGGTTATGACAATTTAGGCGCCTATCCGGGTAGAAGAACCCTATCGACCAGAGAGGCATAGGCAGAGAGGATACAAATCTGCCCTGGTAAATGCAATTTGAGTCAATTAACTGTAGTTGCGACATATTTCAATTTGACTTGCACAGTTTTGAAAATGCAAACTATTGCCTTAATATTCTTAGATGGCGATAAACTTTTATACAGCGCAAGTACCAGAATCCAGTCTCCAATTTTGTTTTATTTTGACTGTGACATTTATTCCCATACTGGTAAAAAAAAAAAAAAGTTAATGACTACAGTACAATTTTTCAAAACAAAGATAACCTAGAAATAATTGAAGTAACAATATATTAACATGAGTAAGGGACACACCAATATGGGGGCATTTTCAGAAGCCAGAAGGAGGCTTGTGTTGAAATGCCCGTTGACAAAAACAAACTTTACAAAAAAACTACAAAAGTGAACAACAAACAATTTAACTTAACGGGGAATAAGTTCAACAAGAAAAAAATAATGTAAAAATGATGATAATGATACAATGACGAAAAATAATAACAATATGAAGAAATTTAAAATAATGATGTTAACAATGACAAGAACAAATTATGCAGGATGACGACATGAATATTACACTCCAAAAAAATACAGTTAGTCAACAAGGCAGAAACACACAAGGAAAAAAAGGAATTTAAGCTGAGTATTGGGAAACCAGCAATGATATGAAAGAGGTCTTGTACCGACCCATAGATGACTGGGTTAGTTTTAAAGCCCGATCAAGACCGTTCCACAAGCATGGCCCCTGAAATCTAAGTGTTCTGATAGTGTAAGCTGTGCGGGTGAAAGGAACGTAAAGATTGTTAAAAGATAGAGTGCTGTACCCATGAGTATCGTGAACTGCTGAAAAGTAGGATGAAAAGGTTGAAGGAGGAAGTTTGTTAAGGAACTTATACATGAATATCCCGATGTGAAATTTATTAATGTCAGTAAGAGTTAATGTGTTGAGTCTGGAAAAAAGAGGTGCGGTGTGGTCACAGGGATGTGAAGGTGTGCAAATTCTAATGGCTCGCTTCAGGAGTGTGATCAGAGGAAGCAGTTGATTATGAGTAGAGGATGTCCAGACAATATTACAATAGTTGAGATAGAAAAGAATAAGGGTGATATAAAGAGAAAATAGAGTGAATGGAGGCAAAAAAGAACAAAGGTTAGACAGAACACCTATATTTCTAGAGATAGTCTTGGAAATTGAAGAAATGTGATCACTCCAGGTAAGTTTATCGTTTATGATGACACCAAGAAATTTAGTGCACCATACCTGGGTAATGGGTGTGTTGTCAATGTTGATAGAGAGAGTATGAAGATAAGGATTATTAGATTTATTGAAGAGAATGCATTTGGTTTGAACAGGATTGAGAGACAGTTTATTCGACTTGAACCAAGAGGACACTTTAATAAGCTCAGAGTTGAGAGTTTGAGTGAGAGACTGAAAAGAAGAATCTGAGTAAATGATAACAAAGAGGAAGAATTTTGTAGGTCATTAATGTAAACCAAGAAAATAAGAGGACTGAGTATGGAGCATCAATTGAGGAACACCATGAGTGACAACTCCTCAGCTAAAGGAAAGTTATTTGCAACAATAGTGTATTGTTTCCTATGAGCCAGGTAATTGGTGAACCAATAAGGGCGCATCCTCTGACACCGTAAAAGGAGAGTTTAGAAACAAGAATTTCATGGTCAATAGTATCAATGGCCTTTGATAAGTCCATGAAAACACCAGCAGTACGGAGTTTATTGGACTAAGAACTAGAAATGAGATCAGTAAGATACATGTAGATGAGAGCCATGTCTGTGGAACAGCCTGGACAGAACCCGAATTGTTGGTTAGAGAGAATACTAAATTTGGAAAAGAATTTAAAGAGTCTATTATACACAATCCTCTCAAGTATCTTAGAGAAGGTAGGCAGAACAGAAATAGGGCTGTAGTTGCAGATACATGTATCATGAGGGTCACCACTTTTTAAGACAGGAGTGACCTTAGCAACCTTTAGACTCAAGGGAACGATATACCGGAAGAAAGGGATAAAGTGAAAATATGAGCTAGAGGAGCAGAAATAAGAGAAATGACAAATTTAACAACTAATGAGCGAAGGTCGTCAAAACCAGGACTGGTACCACTATTCAGACCTTTACCAATCTCAGTCACCTCAGAACAGCTGATAGGTAACAAAAAAAGAGAAGGATTACTGTTGGGAAGATAATCAGTCAAATGAGCATTAGTGGGAGGTATTTTGTTAGAAAGTGAAGAGCCAATGTTAGTAAAAAAGGATTTGAAAGAGTCAGCGATAATCTCCGGATTAGAGACCATTTGATTACCAACAGAGAAATTGTCCGGAGTTGAGGCCTTTCTTCCTTTGCCAAGGATCTTATTGATTACACGCCAAGTGCTTTTCATGTCGTTCTTACAATTCTCAAGCTTCTTGGCATAATGTGGCAGTTAAAGAAAACACACTTGTTGTTAAGACCAATTTCTAATTCCCTCTTGCTGAGTGGATGACATCACCATAGAGGTAGAAATCTAGTCCTTAACTCATTTTATTTAATTGTCCAAAAATGCAAAAGATGGCGAGGCAATCATCATCATGACGTGCCTTTTTCTGATACTTTTTTTGTGAAGGTGTTTATTACAGTTATTTATTTCAAAAGTCTCAAATAAGTGAACCGCTGCTCAGTATTAAAAACAAATTCCTAAATGCAGTTATCCAGTTATGAAGTGCAACTCACAAGTGCATTGCCATCATCCTTTCATGTACATTTAATGCAAAATCAATGTTTAAGGCAAAACCAATACTTCTGAGAATCCAATTTATTTGAAATCCTGTTGCAAACTTTAAAAAGGTATAACTTAATAAAGTCAACGTAACTTGCACAGCTCGTGTTAACATGTTTTATCGGCTTTTAGGCTCTTAATTAATCAATACATACAACAATTTTCCTTCAATAAATGACATCCTTGATATTGTTATAGTTTTGTTCTTGCATTTTCAAAACTAATCAATTTACACGGATTACAGGTACATATATTCATTTTACAAAACCTTTATGTGTTCCTGAAAACCTAGTTTTGTGATGTCACAAAAACTTCCCTCTAGTTTTAGCATGTATGTATTCTCAGTCATTGTTTCTTCTGTATTTGGTATTTCTTTTTTTCTTTTTGATTTATGTTTTTGTATGTATACAGGTTGATAACATTTATTTTTTTATTTTTTTAAGTTTAAGTTTTCTCAATCATGTTTCTTTCAAGACATTCAATATTTTCTTGAAAAAGAAAAACAAATCCGGTGCATTTTGTGAGAATGTTTGTAGTCGTTACTTAGTCATGGTTTCATTGTAACAACGATATTCTCAAAACCAGTTATTTAGAAAGTCATCCCCCCATCCCCCCCCCCCCACCCAGAGAATAGTGTGGAGCATACCAAAAGTGGAAAGTCCCGTAAAAATGGATTTTGTTCATTGTGTTTGGGGTCGAAGATTAATTTAATAGCATAGCTGCCAACATTCCAAAATTGTAATTAGGGAATAACAGTGCGAGGACTCGGTCTTCACTGCTTGGTAATGACCGGGGTGGTGGCTGGCCGCTGTTAACGACCAAGCCGGAGGCGCGGTCGTTAACAGCGGCCAGCCACCACCCAAGGTCATTACCAAGCAGTGAAGACCGGGTCCTCGCACTGTTATTCCCATTAATAAATACCTTTTTAACGAAATAAACGGCTAAAATCGTCCATTTTGTAACTTTTCTTTCTCAGCGATACTTTCTTGTTTTGTTAGCCGGTCTTTATATCGCCGTTAATACACCCCCACGTGATCACGTGTTGACCAATCAGAATCCACAAACTGTCCTAGGTATTTATTAATTAGTAATAAAACAGCATGGCGCGTTGGGGCCTTTGACAGGTATGTTATTCTATAGTGTAGCTCCTATTTGCATTTTCTTTGCCTTTGCATTTATATTGAAAAAAAAAAACAATTTAAAAAAAAAATAAAAATCATCTAACGGCTGATTCAGATATCTACACGTAATGTAAATCAGGGAAGGGTTTTCTCATTGCTCAAGGGCTTTTCATCAATGTTCATAATATTTCTACTGACATTGTGTTTCTTTGTTGACATAATTTTAGTGAAAAAAATCATTCCATTTAAAAATACAACTGTACCTAAACAGCAAGCAAACGCCTGTACCATCTGCACCTGCTGACGATCATACTATTTAGTGTCAACTCACAGATTTCATGACAACTCAATTCAACAAGTTAAATAGGCCTTCAAATGTGATCTTTTTGCCATGTTTGTCTGAAAACACGTCCAAAACTGATTGCCAACATATTTGTTGAAAAAATATTTGTGGAAAAAAAGTTTGTGTATCGTAAAGTTAACCTTATTTTCCTATCTGTAAGAATTTGCCAGCAAGGTGTTATTGCTTGCAAAGAGGGGTATATCATAGGGGTTTGTTTTTTATAGGATCTGCCACAACCTTTCGTGCATGCAGATATGGTGGTGAAATAGTATTGAATTGCACTGAAATAAAGTTTTTATTTACATTTCTATTGATAAAACTTTGGAAGTGAGCGGCAGGCCTGGTTATAAAACATTTCATAATAATCATGTGTGAAAAGGGGCTAAAAAATTCCTTGTGGAGAATCCCTTCTTTAGAATTTCGCTAACCCCTTGCACGCACGTCACACGTGGCAACTGTGCCACGCTCACCAATTTTGAAAGTCAGAAGGTATGTGTGTAAATGCTGCAACGCATAAAATTCGCACTTCACTGTGTAACACGGGGAAATTGACTTCCAAAATGGCGCAACCAAGATTATTGTGACCATGGCGTCAGGTGAATTGAGTCAATAGAGCAACATTGTTCCTTGCTTTGCCTTTTTGTCTAGCATCTCCATTAGGTAGCCAATATTTCTCCACACACACACAAGTGTGTAAACACCTGCTATCGGGGACCTCCTATTGTCCCTCTTTTGTTTGTACTCTTAACTGTTTGGCAACAGCTCCCATTGGTTTTGTACATGACTTTCCAACCAAACACCTTCAACTGACTGGTGACCCTATTGTCCCTTTTGTTATAAGTCCCCCGTTTGATACCTACCCACACCATTCCGCGAATTATAAAGAGATGCAGTTGTTGTATGTGTACCGGTAATCAAAGTTATTGGTCTTGTCAAAATTATTTCAGGACAGATGATTGGAATCCATCAGATTATTTTTCTATGGTAGACATTGTTTCCCTTACTGAATGGAACCCAGTTCTCTGATGCAATTACCCACTGATGAGCACTCTTCGGTTTGACTGGCTGATTAATTGGAGCATTTAAACAAACTTAGGAAGCTTTGGAGGTCATTGATGTGTGGTGTAGCTACACCCAACCTTGAAACCACATCAGCCCAATGGAGACCCCCTGCTTGTTTTCCAGAAGACAGCGATCTAAGTCTCTGCAATTTGTTAAGACAGCACTGCTAACTTCTCCCATGGTTTCTCCAATATCAAATTGCAAACAAAGTCAATTAACAGTGGGTGATAAAACTGGATTGTTTTTACCCACTGGTCATCCTGGACTAATTTTGACAAGGTCCCTTAGTGCATATGGTAAGTAGGATAATATGTACAGTACTTACATGAAATACATCAGAGCTTTAAACCAGGCAGGTAGATTAGAGCCCCATTTGTTTATCTTATCAGTCAGTGTGAAGTACTGGCAACAAATTGGAGCCTCTAACATCTCAACAAGTAAACCAAGCACTCTACAACACAGAAATGTGGAGTTATCAGGTTCAAACAAATGCAGACATTGTATTTAAACTTGTATTTATGAATGGAAACCTGATGTCAGTATACTTAAATTCATGGAGTGTGGAGATCAAATTACTCAGCACTTTTTACAGTTTATGCCGGAAGACGTGTAGCTACATACTGTACAAGCAAAACTTTCATTAACCAGAAAACAGGTGCCTAATGAGCCTGTTTTTAAAGTTGTATATGGGATGCTGCCAAAAGAGGTGTGTACACATCAGACTTATTTTGTGGGCACAAGGTTAACACTTGTCATTGATATGCCTTGAACAAAATGGGATACATAGAGCTCTCCCAAAATGGAAAAAGTAAAAAACTTTGATGACTCCATTTCTATAAAATTATATTTGCCACCAGAACTTGAGTCCGATGCATTAAACCATTCAGCCACGACAGCAATATCTTTTGTAAAAAAATTAGGATCGACACACAACACTACGATATATCCAAAACATCAAAGCAAATCAAATCCAAATCTTGCAAAATATGTTCGACTATAATTTAAAAAAATTTACATTCAGCAAATGAGAAACTACTCAAATTCCATGAACGGTCCCACCTCATCAAATATACAAAAAGAGGTCACAAATGTCCGAAAATTGAACATCTTCTGTGCATGTGATATAAAAATCTGGTACTTTTTGGTTGCATCTTATAACAGTGTGACTTATACACAGATGTTTGTAAATTTTTCAACTTTTTTTTTAGATTTTCCGGTAGCGCTGCTTAAATTAAAGCACATTTGCGAAGACTTGCATTTTGTGAAAACATTGTGTGCCATAGACCCCTTGTACAAATGTCACATGCGGCTCCAGTCTGGATTTGGGTGTCAAACTGGATGTAAGTTCACACAGCACAGTAATATAACACACAGAGAAACCAACTCCCAATTTGTGCAACCAAGACTTAACACAGATGACATCAGGTGAATTGGGTCAACCCAAACACATAAGACTATTATGTTCTACAAACAAATATTTTTAACAAGAACTTAGTATTTTGTGGAGGTAAAATTTAAAGATTTTTTTACTCACATGAGATATATGCCAGCAACAATACACATCGGGGAAACAGTGATGAAAGTGAAGCAGCCTGTAATTATACAAACTGACAGAAAACAATTGGTTAGGTTTCATTAATGATATGAACCAAAGTCATGTGCATTTAAGTCTTTGTCAGTCTGTGGAGGTCTTTTTGAAATAAAGTTTCTGTGCATATGACGCAGAGAAGCGCAGTTGATGCCAACAATGCAGGTAACCTTTAACAAATGAAACAAAAAGACAAAATAATGTTCAAAAAAGCTAAAAGTTTCCATTAAATATTTTCTCTGTTAATACAATGCTCCTTCCCACTATTGTCCCAGTTCATGTAGTTCATTGGATTTCTCCAAGTCAAGTGAAAGGGATTCTAGGGTATCCAAATAATTTGATCGGTAGTCAGTGATTTGTCATTCCTTCTGGGCATGCTGGGAAACTTGGCACATCGGATTCCTGTGAAACACTGGTTTCTCAGTGGCAGTAGCGATATTACATACCAGTTTCTCACTGGTACTTGATGTGGATCATAGTGCTTAATATAGTGACGAGCTTTATCTCGACCTTTGCTTTTGGGAGCCACTGTGAGCTGTCCACACTAATGGGTCCATATAGTGTGACATTTTTTAACAAAATGGGAGGTAGAAATAAAAGAGGAAGAGGCTTCTTTCTTGTTTTCCATGCACATTCCAAATCAATTCAGGATTGTGTTTGCCAAAGAGCACGACAAATGTCCTTGTATTTTAGCAAGAACAGGGGATAAGCTTCAAGATTGTTATGTTTGTAACATGGAAATGTTGGACAGACATATCAAATGCAAATAAAGAGAGAGTGGTAATAATAAAAACAAATTCACAAAAATGTTTTCCCTTTATAATACAGTCCCTGTTAAGAATGTTTCCAGGCAAAACCAAGACAACTGTGTGGGTTTTGAAGAAACTAGAGAGGATTATCTTGAAGATATTAGGTTTGTAACATGGACAGACGTTTGTCTCAAAAATGTCTGTCCATGTTACAAACTAACATTTGTACCAACTTAAATCCTACAAGTTCTGTTTGTTTTGACTGATAACTCTTTAAAAGGGGCCATGGGTCTAAATGAAGTAATATTTAAGGAAATCAATTTATAAATTACTTTTCTTATTGCTTTCCAGTCAGTCCTAATGCAAAATGTCTGTCCTCGTTACAAACAAAGTGTCTTAAAGACAACCCTGTAATTTCTTAAATAATCTGCCATTTTTTATATTGTTTGGTAAGCACAATCAGTATCAGCTAAGAAAAGTACCCAAAAAAAATAAAGTGCAAAATATTGTCTTTTTGGTACCCTCCCAGTCACAGCCCAAAAGTTATCAAATGGGTTCAAATGGGTCCATTAGTGTGGACAGACGAATGTCCATGTTTGTTTACAAACGTATGTAAAAGCTTCAATAAACATAAGAAAAACAGACTGTTAGAGCCTACCTCCATGGTTAGAGTAGAAAAACAAAAAAAAACTACTAAGCTTCCATAGATCTGGCTTTTGTTGAAAGATGGTGTGACAGAGGGTGTCTATGGGTACGTTCAGACACAGTACTAAAGTTAGACCAGAACCGCCAGTCTAACTTTTACAAGCAGCAGGGAAGCTGTCGTAAAAAATAAAACCTTGGGTTCAGACAGTCTAGAGTTGAACCAGATACGGTTTATCTTTGGTTTTAAGAGGGCAACACAGCACCATGACCTAAATATACAACATCCGGTATATTTACATAAACCAGCGATGCAGCATTGCTTAGATCATTGGTACACATGTGCTGTTTCCAATTTATGGCGTGTTACATAATACGTAAAGCATCCTTCAGGTCAACAGTCACCGGGGAAGACTTAAAAACGGATGTCATTTTGTCCACATCCCGCAGGACGGTCTAAGTTTTGGGGTTTAAACCTGTTCAGGTCTAACTTGTTTTCCATTTAGACGCAAAAGAGTTAGACCAGAAACGGTTTAATTTGAGTTAGACCAACTTTAGACCAACTTGAGTACTGTGTCTGAACATACCCTATGTTAGAGTTGATTAATTACCTCTTCACTGTTTATATTTCCCCCTTAAGCTCTTCTAGCATCCCTTTAGTTAACTTCTGAAACCCTCTTGTGTAATCCTTGGTAGTGTGGTTATAATCATCCCTAAAATGTAATTAACCTCAGACAGCAGCCTGGAAGCCCAAGGGAAACATCACATATTTGAGTTCTCCAAATGCATTCTTCAATAACATGTGTACCTTCATTTACTAAGTTTTGTCTGCTTTGAGTTATTACTGCTATGGACTCTGTAAGCTTAAACTTTGTTTTATTATTTAGTTGCAAAAAATTGTTAATCGCCTCACGTTTCGACCCTAGCAGAGTCTTTCTCAAAGGCTAATTGACAACCGACATACAAGTATACTGGAGGAACAGAAGCAGTCAAGTGGAAAGAAGTGAAAAGAGAGAGGCAAAAAGCAGTCAGAAGATGCATTTGGAAGTTTTGGAGCACCTGAAAGTTCCCTTTGGCATTAACAGTATCATTAATAGGGGGGACTTCAGCCCGAACAATGAGATCCCCCGAGACTGGTGCTCCAACAATTCCAAATACATTGCTGTAGACAACACATCAGGAAGTCAGATTCTTTCACCAGCCATACCATTGGTACCTCCCATAAGACAAGGGGCCGTGTCACCTGCACCACCATGAATCTCATCTAGCTAATATCTTGCAAAGTTTTGGGTGTTCAATGTATAGGTGAAACAAGAACTACACTTAAAGGGGTTTCTATGGTCATAGATCCACAGTCAACATTACATGCAGAAGCTAGATACACCTGTCGGACATCACTTCAATCTACCTAATCACTCTATTTCTGACATGACTTTACAGGGCATTGAGGCACTAGGTAAGCACAGAGAGACTATTTCTCTGAGTAGGGAGAAACTGTGGATAAGGCACCTCCACAACATTCAACCCCATGGTCTGAACATCCAAGAAGGAAATGATTAATTACTTTTTGTCTTTGCCTTCTCCTTTTTCCACAGATGTCCCCCTTTTTAAACCCGACAGTGACTTGTTCACTAGTTAATTATTTTCCCCCCTTTTTCCATCCTTTAATTTTGTCGTTTGTTTTTCCAACCTCTTGTGGTTAAACAAGACTCTTACCTCAACGCCCCCCCCCCCTGCGTAGCGCTGAGAAATGGAGTAGAATCAAAATGAAAAATTGAAGCAGTGCTGAATACCAAAACAAAATATGTGGATGTCCAAATTTTCGAGCCAACTGGGTCTTCTTCTGGGCTTCTTATGGTAGTTTGTATGCAGAAAAATCTGCATTCAAACCACACGGTGTCAACGCTCCCAACTTGTGTATGATGCGCTGTTCCATATTCTGGCGCTGTGTAGTAGATGATGTCAGTGTCAAGACACACACACGCACATGTAATTGCACGTGTGCGTCAGGCCAGAAAAATGACACGCTACAGGATGTCCCGGGAGGCTCAGACGTTAACTTCTCAGCTGCTCAGTGAAGTGGTCAGCCAGTCGACGCATTGCTAGCAGAAACACAGGTGAATTGTCTAAAGGGGGTTAAACTTCCTTTTGGGCTGTCAATTTTGGAGGGACTGTGGATATACCTGCACGTGTTGCAACGGGGACGATTGCAAGCAAACGTACCAAGGCCAGTGGTATCAACGGAGACTAGTTGTGGGAGGGTGGAGCAAACAAGGCTTTGTAAGATGGATTGGGCCCGACGGAAAGCAAACAAGGGCATAGAACTCCTATCATATTTGATAGGAATTCTACAGCTTTTGCATGTGAAGTAATCAGCTTAGGCATGCCTAATATCACTGTAAACCATATTTCTGATTTTGCAAAAATTTCAGTCTTGTTTTACTTCGCCAATATTTTTCTTAAATTTCTACAAAAGATTGTCCCAATGTCTGATACTATCCATGATCTCAATATTCATCCAAGGCTCAGTTCTGACAAATTTCCTTCATGAGAGCCATCCGATCTACTATTAATAAACAGAGACTTAAAATTACTTGAAGCTAGAATGGCATCATTACAATTAAAGACCTCTGACCTATCTGTACCAGCCAAGTCAGAAGTTTTTTCATATTTCATTAAGTTCAGCAAAATAGAAACATGTGTGTACACATGTTACTATTTTGCTTAAGTTATTTGTTTTGGGTGCTTTTTCTGTCATTGTTTAAAGCAGTCCCCCACCCCTTGACAGGATTAGTCATTATCAACAAAAAAATATGTTTTTTCAATCTGAAAATGATCATAAAGTTTATTGTTTTTTGGAACCCTGGCTCTCCTGTCAACTACTCCACAGAACAAATATTGGTCTACAGCGTACATGTACTTCCAAAACAGGTGTACTTATGTGCATGTTGCGGGGTCCGACTCTTGATGTGGGTATTTCTCAATGTGGTGTCCCCAAGGGTCAGTTATTGGCCCCTAGCATTTGCCATACATATCAGTCCAGTCTGAGTCGGCATTACATTCCGACATGTTTGCCTAAAATATTCATGCTCATCTGGAGTTCAACCCTGCCATTCCAACATGTGATTTGTTCAGGTTTTTCAACTTCATTGCAGATATGGGTAATTCTGTGAAGTTGGGTACACAATTTCACACAGGGTGTGAAATAATGAGAATTTCTTCATATTCATAATAACTGAACCATAATGGATTGGGTTAGGGCAGCACAACATGAATTTTACAAATAAAATGTATTTTCTTCATACATAAGGATGAATTATCACACCATAACATGGTACCAAGTCTTTTGGTATCCCTGTTATCATGTTAAATCAGACCCTTCCTTTTGTCATATCTTAAGAACTTTCTTGAAAACTTTCTTTAATTAACGGCCTTCTGTGTATTTACAGACAGCATTATTGAACAAATGAAATTTTGACTTTTGGCAACTGAAACTTACAGTGATTTGGCACAAATAAGCTGCAGAACTAGTGTACATGTTACATGTAAAATCCACAAACACTCTAATATTGTATGCCTTATATTCACTGATTTTCATACCATTGCATTAGAGATATATATCCTTAAAACTAGTTAATAAAATGCAGACATTTTCCTTAAAACTAGTTAATAAAATGTAGACATTTTTACGGCAATATCAATGGAAATATGCCCCAAAAGGTATTTTCTGGTTTCACCGTTTTGGTGTCCTGTTACATGTTAAACCAAAAATATGTGGTAAATCGGTCAGCTTTCTCAGAAAAGTGAAGAATTTCATACCTTAAAGACCTATTTATAGGTTAATGAAATTATACAAAATTAATAAAAGCACACAGACTACATAAATTTAAGTTACTGGGTTCACCTCTAACAGGACACCAAATTTGGGGGATGTCACACACACATTTGGACAATACATCTTCATACATCAAGTGTGAAAAATACTCCAACTAATCTTTTGCTTTACTTGTGAAACTATCAAACTGCAAGTGTGCAAGACCTATATGATTTAGATCGGGTAAAACTGAGAAATGTAGAAAATGTGCTTCATTTTTGGCAACATGGCACACTCTATGTACCCAACTTCATGGAATGACCCGTATCCATTCCCTGGATGATTAGCTTCCACTAACCAGGATAAAACAACATGTGTCACTCTGCATAAAGGCATGCAACTTGGACTTGATAAAAATACAAGGAAATTCCAATCTTTACAAGACTTTGTACAGTGTTTTTAAATTTTATATGGCGTGAAAGTCAGGTGAAAAACGAGGAAGTTAGCTGATCCAAGGGAACTTTGCATGCCTGTGCATAACTTCATCTTGCTTTCCGAAATGGCTAAACCACCTTATTACATGTACATGTGCCTCATGTAACCAAACAACCAAACAACCAAACAATCAAACTATCCCAACAGTGAGAAACTTCAAGGTTTAGTTTTGACAGCACTAAGTCAATGACTCCCCATTCAACAATTCTTGCAAATCAGTCGACAATGACACATGTAATGCGGCTTCAAAATCTCTAGTCCATTCACAGCTACACTACTGTAACTCTCTTTTTATCAATCAAAAACAACCCACAGACTCTCATGCATCACCGCTTCTTCAACATTTACAATATTACCCATTCTATAATCTTTAAAAAAGATAACAATAAATTTCACAGAACTTTTCAAAACCTCTCTGTTGTTTTTTAGTAATGCACATGCATGAAATATGTCCGCCCCCGAAGGCTTCAAAATATTTGTGCATGCATTATGGAAAGTTAGCTCTCTAGTCTATGGGTCTTTGGTGTGGACTGTGGGCCCAGATTCATTGGACCCTTCCCCTTGGCTCTTGCATCACTAAATTCCCTCAAATGGTCAATACAGACTGGGATTTCCTGCAGCAAGCCATATTAAGGGGTTACATAAAGGCAAAGCCTTTGGTACTGGATACAATACATGTACATGTGTAGGCCTTGGAGATGTAGCACTGCAACCTGTTATGCCAAGCTTCTTTCATGAATCTTGACATTGTGGCAGTTTGGGAGGGGGGGCAAAAAATAAAACAAAATGTAAAATGAGCTGAAAAGTAACAAATAAACACATTAAATATACAAATTCATATACGTAAATGTAACTAAAAGCTAGACAGAATTAGAATCAATGTTAGCCACTTCACGTCGGTATGAACAAAAATCTTTACCGCACGTCTGCACAGTATTATTTTTCTGAACCTTCCAAATCTACTTTTCTTTTTAGATGTCACAATGAAATCCTGACTACAAACCAAAGTAAAGACAACAAATGTTCTCATGCTGGAATCTCAGACTTGCCTTCCATTTATGCAAAATACAATGGTAAACATTGGTTGCAACCTACTGATCTCTTGTAATCCTCCTTTGTACAAATAATTGTTAAATGATTTGGATCAAGAATTCCAGAGCCCTTCGCCCCTCTTTGTATGGGGGAAACGTATAGCCTGGTGGGTGCATTACTATGCACATTACACAATTGACTGTCTGGGGGAGTAATTATATATCAACCGGTCTGCAACTAACAGAGGACGTTCCAAAGTTGTTCGGAGTGTTCATAAAATGTCCACCATTATTCAGTTTGAAAAAGTTTGGCTGAAAAAGTTGTCATCAGACGTGAAGAGTTTAAGCACAGGGCTTTAATGCTGTCAAACATTATGTGCACATGTATAAGAAAAACATTGTTTTTAAAACACTTACTTATTCCACCAACTGCTGCTGATGCACGAATTGAAAATGTTGTGCATTTCCCTGGACTGTCCGCTTGTCTTGAAAGCTGTTGGGTTTGTGGAGGAATTCCAGGGGCAGACATTGTTGATTGACAAGTAATACGTTCCACGAGTTAAAAAAAAGGTGGTACACGCCGTATCAACAATTCGTTATCAGGTAGTTTCTCCAGAGGATTTGTTTATATCGTCGAATAAGAAGGCCTAAATCAAAGATCTGTTGGTGGGAAAAACAAACACTGCAACTATTTATTTTTTTACATAACATCACTATGTAAACTACAATGTATGCAAATCTGAAGACATTTTGGAGAAGAGCACCTTTGGAGTCAGATTTTGCAGGAAGGGTGCCCAAAATACAGACCTGACATTTTGTGAATCAAAATCCCTACATTATGTCAGTATTTCAGTTGAAAGAAACTATCTTTTCCAGCGTAAAAATAAATAGATTTGTAAATATCTTTGTTTCAGAGTGCGCTTTTGGTCACAACTATTCAAACACACTTGAGATCCTCGGGATAAACAATATTTTCCTCCCACTTTCTTGATTGTGTAATTCATTATTACATAGATCAGCACTGCATACACACATTATACTAATTTATTTATTAATTGACAGTGTATATTTTGCTGGCACTGGTTTTGTTTTTAGTAAATGTTATCAACCAGGAACAGCACTGAACAATGAAGGTATCATGATGTCATCAGGTGTTGAGTTACATTAAATCAAATTTTTGGGTATTTTAAAAATCATTACTCCTGAAGTACACAATCGATTTTTACAATCTTACATCCACAAAAAGGTCATAAAAAATTACTAAATGTACACAAATGAGTCATTTCATGTCAACTAAACCCCACCCCTTCAAATAATAGGTAATTTGGATCGAAAGAGCTTATATTTCAAGTTACAGCCCCAACAGACCTTTGGTTTTCATTCTACAGCTGACAGATATTTTGCAATTTTGAATAACAGACAGTCTCACAAGTGTGTCAATACGTTAACTTTCAAATTCGCAACCTCTGGAGAACCAGGCGATTTATTGATCATACAACATGCCACAAAGCAGTCAGAGCGTTCGTACTATCGCACCTTGACTATTGCGATTCCCTACTTTGTGGACTCGGCCAAAAAGATCTTGGTCGACTCCAGCGCATCCAAAACAAAGCAGCCCGACTTGTGGTTGCCCTTCCCGCTCGCTCTCATACCACTCCGCTAGCTTCTGGAACACAAACGAATCACATTCATAACTGTTCTACTGGTCTTCAATTTACTCATGCCCAAAAACTAGAAAGCATGCTGGGGAGATGGCTTTATCTACCTCTGCTACAAAGCTCTGGAATATACCACAACCTCTCAGGAACTCCGTCTCCAATTCTGAGGTCAAAAAGTCCTTCAAAACTGACCTATTCAGCCATTAAGTTTCTTCTTGTATGCACTTTGTATCCTTGGGCAAAGGCACTTTAGCAAATCCTGTGGACTCACGATATTACAGCATGCAAAAGAAAGATTGCATTTTCCTTTATGCCAGTATCCTACGTAGATCTTGAGGGTCTTTTGCAGGATCCTAGCTGTTCCCAAAAGTGCCGCCTTCTGCAGCAGATCTACCATTACAGTTGTGCCTATTTGACATAGATGCTTCTCCAGTGCCTTCAGAATGGTGACAAGTGCTCCAACCACCACAGGGACTATTTTCACTTTCACATGCCAAATCTTACAAAGTTCCCTGGCCAAGTCCTTACACTTCTGGATCTTTTCCATCTGCATAGAAGCTAGCCTTATATCACCCGGCACAGCTATGTCGATGAGATGACACATCTTCTTCGTCTTATCTAAGACTACAACATCTGGACGTCTATGCTCTATAACATGATCAGTCTGAATAATAAAGTCCCAGAGGATCAACAGCATTTGCTAACTTAAGCATGTAAACAAACTGCGCGCGCAACAAAAAAGTACCATCTGCTTAAGCAAAAAATACTTCCGATCAAAAAATTCACAAAATGGCTGACGAAGTCAACGGAGTAGCGTGGCTAAAAAATCAATAAAAATGGAAATGATAGATGGAAATACATGTCAGAAAGCGCCCCTTTAGTCCATAATACAATCAAGAGATATACAGCCAAAATGAAACTTTGTATTACATTGTTGCAATGTTTGATCCACATTTGGTGAAACTAAAAGTTTTCACAATGTGTTTGTACAAATTTTTACATGCAGTAGGCTATATGTTGCCACAAAAAATAACTAGCTGCCATGTTTCATAAATGTTGCTGTACACTTTTAAGACTGCTGGGACTGAACTAGTATAAAGTTAACTTACATTAACGACTCCGTAATTCTGAATGGATCAGAAAGGACATTTCTTTTGTCATATTTCTTATTTCTTATTTATTTTAAAGATCAAAGTGAGTCAGGTGAGTCGCTGCTCCCAAATTATGGAACAGTCTCCCTCCCAACATTCAAAATGCCTCATCCTTAGAAACATTTAAATCTATGTTGAAAACTCACTTATTCAAATCTCTGTAATACATACCTTGCCCCAATCTGCTGCTTGGTCCACACAAACTTTCTGTTGTATTACTGTTAGTTTCCTTTGTATCTTGCTAACTTTTTTGTTTGTGCACTCCATGTCAGTTAGTGTTTTCTACCTGTAATTTTGTTTCTTTATTTTTTGATGCAGTTGCCCTTGTCTCACCTAATAGTCTATGTAAAAAAGTCTCTAGTGGAAATGTATATAGTGCCCTCTATTGACAGTTTTTCCCACATGATTCCAATCACTTGCTAAATCTCCATGTTTTTTATCAATGTTCTCCAATAATTCGTCAAAATCATTTAAAATCACTGATCAATCCTTGTCCATCAACCAGTATATTCCCGCCCCGTGCGTGCAGTATAAAAGTGAGTAGGACCTTATTATTTTATTATTTTATTATTTTATTGGTTCATAAGATGGGCTATTGAAAGTAACTGGGGACTTGTTTATAAATTACATGGGTTGCTTGGGAAATTTGTTATTCATCAGTTATGTTATACACTGTACATGTAGTAGTGCCGTTACTGAATACCTTGCCAAAGTTGTTGATTATACTATATATATTTCTTGCCATTTGGAGGTTCTAATATTATTCCATTTCTTCTGAAAGTTTACCTGCCAGTAAAGTTACCATCCTAGTTATTAAGCCTAGATTATTTTGGGGTTATAGTTGATCCTGTTCCTGTTATAGATTATTGGTGTAATTTGAAGTCTTTATGGTTTCCATGTAATAATCTGCGCCTGTAATTTATTTAAACTCATTAGGATTTGTTGTTCTTTATTTGTAGAACCACGGGTAAAGCTCACACTGGTAACACTCCCTGTTAAACGACTCCAAGAAATAAATCAAAGAAGTTAATCACTGGTCTGGTTGTCACATTTTTTCATGGTCCTTCGAGCCGGATTCGAACCAGCGACCTATGGATAAAAATAGAGTTCGACCATCCAGAACATCTCGACACCCTCAACACCTGCAGGAGTTTGTGATGGACAGCCTCTCCGACAGCCATATCGGTGATGATTCTAAATCAAATAAACATTCCTCCAATCGAAGTCAAGGCAGTTCCAAAGCAGAGTCAATCCACGAATGCCAGCATTCCTCTAAACGAAGTCATCAGCCACGCCCAGAATCCAGCAATAGAAGTTGGCACGCCTCTAATCGAAGTCAAAGTCTCAGCTCCAGACGAGAGTACAGACTACCAAGCCGGCACTCTTCAAGACGAAGTTCTGGCTCGAATCAGTCTGACTATTCTAGAATCTCACACACATCAGCCCTGAGTGATGCAAATTCTGCCAAACTTCGAGCTCTTCGTAAGAAAACGGAGTACGAGGAGTTGCAACGTCAGTTGGAAGAGGATGAGGCTGCTGATAAAGAATTGCAGATAATAGATGATCAAGCTCGGAAAGCCCGTCTCCAGGCCGAAGAAATAAAACGGAGTGCCTTGAGAGACCGTGAAAACCTGACGAAGAAATTATCCCGCCAAAGAAGATTGAGGATTGCCCAGCAAGAAATGACTGAGGCAAATGCTATCAGTACCCTAATAGATGATACATGTGCTTCCTCACCACTGAAAGGCAGTCACATCATTGACACCCAAGCCAATGCACCCACACCTGCTCCTGAGACAACCAGTCACATCTCACCTAAGCAAGATCTTCTTCGTTCAGCAGAGGACTCTCCCCCCTTACCATCTTCACCAATCACCATACCCCCTCCGTTAGAACCAACGGCACCCACAGTCATGGATCTCCTTGTTACCTCATCACATGGTATTCCAAAGCCGACTCTGCCTAAGTTCTCTGATGGGAAGGAAAAGGATTTTGCCTTGTTGAAGATGGCTTTGGAGAATCTTCTGGACGTGCACCCGCATCTCACCGAACACTACAAGTTCCAGGTGATGATTGACCGTCTGGGGGGCCAAGCTCAGAAACTAGCCAAAGCGTTCATGTATTCCAAGAAACCGTACACTGATGCCCTGTCTGCACTGAAAGATAAATATGGACAGCCCCGACAACTGCTACAAAGTGAAATCCGAGCCATTATGTCGACTCCTTCAATTAAGTATGGAGACACCAATGCCCTTTGCGAGTTCTCCCTCGATGTATTGTCCTTGGTAGGGATGCTGAAGGCCCTAGAGGGTGAGGATGACGTGGAGCTGAAGTGCGGATCACACATAGATCGACTTCTGAGTAAGTTGGCCCCAAGCATTGTCTTAACAAAGGCATACTTAAACCCAACTCCAGTCAAACCTACACACTTACCCAGTTCTCCCGGTGGCTCCAGGTCAAGTCCCAATCTCAGAGTTTTGCGCACAGAGCAGTGTCCGGCAATGAGCCAGTGAACCCCACTTCCTATAGACGACAAAGCCATCAGCAGCCCCAGAAGAAGGAAACTCCAACTGCTGTATTCCTGTCAGAGTCCAATCCCAAGGCTAAATCCAAGAATAAACCTAAGCCATTCTGCCCCTTCTGTGATAGCAAGGAACACTATCTTGGAGGATGCCCGGAGTTGAAGAAGCTAGATACTGACCACATCGTCAGTTGGATCCAGGAGAAAGGACGCTGCTGGAAATGCGGCCGAGCACATAAGCCTGAGGAGTGTACCCTGAAAAAAACCTTGCCACTCATGTAAAGAGGTTCACCTAACAGTACTACATGATGCCGCTCAGAAGGCTACCAGTCATGTTTACCGGATACAAACCTCCAACCAGGAAGTCTTCATAGACAAACCCACTCGTCCGCACAACGTCATGTTAAAGGTGGTACCAATTTTCCTTCATGGTCCAGTGGGTACTCTGGATACGTATGCCATCCTTGATGATGGTTCAGAGCGAACCATGCTACTTCAGTCAGCAGCAGATAAACTACAGCTCGGAGGAAAACCAGAGACCATGCTCCTACGAACAATCCGTGATGACATTGTCGAATGCCATGGTCAATCTTTATCCGTCCAGTTGTCTCCCAAACATCAGCCTGAAGTGAAGTTCATCATCTCCCGAGCCTTCTCTGCCAGTAACCTGTGTTTATCCGAGTATACCTATCCAGTGGAAACTCTACAGCAACAGTACAACCACCTCCGCAGCCTGCAGCTACCAACAATCCAGAATGCATGTCCAGTAATACTCATTGGCTCCGACCACACAGAACTCATCGTCCCAATACAACCCATCACCTTTGGTCCTCATGGAGCACCAGTCGCAATCAACACAAAGCTTGGTTGGACCATCCAAGGACCGGTTAAGATTGGGAGGAAGCTGCCAGAGCACAAAGTCTTCAAAACTTCATATTTTCCCTAACAGACTACCTTTTCCAAAACGTGGAGAGACTCTGGCAAGCAGATGTTCTACCATATGTCAGCGAGAGGCATGTTACACGCTCAAAGCTGCATCAACAAGCTGTTCAGTTGCTGGAGGAGAAAACAATCCGGATGGAGGTTGAAGGGATACAACGCTACGCAACCCCTCTTCTTCGAATCAGTGATGGCGTCCGATTCAACGCACCTAAAGAGGCAGTTCTTCCCACCCTCAGGCGGACAGAGAAGCAGCTTGAAAAACATCCAGTGTTGGCTCAGAAACATAATGAGCTTATCACCAAGCTTGTTGACTCGGGCCATGTTCGAAGAGTGAAAGCAGATGAAGCAGCCAAATCAGAAGAGTCATGGTTCATTCCACATCACACCGTTCATCACAACAGGAAGTATCACCTTGTATTTGATTGCTCATTTAAGTATGACAGCCTAGTTCTAAACGAACATCTACTGCCTGGTCCGTCCCTTGGTGCTTCCCTAGTTGGCGTATTACTACGCTTCCGTCAGATGGATGTGGCAATCTCTGGAGACATCAAGGCCATGTTCCACCAGGTGAGGTTACTGCCTAGTGAAAGATCACTGTTTCGTTTCCTGTGGCGGAACCTAGATGTGAACACTGAACCTACAACCTACGAATGGCAAGTCCTGCCATTTGGATCTACCTGTAGTCCCTGCTGTGCAACCTTTGCCCTGAGAAAGCATGCATCTGACCATCGCAATGACTACACTGAAGTTGCCAACTCGATAGACAAGTCTTTCTACGTTGAAACTGCTTGGATAGCGTCCCTGATGGTGCAAAAGCCAAGTCCCTTCTGAATAAGATGCGAGAGCTGCTGGCCAGCGCAGGATTTGAAATTCGTCAGTGGGCTAGTAACAATCCCTCAGTGGTAGAAAATAACCACCCGAAGCTCGATCTGATGGTTGTGAACTTTGGCTGACCTCTTGTGAGATAAATTCGCCTGAACCAACACTTGGTCTGCAGTGGAATTGCAGCACAGACAAATTGCAGTACCGGAGCCGCAAAATTGACTACGAGTGTCTAAACATGAGGAACATGTACCGAATCCTGGCCAGCCAATACGACCCGATTGGTTATCTCACCCCTTTTACAGCACGAGCAAGAGTAATCATCCAGGAGTTGTGGAAAACAAAGCGCTGCTGGGATGATGCCCTGGAGAGTGGTGTTATTCGAGATAAGTGCCAAGCATGGGAAGATGAACTACCTAATCTGACAAGCATCCAGTTATCCCGCTGCTAAACCCCACCTTCCGTATGTCAGACTGCAGTTGGTCGTCAGCTGTACGTGTTCTGCGACGCCTCAGAGAGAGTTTATGGAGCTGTGGCCTATCTCTGTACCAACGATATCAGCAGCAACGTCCATGTAAGTTTCGTGATGGCCAGGTCGAGAGTTGCCCCAAAACGCCTACTATCCATGCCTCGATTGGAACTTTCTGCAGCCTTAGCAGGAGTCCAACTTTATGATCTACTTCAGAGGGAGCTTACTCTACCTATTGATGATGTTGTACTATGGAGTGACTCCACTACTGTCCTTGCCTGGCTGCAGTCCGAGTCCTGTAGGTACAAGGCGTTTGTGGGAATGCGAGTTGCAGAAATTCAGACCCTTACTGATGTCAAACAGTGGCGCTATGTTGACACTAAAAACAATCCAGCAGATGATATCACTCGAGGCAAGACTCTCCTTGAGCTTAGCAGGGCATCTACATGTAGATGGAGGGATGGACCCCCCTTCCTCTTGTCTTCATCAGATACCTGGCTGGCTCATCCTCCTTCACAAACTGAAGATGAGACAGAGAATAGAAAGTCAACCTTCTGCGGTATGGCTACCATGCAGCCAGCTAACATTCCTGACCCAGAGACGACCTCATCTTGGCTGTCAAGCAAACCCTTGATGGGGCGGCCAACACTGTTAAGCCTCCTGAGTTAACAGCCGATGAAAGATCAAAGATAGAGCTGCTACTTTATCAACACGCCCAATATGACAGCTTCCCTGAAGAGCTGGCCTCCCTCAAGGTAGACAAGGACCTTCCTCGCAATAGTAGACTACTACAGCTTGCCCAAGAGTATGATGTATCCAGTGGTCTTATTCAAGTAGGAGGGCGTCTCAGACGATCGGAGGACATCCCTGTGGATCCTTAACACCAAATTGTGATGGATCCAGCGCACCCCATTGTTAAGCTGATTATCCAGGATTATGATGGGAGAACCTTACATTATGAACAACGACTACTTGCAGAGATTCGTCGTACCTTTTGGGTTCTGCGGGGAAGGGAGGCCATCCGCAAACATCAACGAAGGTGCCTCAACTGCCAGAAGTGGCGAGCTCAACCCCATGTTCCCAGAATGGGTAATCTTCCACCATCACGTCTTCGCCTGTACAAGCCAGCGTTCTACTCCACTGGAGTGGATTGTTTCGGCCCCATGATGGTTAAAATCGGACGGCGTTCGGAGAAACGATGGGGAATCATCTTTAAGTGTATGACCTCACGTGCCGTTCATCTCGACCTACTAGACAGCATCGATAGTGACGCCTTCCTCATGGCCCTCAGACGATTTATCTCCCGAAGAGGCAAGCCTTATGAGCTGCTGTCAGACTGTGGCACAAACTTTAAGGGAGGTGACGCTGAACTCCAAGAGACATTTTCCTCCATGAGTCCCACTCTACAGAAAGAGTTAGCCAAACAACAAGTGTGGTTCAGTTTCAATCCCCCGAATACCCCACACTTTGGAGGAGTATGGGAAAGGGAAATAAAGTCAGTCAAGGATGGTCTTCGAGTTACTCTGAACAATCAGACTGTCTCTGAGGCTGTTCTACGGACAGTGCTCATCGAAGTACATGTAGAGGGCATCTTGAACTCAAAACCACTTGGATATGTCTCATCTGACGTAGCCGACCTTGACCCAATCACTCCAAACCTACTGCTGTTGGGCCGAATGGATACATCATTACCTCAAGTTGTTTACCCGGCAAAGGATCTACTGGGCATACGTTGCTGGAAACACAGTCAGGTGTTAGCTGAAAACTTCTGGTCTCACTTCATACAATTCTACCTCCCCACTCTCCAGAAGCGTCAGAAATGGCAAAGGGACACCATAGAGCTGAAGCCTTATGATGTTGTCATGATAGTCGACCAGAACCTACACCGAGCCCAGTGGCCAATTGGGAGAGTAGAAGAAACCTTCCCAGGAGTTGATGGACGTGTTCGCACTGCCAATGTGCGCGTAAAGGACAAGGTGTATACCCGTCCAGTTGCTCGGCTAATCCGACTTCCAGAACTGACAGATGATAAAACACCAGTTAAGGCCTGATTGAGGGCTAAAGACATTCTAGAGCCATTTTAGCAAGTAAATTTAGTACCCAAATTTAGGGGCGGCTGTAAAAAAGTATCTAGTGGAAATGTATATAGCGCCCTCTATTGACAGTTTTTCCCACATGATTCCAATCACTTGCTAAATCTCCATGTTTTTTATCAATGTTCTCCAATAATTCGTCAAAATCATCTAAAATCACTGATTAATCCTTGTCCATCAACCAGTATATTCCCGCCCCGTGCATGCAGTATAAAAGTGAGTAGGACCTTATTATTTTATTATTTTATTGGTTCATAAGATGGGCTATTGAAAGTAATTGGGGACTTGTTTATAAATTACATGGGTTGCTTGGGAAATTTGTTATTCATCAGTTATGTTATACATGTAGTAGTGCCGTTACTGAATACCTTGCCAAAGTTGTTGATTAAACTATATATATTTCTCGCCATTTGGAGGTTCTAATATTATTCCATTTCTTCTGAAAGTTTACCTGCCAGTAAAGTTACCATCCTAGTTATTAAGCCTACCCTATTATGGGATTATTTTGGGGTTATAGTTGATCCTGTTCCTGTTATAGATTATTGGTGTAATTTGAAGTCTTTATGGTTTCCATGTAATAATCTGCGCCTGTAATTTATTTAAACTCATTAGGATTTGTTGTTCTTTATTTGTAGAACCACGGGTAAAGCTCACACTGGTAACACTCCCTGTTAAACGACTCCAAGAAATAAATCAAAGAAGTTAATCACTGGTCTGGTTGTCACATTTTTTCAGTCTACAAGGACAGCACCATATGGCACTTAGAAACGTAGTATTAAGCGCGGTATAAATGTTTGTTATTATTATTATTATTAGTCATAATAAAAAATGTGTCAGTCATGTCCGTTCCCTTTCTATTCTACATGTACAGTTGTATTGCAACATTAATGACGTTATTTTTCCCAAGTTTGATTTGTTTTGGCAAAATGTACGCACCGTATGAAATATGACCGATTGTTAAATATATGTCTTTACTGTAATTCAGTGCAATTTTCCAGCCATGCCTTTTGAGAAAACTCTTCTTTTAACAGGATAATTACACTGATTATCATGACATTATCGTGACTATCCCCCGAATTACAGCGGCCATTTTGACACAACATGACTTGCTTTTTAAAAGCACAAAAGCGAGTGTTTAGGGCTGCTTTTTTTTTATAGCTTTAAGCAAAAAATCATGCTTAACGGAGGCTTTGAAATAGAAAATCGGTTAAACAGGCCCATTAAACACAAACTCAGGGCCCTGGTGGTACCTGCTCAGGCATACCAACCAGATCTGGTGAAGGACTTCCCCTCTGGGTGTTTGTCACTATTTCGGCGTTGGCTTGATGCTCCATACATGTAGCACTCGTCATTAAAATCACAAAATTGTGAGAAAGTTTGTAGTTTTAGGGGAAATTACATACAGCAACTATGTAGAATATTCAACCCTACAGCTGTATAGATGCTGCTCAACGCTGGTTGCAATAAAGATGTTCTAAAGGACGCAGATGATGCGCGCGTTCGTTCACTGATACAATGTACACTGGGAACACTTTTCCACAAAAAATAGCAACAAGGTCTTAACTAGTTGTCTTCAAACTTACCCTGCCGTGTCTACCAAGTAGTACCAAAAAGGAGTTAACTCTTGGTGTAAAATAAATGGCAGGAAACAAAATTTATCTTCAATAGAATCGAGAGTCGATCTGAAGCAGTGCTGTTTGTCTCGCCACCATATTATTAATATTATAAAATGACTAGCGTGAGACCCGCGTGGGTCCCGCTAGTTGAATTAATATTTAAACAGGCCGTTTGTCCCGCATGTTGAGTTAATTTTAAATAGGCAGCCCCCGTTCTCAGAGGGAAGCAAGTGTTTTTCACACAATGTTCTCCCCGTAAATTGAGGCTTTCTCTTTGTTCTCCAATAATATGTAATCTGCAATGAACGCAATCTTTGATGACAATTCTATTTTGATTGGGCAGCCCCCATGTTCAGTTTCACAAAATGTTTCTTGTCCCTATAAATTTATAACATTTTTTTTAGTTGTTCTCCAATATAGATTTAGCTGCAATGGATGCAATCTTTGATAACATTTTCCATTTTGGACTCCCTGCCCCCCCCCTTTTGTTTTAGCAACGTCCCCGTTTAATACACAAATACGAAACGTGGACCTCCCCGCTCTGTGTCAAAACAGTTAAGCTAGTTAAGCTAAGAATAGCAAGTTTAGAATAACTTTATTCTACTACAAAAGATGTTTATTTTGAGTTATGCACTACCGGACGACGTATCTACCCGCCTGTGTTTTTGTTTGTAATGTAAATCACCGTAAAAAAAAGTAAAGAATGTTGGAAAAGTGAGCATTTATACCTAACGTAAAGCCTTGCTGAATTTCAAATAGACAAAGGAAGCACACGGTTTTGGAAAGCCTTTTCTTTGGATGATTTCAGCTTCAAAACTGTTAAATTCTTGCGTTGAACCATGGTTGAACAGTGTGTGATCGCGGTCATCTGGCCCAAATGATCAGTTGTGCAACTCATGAATAGTAGGCTCCTACTTACAACATCGTGCACATCTTCCTTGTGAATTTCCAAAACTTGCTGGAACTTTCCTTACTGGCTTTATTCAGCCACTCGAAGTTCTCTGGTACAAACTCTGGAATATTTTTCACAGATTTCGAGAAAAAAAAGCATCGATCGAATACACAAATGCAACGATCTTCATGTACCGTACCGCACTTTTCTATGGCGGACGTTATGTTTGTTTACATTTAATACCCACAAAAGAGGTCACGTGACGCAGATCGCGCAATCGGTCCATTGTAAAGTACACATGTACATAAATCTGTGAACATTTATGTTGTTCTTTTTATCAATGTTGAGCTGGGGCTTTATAATATAATTATAAGATAAAGTGGCAGCCGGACGCCGCATATTTTGTTCGCAAGATTAAAAAACTTGGTTTTTTTAAAGTTAAAATCATGTGATGGTGTTATATACGGAAGCCGGCTAGTGCCAGGAGATAAGAAGTGGAATATTTTTTTTTGTGAGCGCGAAAATATTGTTTTGTTCAAATTATCTGGCGGTCGCCCCTTATTATGTGGCGGCCGCCACATAAATTTCTGGCGGCCGCCACTTATTATTTATTTAAGTTATGGCCTAAATTTCAGACAGCATTCCTTTTAATCTCTGGATCATTCAGGATTCCATTGTATATGCCTGTACGTGCACCCCTCCCCCTAACGAAACTTAGCCGCTAATATTTACAAATGTGTCACCCGCTAATTTTTTGACAAAGTGTTGTGAGTCATACCTGTTTGAATAAAAACTACGAAGATTAAAGTAAATGATTCTACTTGCAACTTGTCCGAGTCTGAAAGCAGTCTGCTCATAAATCTTGTATTTAATGTCATTATAAATGTATAGCTAATAAAAATCGCCATTAAGTTGGGAAAAAATTTGGGCTTTATCAGCAGTAACACGACGCATCGTTGGGGCATACAATACACACCACACGCACTCAAAATCAGCAAAATAAAGAACAAGCGGTACAGATAATTATGTGGCGGCCGCCACTTTATAAGTGGCAGCCGCCACATAATTAAGTGGCGGCTGCCAGACAATAAGTGGCGGCTGCCAGACAATAAGTGGCGGCCGCCAGATAATTAAGTGGCGGCCACCACATAATTTGTATAAAAAATATATTCTCGCACTCACGAAAAATATATTTCACTTCTAATCTCCTGGCACTAGCCGGCTTCTGTAGTTATATTATAAACATAGTCATTTAAATTTTACCTGTAACACCATGGTCCATGGAGCTTTTTATAGCTCCATGGGGGATGGTAATACGCACGTCTTTCCCTACCGAGTACCGAGGTCAATTTCAAAACTAAGCCTATAGTTGCGATAATCGTAGCCCACATCCTCCCGACGGTCAGAGTACTTAACTCTAAATTTAATAAACTAGCTAAACTAAGGCCCTACACTCTAGTCTTAGTCTTACACTACAGCTGTACAGTACAGTCAGTAGTAGGTACTCTCTAAATCAATCATGGCATTCACATTGTTACCTTAAATATTGTTCAGTCCCTTGAAGTACCTGTGTCTGGGTCCCGTTTCACTTTAAAAACAAGAATTGACGACGAAAGAACGTATTTTCACCTAAAAACCATCGTACTGCATCAAAATACATGAAATAAAAGTAAAACACAGTAAAGAAATTGCGGTGCATGCAGCTGGCAAAGTAAAGTGCGCCCTCAATAAGTGCAAATCCTCCAAGTAAAGAGGTAGATATGCTCGGCGGCTCAGGACGCCTACAACGTATTTTTTTCCCAAACGAGGCCACTTACATACAGTAATACCATAGAGAAAGGACCCACAGATGGTTATACTAAATGAGCGCGGTGTTTATGTATGAAATGTTGCAGTCAATATAATTTGGGGTGAGGGTGTATTTGCAGGGGACACTGAAGGGTCATCATTTTATCATAAAATGGGTTTTTATTAATGGTAGTTTAAAACTGTACGCAATGTTGTTGTGTGTTTAGTGAAAGTTTGAGCGTGTGGCATGCATGGTTTTGGGTTGGGGCCGGGTCGGAGCAGCCCACCTGCCACCCCCCCCCCCCCCCCCAGCGGCACCGTGGGGGGGGGGGGGGTCGGCTGTGCCCCCGCTCAAATTTCCAGTGTCTCCCAAGTATTAACAACTTTAATAAATTTGCAACTCCCATCAGTACCCTCATTTCCATGCAAAAGAAACCAGTGGATTGCTTCTTCAGAAAAGGTGTCATTTTGGTCCACACAATGGAAAATACGTGTAAAGAGATTTGCCTTGACACGGAGTGACTACAAAAACAGTCGATTTTACTTTTGTTAAGTAATAAACTAGTTAATCTGCCCCTTTATTTTAAGTAGTATGTTGTGGCATTAATTTAAATCACATCTCTGTTTCACAATAGACCAATTGAGCGACCCGCGTCACTTGAATAAATTTATAATATGTGAACACACAAGACGTCTTCCATAGGAAAGTGCGGTACGGTACACGATGATTGTTGCATTTAGTTTATTCAATCGAGGCTTTTCTTGCTCGAAATCTTTGAAAACTATTGTACCAGAGACCTTCGAGTTGCTGAATAAAGCCAGTGTTCCAGCAGTGAACTCACCGGCGTCGGACGACTATGTAGCCACCCGTCTGTCATTTTGTTTGTAGACCTAAATCACTGAAAAAAAGAAGAAAAAAAAGATAAACAACGTTGGAAAAGTGGGCATTAATACCTAGCCTTGCAGAATTTCAAATAGGCAAAGGGATCACACAGTTTTGGAAAGCAGTTTCTTTGGAGGATTTCAGCTTCAAAACTTTGGAAAGTGTGTGGTGAGCGCAGTCGATCGTCTGGGCTAAGTCGTGCGCTGTACACATCGTGCACATTATACGGTACTTTTACAATTTTCAAGACTTGCTGGAACCGGCTTTATTCAGCCACCCGAAGGTCTCTGATACAAACTCTGGAATATCTTTCACAGATTTCGAGCAAGAAAAGCCTCGATCGAATAAACTAAATGCATTAATCATCGTGTACCGTACCACCCTTTCCTATAGAGGATGTCGTGTGTGTTTACGTTTTATACCCAGAAGTGGTCACGTGACGTGGGTCGCACAATCGGTCTATTATTAACCCCTTGCACGCACGTCACACGCGCCGACTGTGCCTCGCTCACCATTTTGGTGGTCAATAGGTTTACGTGTAAACGCTGCATCTCCTAAAATGCGCACTTTACTGAACAACTCAGTGACATTGACCACCAAAATGGCGCAACCAAGATTATTGTGATGATGACGTCAGGTGAATTGGGTCAATTGAAGTATTTTGACGCGATCATAATTCATATGATTCGTTTTACGCGGTCTTCATTAACTGCATACAATCTCCGACTATTCTCTGTCGATTTAAGGGTCAGGGTATCTCCCAATTAATGTCACGTGACAAAAGGAGGAATTCCTCCTTTTCCGAAAATATCCGAAATGCTCCGAACTCGTTGTCGTCAACATTCGGACAGCTTCGTTGATGGTTGGACATTTCTTTTGTTGATAAAAATTTAAAACTTTTGCAGACACATCCCATATCGTTTTTATTTTTCCTTTTCCCCCCAACAAATTCAACACTATAGACCTTTCCATTGTTGATAAACAAACAACGCTGGTTGGCATGGACGGCCAAATGTAGCAAAACATTCAAGTCTTGTTGACAGACGTTGTGACCAAATTCAACATTTTTGCAACTTTGTATTTAAAGAAAATACATCTCATTATTGGCTGGTTTGCTTCCAACAAATTTTGAACAGTTTTTGAATATTTGTTTTACATTTTTGCAAACTGTGATTGTCTGTCTTTGCTTTGCATTCATGGCTCCCCGTAGTTTTCCCATCTTGGTTGGCAAAAACTCGGGCTGTGACGTTGCTTTGAGACAGAGAATAGTCGGAGATTTTTGGGTCTGGGAACCAGACTAACCCAAAAAAATAAATGTTTAGCGCTACACCATAGAGTTATATTATACACATATGGACCGGCATTATTCGGGCAATAGTGCACGTCTATGCACCCCGAGGGCCTGTGAGTGACCAGGAGAGGGTCCTATTTCCCGAGGCCGAAGGCCGAGGGAAATAGGACCGTCTTCTGGTCACTCACAGGCCCAAGGGGTGCATAGACGTGCACTATTGCCCGAATAATGCCGGTCCATATGTGTTTTATAACACACCTCAGTCTAAAATGTCATGTGAAAAAAATATTTTCAGGACGCAAAGTTTTACAACGGTAAACTGTTATGAGCATTGTAAACCTTTTGAGGGCGCTGTTTACCAGTCAATAGTTTTTGGGTTTTTGAAACTATTTCCCGCTTTGCAAACTATTTCCCCCAAATGAAGCGCGTGCGGTGCGTTGACGCGCGTCAAGTTCACGGTGGTGCAGATTTCATGCAATAGGCTATATTAGTTCACCCCACGTGACCGTGTTTCAGCCAATCAGGATAAAGAACCAGGGAGAGGTGTGTTATAAATAACTTTATAACACACCTCTCCCTTGTTCTTTATCGTGATTGGCTGAAACACGGTCGCGTGGGGTGAACTAATATAGCCTAGTGCATGAAATCTGCACCACACGCGCCGCACGCGCTTCATTTGGGGGAAATAGTTCGCAAAACGGGAAATAGTTTCAAAACCCCCAAAACTGTTGACTGTAAACAGCGCCCTCAAGAGAACGAAAATGGCAGCGTCTGCGGATCGAGAAGAATCTCCGGCCATAAAACCGCGGTTTACTCTTCTATATAACCGACATTTTGGACTGAGGTGTGTTATAAAACACATATGGACTGGCATTATTCGGGCAATAGTGCACGTGCACGTAGTGCAATAGTGCACGTCTATGCACCCCTCGGGCCAAGGAGAGGGTCCTATTTCCCTCGGCCTTCGGCCTCGGCCAAAAAACCGTGATTTACTCTTCTAACCGACATTTTGGACTGAGGTGTGTTATAAAACACATGGACTGGCATTATTTGGGCAATAGTGCACGTCTATGCACCCCTCGGGCCTGTGAGTGACCAGGAGAGGGTCCTTGGGTTGCATAGACGTGCACTATTTCCCTCATTGCCAGTCCGTATGTGTATACTATGTGTTACACATAGAAATAGAACCTGGAGAACGCTGAGCTCGTTTGCCCTCTGTGGCCCCTCTGTGGACGCGGCGTGTGAGACGCGTATGGCAAAATGTGACGCACATAACCGTTTCTATATGTTTTCTACGTGTTTTCATTGGTCAATGTTTATGACGTGTACCTGCTATATGGCATAATTATCAGCGTACGCGCGTCCATAATTATGGTCTCACAATGGAAGCGCACGGATACTGACGCACTCAGCGTTCTCCGGGATCTATTTCGGGGTGCTACCATAGAGCTGTATACAGCTCTATGGGTGCTACACCAAACTGAAGCTAGCCCGTTATTGGGCCCAAATTGCCAAAACAAAAATAGCCAACCGCGTATTCGCGGAAATGCCAGCTGCGTATTCGGGAAATAGAACACATGCGGTACAGGGAGGTGAAGAAAGGCTATTTTTCACGAAATATCTCTGCAAGAGTCCGTATGTTATCTTAACGAAGTCTGAAAGATTTCCGACAACTTACAACTTTTAAGAATGAAATATTGTAATGTAATACCTATTAGTCCTTACAAATAATTAAACAAAGAAAGCAACATAAATAAATAACAGATAATAAGCCACAAACACAGAGACAATGTGCGTGTATGCATTTTGTCATGCGAAAACGCTATTTAAATACCAAAACGTAAATTGAAAACAATTTGTACCCTTTATTATGAGTAAATGTGGATTTTTGAGTCCAGAATCCTAAAAACCAGTACACTGGGCATCCAACATTTTTGAGCTGGCTAATTAGGCGCACTAATTAGTGCTTAATTAGCAACAAATACATAGACGCCATTTTCACATACAATAACGCACATATTGCTTTGCGGTTGAGATCAGCACCTCTTGAAAATTATTTGTACCCTTCATTATGAGTAAATGTGGGTTTTTGAGTCCAGAATCCTAAAAACCAGTACACTGAACATACCAAATTTTTGAGCTGGCTAATTAGGTGCACTAGTTAGTGCTTAATTAGCAACAAATACATAGACGCCATTTTCACATACAATAACGCAAATAATATGGCTTTACGGTTGAGACCAGTAACTCTTGAAAAGTATTTGTACCCTTCATTATGAGTAAAAGTGTGATTTTTAGTCCAGAATCCTAAAAACCAGTACACTGGGCATACCAAATTTTTGAGCTGGCTAAATAGGCTTACTAATTAGAGCTTAATTAGCAACAAATACATAGAAGAAGAGTGCGCCGGTCACTGTAAGGCAGCCTCTGTCTTCACTTATGATATATTTAATGTGTTTTCAGCTAGATACTTGTCATTAATTTCCCACTAGTGGACTTGTTTTACCAAAACCCTGGTCCCTTTGACTAAATGAAGAAAATTCCAAATCGATTCCTTACAACCCACACCCCACGATCTCAGCACAAACAAGTAAGGCTACTATTCGTTACAGCAGAGATGAACTCACGAGACTCGGCAACCCCAGTGTTCAGCTTTCTGCTCAAGCTCTGTGTTTGGCCAGGTCCCTTAACATCCTTCCCAAGCCTACACATAGAGGATGTAGAGCTGGCAAGAAGAAAAGTCGATTCAAAACTTTTTCTTCTGGTACACAATCCAAGATATTCCTGTGCTCACCACCTCAAGGATTGATTCCCTCCAACTTTCCGCTCCAACATAGATACAATCAACCCTGTGACTGCTACAATCTCCGTAGTCTACCTTGTTCTGAACCTAGTCTTCAATCTGGAACTAAAGTTTGCCTCTGGAACGCACATAGTGTCAGGACTGTTGATGTTGTTGACTATATCGATGAACATAATGTAGATATATAGTGATTTTAACAAAAACTTGGTTTACCAATGATGACTCTGTAGCTATTGGTGAATGTACCCCCTCTGGGATTCACCTTCTTAAATGTTTCTCGCCAATCAAATAATCGTGGTGGTGGCATTGCTATGGTATATAAATCTCAACTCAAACTGCACATTAAGAACCTGATTTTGTGTATTCCACTTTTGAACATGTTCATATTACGGATTGTTCTCACTCAATTAATTTTGTTGTTGTATATAGACCTCCACCATCATCTGCAAACGGGTTTTCAACAGCACAGTTTCTGCATGAGTTCGATAATTTTGTTGTTGACATTTCCACCTTTTCAGGAAAGCTCATCTAGGGGATTTCAATATCCATTGGGACAACCGCTCTAATAATGATGTTACTCATTTTTCTACAACTATTGATTCTGTTGGTCTTTTTCAACATGTTATTGGGCCAACTCATAATTATGGACATACTTTGGACTTAGATGTGTGATTTCCTAGATGTGAGGATCAACTTATCAAAGAAGCACAATGTACAACTCACGAAGCACTCATGTCTGATCATCATGTCATATGCTTTACTTTGGATTTACCCAAACCAAAATCAATGCAAGTTACATCTACACTGCGCGACTATCGCAGAATTGACAAAATCAATTGTTTGCACAATCTGTGAGTGATTTCATATGTAATCCTCCTTTTTATAATGATTGTAACTTTCTGTTTGAATGGTACGACTCCAGTATGAAAAGCCTGCTGGATAAACACGCTCCTTCAAAGACCCGGACTTGTAGCCTTAAAACTCGCGTGCCATGGTACAATGAGTCAATTCACCGTGGCGCGTTGTAAACGCCGCCAAGCAGAACGTAAGTGGCGAAAGTCAAGATCGGATCAAGACCGTGAATTGTTTAAGACGAGAAAAAACAAATGTGACTGTTATCACTGTTTCTGCAAAGGAAGCATTCTTCAAAGACAAACTATTTCTGACCGTTAACACGTTACTGAACAGAAACGTGTAACATATGCCTAACTATAATTCTGCATCTCTGCTGAGCAACAAATTCTCCACATACTTTGCCACAAAAGTTAATACTATCAGGCAAGAACTCGATTTACAACTCAGCTCTACGAGCACTCAATTTCTTGACTCTATGTCCCTCAACTTTCTGCTTTTCGACCAGCCACTAAGGATGAAGTACTGAAAGTTAAATCTACTTCATCAAGTAAATCTAGTAGACTCGATTCGATACCTACATGGTGCCTGAAAGAATGTCACACAACTCCTGCCGCTTCTCACAAATATGATCAACTCTTCGTTATGTATAGGTGTTTTTTCCAATTGGAGCTCACTGTGCCATCATAAAACCTTTATTAAAAAGTCATCGCTTGACAAGATGTTCTAACAAATTATAGACCGGTTGCAAATCTCACGTTTATTGGAAAACTCATTGAGAAAATTGCTTGCACCAGACTCACAGAACGTAAGCATCTCAACAACATGGCTGACCCTCATCAATCTGCCTATAGACCAGGCATAGTACAGAATCTGCTCTGATTAAGGTTAAAAATGATATTATGTTTGCACTTGATCATAACAAAGTAGTTCTTCTCGTATTAATGGATCTTTCAGCCGCCTTTGATACGATTGACCATCAGATTTTACTTTCTCGTCTATCCAAGCGGATTGGAGTCAACGGTGCTACATTAGACTGGTTTCGCACATATACCTAGATGGCTGGTCTGCCCGAGTGGATATAGCCGGTGAACTTTCTAATCCTGTCACTGCTTAGTTTTAACTTCCACATGGCTCTGTTGTAGGCCCAGTAGGGTATACTATATACACGTTACCTATCGGCGACATTACACATCGTCATCAGGTACACCACTACGTGTATGCTGACGACATACAGCTGTATGTATCTTTTGATACGAAAATACCAAGTGAGTTAGACAATGCAATTGCCAAACTACAACGCTGTATTACTGATGTAAAGAATTGGATGACTGTAAACAAACTGAAACTTAACGACTATGGAATTCTATCTCTGCCATTTCAACGGCGCATGTATGGTGGTGATTGTAGTGTCCCTCGCCGCTTGCGCCGTCAATGGCGCATTGTCGCGTTGTGCCGTCGCAAAGTCGCGTCGTGCCGCCGCATTGTTGCGTCGTGTCGTCGCCTACTTTTGTACACGTTGCATAGTGCCGTCGCATAGTCGCGTCGTGCCGTCGCATTGTCGCGTTGTGCCGTCGCATTGTCGCATCGTCGCCTGTGTGTTGTTGGTCTTTGTAGCCGCTTACGCCGTGGACGGCGCATAGTCGCGTCGTGCCGTCGCATTGTCGCGTCGTGCCGTCGCATTGTCGCGTCGTGCCGTCGCATTGTCGCCAAGAAGCAGTTTTACTGTATTATTCAGCGTCGTCTGGTCACCAGTTCTACCGATCTGAAAAGACAGCACCAATTCGCCTATCATTAGAAAGGTACCACACTATTTCTTTCATTGTGTACTTGTTAAGCAATAATTATATACTACTGCTTAACAAGTACACAATGAAAGAAATAGTGCTTCCGTCCATGGCGTATAAGCGGCTACAAAGACCAACAACACACAGGCGACAATGCGACGGCACTATGCAACGTGTACAAAAGTAGGCGACGGCACAACGCGACAGTGCGACGGCACGACGCGACAATGCGCTGTTGACGGCGCAAGCAGCGAGGGACACTACAATCACCACCATACACGCGCCGTTGAAATGGCAGAGATAGAATTCCATAAACGACAGTAAAACCGAATTCTTCATTGCTGCATCTCGTCACAATCACAATCGTCTTCCGGATATCACCTTAAACCATTAAACTCCAGGAATCTTGGAGCATTCTTTGATACAAACATGACCATGTCTTCTTATATTACAATTAGTGTTAGTCGCATAGTCGCAACTTTTCACTTACGCAATATTCGGAAATTTATTGATCAAGATACCTGTAATCACGCTGTTCGCTCTTTGGTTCTTTCACGACTGGATTATCATAACGGTCTTTTGTCCTCTATTCCAAAGTCATATATAACCCATTTGCAGCGTCTACAAAACTGGGCTGCTCGTCTCATATATAATGTAAATAGAAATCACGACTCCGTACCACCGCTTAAAACACTCCATTGGCTCCCAGTCCACCATAGAATATCTTTTAAGTTGCTTCTTTATGTATGTAAATCTCTCAACGGTCTTGCGCCAATGTATTGGTTAATTGTTTGAAATTGTACATTCCCAGTAGAAACCTATAAGATCGACAAGTGACCATCTCCGCCTTCAATATTCCATCACTAGAATTCAAGCTGGCGACAGAACATTTTACCGTTTCTGCGTCCAAGCTATGGAACACACTTCCTATCAATATCAGACAATCCGGTTCAATACATTCCTTCAAAAAGGCTCTCAAGACTTACTTGTTTATTTATTAATGTTTGTATTAATTTGCTTTTTGTTGTTTACATGCTTTGTTTCATTTGCTACCTTTGTAAACGCCATGAGCCTCCTGGGAATGGCGCATTATAAATGCTTTTTGTATTTGTATTTTATATTTGTATTTGGACGCCATTTTCACATACAACAACGCACATAATATGACTTTGCTGTTGAGACTAGAACCTCTTGAAAAGTATTTGTACCCTTCATTATGGGTAAAAGCGGGATTTTTAGTCCAGAATCATAACGACCAGTACACTGGACATACCAAATTTTTGAGCTGGCTAATTATGGGCACTAAATAGTGCTTAACAGTTCAATCTGAGCACCATTGCTATAACGTTGTAGGGGAATGCGGCCGCATTTCGCGGCACATAGCATACACATTGTACACAAGTATGCCCACGCTGTTTTTTCCGACGTTAATGCAATGGAGTTTGCTTGTCCAGGTTTTTACGGGGAAAACTTCGAACATGAATGCGGTGCGGTAGCGCTAATTTTAGCGTTTTAAACTTCATAATAAAAATTGTGTTCTCAGATGTTAGTTTGGCTTTCATTGTCTTATTGTTATGACGTCTCATAATGCTATATAGCGCCCTCTATCGGTAAGAGTTGATCTACATAGAAGGGCAGAATCTTTGCATTTTTAGGGTTTTCGTTCGAAGCCATCGCATGTGAATAGAAGTTATACCACCTAGGTAACGAAATAACTTGGTATGGAAAACATGCTTTCGTCATCGTGACGTCATCAGGTACCAAGTTACGTAAATTCAATGTTTATTATTTTAAAAATCACATCTCATGAACCCTTAGCCCCACTAGTGTGGCAAGGATTTTTGACATCGGTTGAATCCTTGTGTGGCAAGGATTTTTGACGTCGGTTGAATCCTTAGCCACACGTCCAAGCCTATCTTTTGTGCAGCTCGTCCCCCAATCCGCCGCACCGAAACCTAACGGGTGCGGCGCTGGATTTTAACCAACTAAATGTGTCCACGTACCTCTTAGCTTCCCTCCGGTACTTTGGCTGTTGAAGTTGCTAACCTTATTAAGGGCAAATAATCATTTGAATTTTGCTCAAAATTACTCCACACAAATAGATATCAGCTAGCGATCGGGGCCATTTTGATTACCCAGAATGCAATGCCATCACGAAGTCACGAGAGTGCAAAAACAATTCAGCGGCTGTTTCACGTGACAGCTACAGCTAATGAAACAGCTTAGAATACAAAATGCATGGAGTCAGAAAAAGTGCATGCACCAAATCTATGCATGGCATCGGTTGCATGCACGCATAGTTTGGTACTTGCACTTTTTTCTGACTCCATTCTGAAATTGTTTTTATACTCTCGCGCCACACGTGATTTCGTGATGGCATTGCATTCTGGGTAATCAAAATGGAACCGATCGCAAGCCGATAGTATTTGTGTGGAGTAATTTTGAGCAAAATTCAAATGATAAGTACCGGAGGGAAGCTAAGAGGTACGTGGACACATTTAGTTGGTTAAAATCCAGCGCCGCACCCGTTAGGTTTCGGTGCGGCGGATTGGGGGACGAGCTGCACCAAAGATAGGCTTGGACATGTGGCTAAGGATTCAGCGATGTCAAAAATCCTTGCCACACTACAACCTACTCCTAGAACTATGAGGTTTGTTCCGCTATCGTCTCCACGAACCTCATAGAGTGATATGTACAAAATCCTTACTCCTAGAACTATGAGGTTCGTTCCGCTATCGTCTCCACGAGCCTCATAGAGTGATATGTACAAAATCCTATTCGAAACTTTCTGCCCTTCACGTTTACATGGCTACAGTTCTTTTTTGAAATCAGATCTCGCCAAAACTAGGCTCTATGTGTTCTTTCAACTCTGATCGAGCGTTGCACTGGTCCAGAAAATCCACTCCGCAAACTAAAAGTTGTTAAAAAGTGATAAATTCTTACCGTAATTCTGACTCCATTCAAACAGTATTGCAACAAATATGGCGACCGGAGTTGCAAAATTAACTGGTATGCTGCTATGCGGTGCGCTGGTCCTATGGGCTGGTTCCGCGTACCAGTTAATTTAAAAAAATTTAAAATTAACTGGTACGCGGAACCAGCCCATAGGACCAGCGCACCGCATAGCAGCATACCAGTTAATTTTGCAACTCCGGTCGCCATATTTGTTGCAATACTGTTTGAATGGGGTCAGAATTACGGTGAGAATTTATCACTTTTTAACAACTTTTAGTTTGCGGAGTGGATTTTCTGGACCAGTGCAACGCTCGATCAGAGTTGAAAGAACACATAGAGCCTAGTTTTGGCGAGATCTGATTTCAAAAAAGAACTGTAGCCATGTAAACGTGAAGGGCAGAAAGTTTCGAATAGGATTTTGTACATATCACTCTATGAGGCTCGTGGAGACGATAGCGGAACGAACCTCATAGAGTGACATGTACAAAATCCTATTCGAAACTTTCTGCCCTTCACGTTTACATGGCTACAGTTCTTTTTTGAAATCAGATCTCGCCAAAACTAGGCTCTATGTGTTCTTTCAACTCTGATCGAGCGTTGCACTGGTCCAGAAAATCCACTCCGCAAACTAAAAATTGTTAAAAAGTGATAAATTCTCACCGCAATTCAGATCCCATTCAAACAGTATTGCAACAAATATGGCGACCGGAGTTGCAAAATTAACTGGTATGCTGCTATGCGGTGCGCTGGTCCTATGGGCTGGTTCCGTGTACCAGCATGACCAGTTAATTTTACAAATTTTTAAATTAACTGGTACGCGGAACCAGCCCATAGGACCAGCGCACCGCATAGCAGCATACCAGTTAATTTTGCAACTCCGGTCGCCATATTTGTTGCAATACTGTTTGAATGGGATCTGAATTGCGGTGAGAATTTATCACTTTTTAACAACTTTTAGTTTGCGGAGTGGATTTTCTGGACCAGTGCAACGCTCGATCAGAGTTGAAAGAACACATAGAGCCTAGTTTTGGCGAGATCTGATTTCAAAAAAGAACTGTAGCCATGTAAACGTGAAGGGCAGAAAGTTTCGAATAGGATTTTGTACATATCACTCTATGAGGTTCGTGGAGACGATAGCGGAACAAACCTCATAGTTCTAGGAGTAACTCACAACCGATGTCAAAAATCCTTGCCACACTAGTGGGGCTAATGAACCCTATGTCGTAGAGTTGCAATCTTTGTGTGGTTTTGTAGCTTAAAAATAATTTGTCATTTTATTTACAGGCGTAACCCCACTTTGACCTTTACTTCCGGTCCAAAAAGGAAGCTCTAAATTTCAAAAAGTCATATCTCGTAAGCCATGTGTCATAAAATCTTCATCTTTGTACCATTTGTAGTTTACATCACATGTGACATTTGGTTTGAAGAATAACATTTAAAAAAGCAATGTTCGAAGTCCCTTCCGGCCGTAAACGAAGCTGCGACATACAATAACATCGAGCTCATTCATGCTCAAAAGTCACAGAGACTGTAACTGTACTTAAATTAATTGTTTCAAAGACAGTTCATTAAATGTCGATGACAGCTTGTAATGGTTCTTAAAATAAAAACCTTACCTGCGAGTTGGGTTGCTTTGCGGCGGGGTCCTCCTCGCAACGGGAAGTGGAGCAGAAGGTGCGTCGTTGGGGACGGTGGGCCGGCGGGCTGGTGCCATAGGGGTCTTGTCGCTCGTTTGGCCCGTTGTCCGAGGCAGAGATATTTCGTAAAAAATAGCCTTTTCTTCACCTCCCTGTACCGCATGTATTCTATTTCGAGAATACGCGGCTGGCATTTCCGCAAATACGCGGGTGGCTATTTTGGGCCCAATAACGGGCTAGCTTCAGTTTGGTGATGTTGGTTAGTGTTTATGATCTACATGTGGTGTGTATGGTACTTGGTATATCTATAGTTGGAAACTGCAAGTAAGTGCTCACAAAGTGTGCCACTGGCGGTCTGAAGTAGGCCTAGGTGGACTAAGACAGATCAGAGTACTACACTTAGTAATACTTTACATATATATAGATGGATCATGCTAGTGATACAGTAAACTCACACTCACTCACAGTAAGTACAGTACATATAGCTTAATTATAATTTTTAAAAATTTGAAAAGTTAAATTGTAAAATTATGACTATTGATATCGTGACATTTCACGACGTCGCGTCATTTGCAGATGGTGCTGTACAGTCAAGTCTCCTATTTCCTCTGGTCTCCTATTTCCGCGGTATCAGAAAATTTTCTTTTTGCGGCGCCAATATGTCGTCAATGGACGACTTTTATTCAGTGAATCGATAACCAATATTAATATAAATAACCTTCTGCCGATCTGGTAAAAAGAAAAAATCCGAAATGTTAAGGAGATTTTTTTAATTTAAACATTTGTGGGCCATTTTCCAGACCGGGCAAATTTATGCTGACCATGGCTGCAAAAAGTGCCATTTTATCATTTTTCAAATTTTTACCCTAAATGTTGTTCTGTCACTGGGAAAATCAGTGTCTAGATCCCATTTCACTTTTTATAAAAAAACTGACATCGAAAGATTTCTTTCACCTCAAAAACATAACAAATTGTCTGACGTCGAAATAAGGCCAGAAAACTGACGATCGGTAAAAAAAGGAATAATTTCAACAACTTTTGCAAAGGGCGCCCTCAATGTGTGTGTTTTAACATAAAGTAAAAACTCACGCAGGTTAAAGACTTGCCTGCGCAAGTACAAAACTCGCCAGGGTGAATGTGCGCAAATTTCAAAATTGCGCAGTTTAGTTTTCATTTACGCGGTTACTATTTTGTGCTAAATATGGAGCAATTCTGTGAGTGCAGGGGTGTCCTACAGAAATTTGGTACTCCGCAATTAAAATGCCTGGTAAAAGAGCGAAACTCGCCCGACTGGTGGCAAATTAAAAATCGTAATTCATTTAAAGTAAAAAAAATGTCATATTATGGTTGAAGTTAGCTCCATTAATGTAGAGGAAAAGGCTTTGCAGACCATTTAAAAACTCCCGCGGATATATGAGACTCGCCTCTAAAATCACACCGCGCGTATGCTCATTTTCTGTTAGGTTTTTCGACGAATTTAATCTGAAAACTGATGGATTTTGTTCAAGTCAAAGTGGAAAGTAATACTTCAGCAATAATAATAACAGGACACTTTGCCCAGGTTGGTGATTTATTTTTTATTTTGATCGAAAAATGCAGCAAATACCGCGGAAATAGAGTAAAACATCCTACTGACGTAGGGTCCGAGTGAAGTCCATCAAAACCACTTAGGTACCTGTGTACAAATTTTAAATTCCCAAACCATGCAAACAGAGTCAGACCATAGACATGATAGAGAAAGGAACAGGAAAAAATAGCCCTGGTAACTGGGAGGATTTAAAACACCTCTGTTAAAAAAAATGCCTTAGAGGGAGAGTTAGACTCAACAGAATTGCCCGAAAATCGCCTACTGCCACTGGCTTCTCCAAGTGTTTGAGATGAAATAAAATGCATTTAATTGTACTCACGATCATTTTCTGTCCTCCAAATGGATGATTTTTAGGGCCGCCGACAACCTAGCCCCACTAGTGTGGCAAGGATTTTTGACATAGGTTGAATCCTTAGCCACACGTCCAAGCCTATCTTTTGTGCAGCTCGTACAACAAACTGACACCACCGGTGGTGGCGCGCGAGAGTGCAAAATCAATTCAGCGGTTGTTCATGCAACTGATGACACGCATAGTTTGGTGCATGCCCTTTTTTCTGACTCCGTTCTGTATTCTAACTTAGCTGTTCCATTACCTGTAGCTGCACATGCTGTCTTACATGGTAGGTGATTTTCGAGCAATTCTGTTGAGCCTAAGGCATATTTTTTAAAAGAAGTGTGTTAAATCCTCCTGACCGTTGCAGTTACTACATGTTTCAAGCTGGGGTGCTAGTATGACAGATAATGTCAAAATCTCAAAAAAGGAGTACAGTGCCCAAGTTACTGGGTCTAACATAGCCCCATAGTGCCAATACGCTGAACTACCTCCGCTTCTTGGCCCTATGAATGCTATTGCCCAAATTCAGACATCAACTTTCGAAACAAATCGAAGCTCGTCTCTCTCTCGGGGTAAGTAGACTGCTGGAATAAAGACTGCATCAGGAGTATGACGAGTCATAATTGCGCCTTCTTCTGCTGTACAGCGCACATACAGTGCAACAGCAACCATCATGGCTCTGACTATGTTGCAATGTGTTTGTATTAGCCCCATAAAAATAGTTCCATTACGCTGGACTACCTCCGTTTTTGGCCCTATGAACACTATTGCCCAAGTTCAGACATCAACTTTCGAATTGAAACTTTTTTGCCAAAATTTTTCCATCGATGATCTGTTTATCATTGAGCCAGAGTCTCACGTACACTAAATCCGAGGTATAATGACATCATTTGGTGGAACTTTATGAAAAATCTCAGCGCTAATGTACTTGAGACTCTTGAGACTTGAGACGATAAAAAGATCATCCATGGAAAAATTTTGGCAAAAAAGTGTAAGTTCTGATTCGAAAGTTGATCCCTGATTTTGGACATTCGTAGGGCCAAGAAGCAGAGCTAGTCCAGCGTATTTGCACTATTTAAGGGGGTATGTCTGTGTCAGCATGGTCAGTGCTGAGATTTTTCATAAAATTTATATCTCGGATCTAATGTACTTGAGACCCTGGCGCAATGATAAAGAGATCATCGATGGAAAAATGTTTGCATAAAAGTGTAAGTTTTGATTCGAAAGTTGATGTCTGAATTTGGGCAATAGCATTATTAGGGCCAAGAAGCGGAGGTAGTCTCAGCGTATTGGCACTATTTATGGGGCTAAGTCAGACAGAGACAGAGAGAGAGAGAGTGAACAAAAACTGCCCCAAAATTCATCTAATACATTAAATTTACTATCAGTACTATCAACTTAAACTCACCTGAGGTATGCAGGAGATGTTGCTCATTATTATGATGGTATGATTGTGTCTGATGTGGTTCTTCAAAATAGAGAAATTCTCGGCTAAAATCGGAGTCGTTTGTGCGCTGTTTTTCCAATACTAGATGGAGTTCTAATAATGAATGGGGCAAAAATGTTACAAATCTCAAACCTCTATTAAAATGGTGTAAAATGTCATTTTATTATTTATACTCTTTCACTCATAGTGAAAATTGAAACATTGTCATTTGATATCGACAGCAATGCCTTTTTGATTGAATATCATAATTCAGGATTGAGCTGAAATTTTCCTGTACAAAAATGTACAGACCCTTATCTTTTAAATGTGACATCATAGATGTTTTTTGAACGCCAATTTGCCTGCAGCAAAATGCATCAGTTTTCTCTCCTACTTTCTTTACTGTTTTCCAACAAAAGTGTTTGTCTGCTTTTGCTCAACTGCACCGTCTCGCTACTGTTTTTTTTTCCTTCAAATTTTGAGAGTTTGATGAGACTTCGAGTTTTTCCTTTGCTGCCTCTGTAATTGAATAAAATTACATGTAATTCTGTTCTTGCAGTAGCATGTTGTTTGTACTGCTAAAGCTCATATTTGGCTTGGTCAAATTGAGAGTTGCCTGTATTATCAAGTAGCATCGCATCTGATGTTTAGTAATATAGGAATAGACTGTTCTTATAGGCCTAGTGCATCACAGTAAGTGTCTGGATGTGCTTTATGACAAGAAAAATGAAGACTGGAACAGATCAACTGGTGATTCTTCAACATGGATTGAAATATTTTCTCACTGGGTGGTGCAGATTTAATGAGAGGTAAGCTGTTCATGAGTGCTGGGGATGAAAATGTTAAGATGTGTTGCTTGGCAATATGATTTGGTACAAATACTGGGCGGTAGGAGTTGAGGTGTGGAGTTGGAATGGAAGATGCGATGGGATTGGTGGAGATGAATGGGTTTCCAGGGTCATGAGCAGGTACTCTACATAAACAAGTCTAGCTTCAGAGTTTTGAGGATAAGATTTGAGAAATTGGGGGACAGTGTACAGCAGGCTGTTGCAAAAATCACGGTGGCATGAGATGAAAGCACAAACCACACTTTTGGTCTAGATGTTTTCATACTGTAAAATGTTATGAAGGGTGGGTGTTGAGGAACATCATGATATTGTTGACTTGTTTTTTCATTTAAAGATGGGCTCTAATGAGCTTTTAATAAACAAATAATTACATTTTTGTCACTAAGTAGACATCATGGATCTAGTGATTAATATTTTTTGTACATTTAAAAAAATTATTTAGCACTGAAAAATACCGTCCAAAAATGTACAGTTTCGAGCGGCTTTTGCAACTGAAAGTCAAAACGGCTGACAGCGTTAATTGTATGCATATTATGCAGATGACCCCTTGTCGACACTTGATTTGGTGGAAAAGTTTACAAGCTGACTGCTTTATGCCAAGTGGCAAGCAAAGCACTCACAATGCACCAGAGGGTTTCTAGATGTTTGCCCTGAACCCCACGCTGTTAGGGATCAGTAGTCTCTTCACTACATACAACCAAACAGAGATTTGTTCGCTGTGTCATACCTTAATAATAATAACACGCATTTATAGAGCGTTCATTACACTTGGTACCCACAGCGCTTTACAAGAAAACAGGCTCCCGACGTAACTGTGCTCTTGTAGACAAATCCTTAAATGGACCATACCACTTTACTAAAAGGGTCTACAGGCATCAATAGAGATTGCCAAACTTGGAAAATTTGTGCAGCAAAGATGCAAGTTAAACTAACTTTGAAAGTACCTACATGTATGACTAAAAGTATACAATGTATGTTAGTTGTAAACATAAAGGCTTCTTACTTTACATCCAAATAAACTTTCTTAGTCTTTTAAATGGTGCTTTAAGCCCTATAGTATAGTATTACGCATACTCTGTGGTACTTTTCCATACAGTTTTTCCATACTGCATACTGCTTCTGAATCTCACTGTATAGTGTGTACCTATTCATTTTAATGGTGTCACAAAACATTGGTAAAGCTTGCTAATTGTTTATTTGAAAAAAGTTGTAGCTACATTGGTAGATCATGGGACAAACTAGTAATCATAACCTCTGGAGAAAAACATCTTAGTGAGAAAGGACAAATCAAGAGTCTACTGCACTGCAGCACTGCACCAAATAGTGCTGTAAAAGTGTGAGGATGACCATGCAATTGCATGATGTTATTGTGTTGTAATTTTGTGTTTCCAATGTGGCAGTTGTTTTTTAATGTTTAAACGGAAAAAAATTTCTGACCTTTTTCCAAGGGTCGAACATAATGCCTGGAACAGTGTTGATTTTCCAAATGGTTTTGAATGGTACATACATGTAGGTACATAAGCTGATACAAAGCCTTATGGTGAGGATCATTCCAAATGGCAGTACAGCTGTGGTCAATCAATAGACCCTCTATGATATGAATGGTTTGGAATAGTTATAGCTTGATATCAACACTGTTCAAAAAATAATATCATGTCTGTACAGTAGCAATTTGTGAGTTGGGAATTTTGAATGGTTTTGAATGGTCTAGAAGTAGGAGGGTTAAATCATTAAGCAAATAGATAAAGGCACTTATAATGGGAAAAAGGCAGTTGGTTCTTAGGAATCAACCATTGAATAGCAAAGTTTTGAAATGGTTTTGAAAACTTCCAGTGACTCTTCAGAACGGATTGGATAAGGGAGACAGTTCCAATGGCGTGGGGCATGTGCAGCAGAGTGCACCTACATACAGAACCACCAGGAGTGTACTGTCTGAACCAGAGCGAACGCCAGGTCAGCCAGGATGGTCAACCTTGATGAGACTGGTGAGGTACATGTATGCAGCGGCAGTAGTGGAGACATTTGTAGATAATGCTTAGGATCTTAAAAACAATTCGCTGATGGACTGGGAGCCAGTGTAAATGATAGAGGAGTGGGATAAACGTGGTCATATTTTTCACACTTGAAAATCAGCTTGGTAGCCCTGTTTTGAACACGTTGAAGACACTGGATGTTAGATGATGAAATTCCTTGGAGTAGTTCGTTAAAATAGTAGAGCCTTGATGTACAGTAATGACTGCCCGAACTGCCTGCTCACATACAGTACATGTAGATGTTTTTTTCTTCAAATGAATGGCCTTAAATGCGTCCTACTGTACATGTAAGTTGCACAGATGGAAGTGGAGGAAACGACAAAGGAAAGACACAGGATGGTTCATCATCAGCACAAAGTCAAATTCCATGGCAAGGTTCCGCCTTGTCCGCACAGGTGCAATGATCTCATTGTTGATTTGAAATGAAACATTTGTAAGTTAAGGAAGTGCACGAGAATTAGCAACCATAAACTGAGTTTTATTACTAATAATTTTGAGCATGTTGTGCACTGTCCACTTCTGAAGGTCTGTGATGCACATGGACAAGGACGAGAGACCAGCTTCGATGGCGTCGAGACTCCTAGGGTCAACTGCAATGAACTAGTACATTGTTGGCATCGGCATGATATTGCACATCCTCATGCTACTTGATGAAGTTAGCAATAGGACTGGCACATAGTGAACAGTTGTGGGCCAATTACAGAGCCCTGTGGGATGCCGAAGTCAAGTGCTTGGGGTTCCAATAAATCACTAGTGACTTAACACAGGTAACTCTGCTTATCTGATTGCTGAGGTACCCGAATCATGACACAGGATCGTCAGAAAAGTCAAGTCTCATTGACAGGCACCGAAGTAGAATGGAGTGGTCAGTGGAGTCAAACGCTGCAGACAGGTCAAGGAACACTATCATGACAGCTCTTAACACATAGTGTACATTGTACACATCCATGATTGTCATGTGGGTTTCATTACGGTCCATATTCGGAGGATCTATGAGTTATAAAAGATGCAAGATTAACAAATAGCTGCTGTTTTTCAATTTTATTCTATGTTTTTTTGGCTCCATGCAAGATAAAACATGTTATCATCAATACAAAGTTATAATTAGATTAGGCCTACTTTTCTTGAGATTTACAGTTTTAATTTGAAATGGTTTATTCTCAATAAAAATGGACGTGTACTCACAGCCAGAACCGAATTAAAACATTTGAACAATAATACAGTAAAACATTTCAGACACAAATACTCGGGGAAATTTCTTTTTAACCAGTTGCCGCCAGGATTCTTCCATTTTTTCGTGTCCCCCTGGCACAATTATTTTGCCGGAATTGCCTGAATAATTTTTCTTTGAGAGTACCGCTGGCATAAAAGAAACCCTAACTTGACAAAGCCAAAAGAAGAAAGAGTCTCTTTATTGCACCTTGAGTTTTGTTTTCTCTACTGAGAAAATGTCAAATTCATGCACCATGAATTGCTAAACATCGGCCATGAGCCATGGCATAGGATTGGTACTAAACCCAGAAGCATTGCTGATCCCCGGTTCACTCTGACTTACATCTCCATTGAGCCGAAATACGATGAATAAACAATGGTGGAAGCCTCTCGATGTCTCGTAATCCTTTTCTTGGAACAAAAAGGCAAAGGTCTGGAATCGGGAATTACACAATAACCCCTGCATTATGCAGAAATTTTATGAAAGAATAAACTTTGATTTAATGTAATTTGACATCATCATGTTGTCACTACAACGGTTTTATCTACTACATGTAGTTATGATCTAACTTCATGTATGTGTGAAGTTTGAAGGTTATGTGAGCTTGGAAAAAAGAAAAGAAATGGAAGTAGAAGAAGTAAAAAAGATAGATATAAGTTTTTGTACTACATGTAGGCGTTCGGGATGATGGTAATCAAAATAGTTGTTTGATGTTTTATAAGTTTAATCAAATAAAATATTTGAATATGAACATCAAAACCATTAAATATAGCTTTATAATGAATATTTGATAGGGTTTTCCGGTTTGGGCAGGAAGCAAGGTCAAATCAGGTCACTGACAAACTTAAAGAACTTCATTCACCAAAATTTCACATGCAGTATTGCAAAGATTAAAATCATTGCAGCCACAGTTCTAAGGTTTAAGCTTTTGAAATAATACAATTTTTTAGGCCCCCAGATATTTTGTTTTACTTAACTTTCGGTTTTGACCAGAAGAGAAAATCAAGCTGGGATCAGTACAACTTTGTGAAGTATTTAAGCCCTTCCATATGGTGAATATGATTGTAAAAATAGCTTCTAGAGATGTACAGTGTAAGGTTCTAGAGATAAGGTTTTTTATATTAAATTTTGACTGCTCACGCGGTTAACATGGACGTGTACTAAAGACTAACAAAGCGTGGTGCCAAATCTGGCTGCAGACACTTTGAACGGAGACTGTGAACATCGTATTGTTAATGTCACACAGCCACGTGCCCACAATACTTGTGTGGTACATACATGTACATGTGTGTACAATGTAAGCATTGGACTTTTTGTAGTCTTGATCTTTTTATAGTCTTTTTAGCTGTTCCGACTATCAGTCGGAACAGCTATTGTTTCTGTCGAGATTTTTTTTAGCTGTTCCGACTGTCAGTCGGAACAGCTATTGTTTCTGTCGAGATTTTTATTTTTTTTTATTATTATTATTATTATTATTATTATTATTATTATTATTATTCTTTATTTCCCCCAAAACCCTATTGACTTAACACATGACTTTTCTGCGCACAAAATGCCGTTCTTTGAATTATCATTCTAAGTTAAATTCTATATCGTGTTAAAGCTTGTGTCTTGACTTAGCTAAACGATATCATAAAATTATAATTATTAATTAATTAACCATAAGACAGCAGTGTGAATAATTAATTAAGCATTCTTGTCTCCAGCTTATCTCAGGAAGCCTACAACCGATCTTAATTTTCTTTTCAGTTATAGACTTGTTCAATATTGTAGATGTGCAATTTGGATTGTTTGTGTCTGTCACGTCATCATGACGTCATTTATGGCACGTTTTGTGTCTGTGTACAAAAGGCACGGCCGGAAAAGTGTAACTATTTGGTAGGTCAAAAACCACAATTTTTCAAAATATATTGAATTTTAGATTTCTATATTACAAAGATCGTTTAGAAAACATGATTGCTTTTACCAAGAGTTGTCCTAGACCCTAAAATTCATCAAAGCACAACGTATTTCACTTTAATTAACCGTTAATTGTTCAATCTGAGCACCATTAGTACAACGCTGTGTGGATTACGCCGCTTTTCGCCGCTCAAAGTTGATAGCAAAGTTGTACACAAGTACGCACTCGCCTGTTTTCCACATGTTAATCCAATGATGTTCCTCAGTGTTGTGAACCTGTACAGGTTTTTGGTGTGAAAACCGCAAACATGAATGCGGCGGGGTAGCGCTAATTTTTTTAGCGTTTTAAACTTGATTTGTGTTATCAGATGTTAGTTTGGCTTTTAATAACTAATATAATGACTTCACTTGTCCCAGACCATAAAAATTCATCAAAGCACAACGTATTTCACTTTAATTAACCGTTAATTGTTCAATCTGAGCACCATTAGTACAACGCTGTGTGGATTGCGCCGCTTTTCGCCGCTCAAAGTTGATAGCAAAGTTGTACACAAGTACGCACTCGCCTGTTTTTCACACGTTAATCCAATGATGTTCCTCAGTGTTGCGAACCTGTACAGGTTTTTGGTGGGAAAACCGCAAACATGAATGCGGCGGGGTAGCGCTAATTTTTTTAGCGTTTTAAACTTGATTTGTGTCATCAGATGTTAGTTTGGCTTTTAATAACTAATATAATGACTTCACATATGCTATAGCGCCCTCTATTGGTAGATGTTTTTCTACATAAAACTTGCAGAATCTTTGCATTTTTAGGGTTTTCGTTCAAAGGCATTGCATAGGAATAAAAGTTATACCACCTTGTAAATAACAAAAAATCATAGTAAGGCAAACTTGTTTTCGTCATCGTGACGTCAAGCCCAGCAAACAAAAAGATACGTATTGTTGTCGGCGTTTTGTGACTACAGAGACCTGTTGCGTGCGGGACATATTGCACACCCATGAGTATGCAGCCTATTGGTTGAATTAACAGCACCAAGAGGCCGATCGACCAATTGAATGACAAATCCTTGTATTGTCCTCTAATTAAGTAGGCGGACCGTATTTGATGTTGCATTTCTTTAAAGTTTGTCGCTCCCGACTGAGGTTAGCTGGTGTTTTTTTTTAGTGGTCTCCTTTCAAAGAAGATTTATTCCAAAGATTAACGTTGATGAGTTCTGTTTAGGGAACATTATTTTTGTTTTGACGAAAAATGCTATTCTGGGGAATTATTCCTTCCCTTTGTCAACAAATATTGTTCTACCGGGCGTAGGCCTAAACCTACTTAGGAAACTTCTTCAGTCTGAGTATTGTAATATTTCTTTTGTCAGGTTATTATAGTTGTGGCGGAATATTTATATATTTGGGCGGGAAATATGCATATAGGCATAGACATATTTAGAAAACTTCTCTATACTAAACAATCGTGTATTTCTTTTGTCAAAATATTTTATTCTGGGAAATTATTTATTACTTGTGGAGGCAGGGTGTTTATTTTATTACATATTTGGGACGGGAAAGACGTAGTCACGTTTCATCTCTTTTTGGAAGATTTGGTAGCTCTGAAAAGAGCTGGTGGGTTTATTTGGCTGGTGTGACAAACAAAAACAAAACAGTCCTTTTCAGGGCTACCACAAAACAAAAGAGATGAGAAGCAATCACGGTCTGGTCCACATATAGGGATATCCTTTATTGAATTAACAAAGTATTCCTTAAACTTACGAGACATTTTTGAGAAAGGAAACCATTTTCAGGGCTTCACCAAAAAACAACAAAATTGTAATCGGCAGTTGCGGTCTGTTTTAAACGTAGAAGTACACTTTATTGAACTAAAAGTCTATTCCTTAACAAGAAAACTTTTTAACGACTTGATCTCAACGTCTCTAATTTCACTGTCAGTAGCGGGAGATAATGCGAACAGGAATGGTTCCATCTGTTGCTTTGGGAAGTTCGGGGGAAATCCGTCAGAAGGGTGCCTGTGCTATCGGCGCTAGAGTATTCCTATTAAGTATTAAAGAAAAAAGAGACAGGCCGACTTTCTTTCTGGACGTTTCCATTGGTTGAAAAGAAAAAGAGACGGACGTACTTGCTTTCTAGGCTTTTCATTGGTTCATTAACCAGCTGTAGTCAGACAGTGACCGCAGATACGCGGCCCCCTCTGTGTCTGAAGTGCCGGCGCTTCTCTGTGAGTGCGGTGAACCTGCTGCGGCTTATGCGGTATTGCGGCTTATGGGCCGACACCTAAATCTTGTTTTGGAAATTCTTGGGCACTGCGGCTAATGGGCCGGGCGGCTTATGGGCCGAAAATTACGGTAACTATTTGGTAGGTCAAAAACCACAGTTTTTATAAATATATTGAATTTTAGATTGCTACACATGTATAATACAAAGATCGTTTAGAAAACATGAATGCTTTTACCCAGAGTTGTCCCAGACCATATAAATTCATCAAAGCACAACGTAATTTCACTTTAATTAACCGTTAATTGCTCAATCTGAGCACAATTGGTGCAACGCTGTGTGGATTGCGCCGCTTTTCGCCGCCCAGAGTTGATTGCAAAGTTGTACACAAGTGCGCAATCGCCTGTTTTTCACGCGTAAACCCAATGAGGATTTTGGGTGCTGCGAACCTGTACAGGTTTTTTGTGGGAAAACTGCAAATACTGTATGATTGCGGCGGGGTAGCGCTATCTTTTAGCGTTTAAAACTTCGAATTGTGTTCTCAGATGTTAGTTTGGCTTTTGATATGACCGCTCATATGCTATAGCTCCCTCTATCGGTAGATATTTTTCTACATGAAACTTGCAGAATCTTAGCATTTTTAGGGTTTTCGTTCAAAGGCATCGCATAGGAATAAATATTATACCACCTTGTAAATAACAAAAAATCATAGTAAGGCAAACATGTTTTCGTCATCGTGACGTCATCAGGTATCAAGTTACATTAATTCAAAGTTTAATAATGAAAAAATCACATCTCCCGAAGCACATATCATAGAGTCATAACCTTTGTGCCATTTTAAAGCTTAGAGCACGGGTGACATTTTACTTTAATACAGATTAGACCCCGATTTGACCTTTCCTTCCGGTCCAAGCAGGAAGTTCAAAACTTTAAAACGTCATATTTCCTGAACTAAATTCTATAAAGTCGTAATCTTTGCGTTGTCATGTAGCTTACATCATATGTGACATTTGATGTACAGGCGTAACCCCCATTTGACCTTTACTTCCGGTCCAAACAGGAAGTTCAAAATTTCAAAATGTCACATCTTATGTGCAAAATGTTGTAAAGTCATAATCTTTGTTCCATTTGTAGCTTACATCATATGTGACATTTGTTTATTAGCATGACCCCACTTTGACCTTTACTTCCGGTCCAAACAGGAAGTTCAAAATTTCTAAAAATCACATCTCCTGAACCAATTCGTGTAGAGTCATAATATTTGTACCATTTGTAGCTCACATAAAGTGTGACATTTGGATAAAACGCATAACCCCATTTTGACCTTTACTTCCGGTCAAAATAAGATTTAAATATATCTCCTGAGCCAATTGTCTAAAAGTCATAAATTTTGTACCGTGTAGGACCATTTTCAAGGTCTGGAGTGTTTAATCAAACGACAAACAACTTCGGAACAGCTACGTGTTTGTCCACAAACACATAATGTCTAGTTATTATTATTATTCTTTATTCCCCCCCAAAACTCTATTGACTTAAAACATGACTTTTCTGCGCACAAAAAGCCGTTCTTTGAATTATCATTATAAGATAAATTCTTTATCATGTTAAAGCTTGTGTCTTGACTTAGCTAAACGATATCAAAAAATTATAGTTATTAATTAATTAACCATAAGACAGCAGTGTGAATAATTAATTAAGCATTCTTGTCTCCAGCTTATCTCAGGAAGCCTACAACCGATCTTAATTTTCTTTTCAGTTATAGACTTGTTGAATATTGTAGATGTGCAATTTGGGTTATTTGTGTCTGTCACGTCATCATGAAGTCATTTATGGCACGTTTTGTGTCTGTGTACAAAAGGCACGGCTCAAAAAGTGTAACTATTTGGTAGGTCAAAAACCACAATTTTTCTAAATATATTGAATTTTAGATTGCTATAATACAAAGATCGTTTAGAAAACATGAATGCATTTACCAAGAGTTGACCCAAGCAAAGTTGTACACAAGTGCGCACTCGCCTGTTTTTCACAGGTTAATCCAATGAGGATTTTGGGTGTTGCGAACTTGTACAAGCTTTTCTTGGGAAAACTGCAAAATGTCTGGTTATTCTCTAATATTGCAAATTTGGGTTGCAACCATGTACATTGTGTAATCCTAATGTTAGTGCACCATTTATCATTTATTTGAAAGCATACACTTCTCTACTCTTCTTTGTAATGACAGTCACGATCTTGTTTATAAATGGTGATTCCAGACGGTTACAAATTGAGTCTTGGTGCGAAGTTTTAAGCCGTGTTTCTGAGAAACAGAAAACACAACAATGTTGATACGGTATCTGTTCAACGGTTTTATTGTACAGTCTCTGAACATTTGACACAATAATGCTTGGAAGTGGAGTTTTACCTTCACGGTGGCATTACCTCACCAAAGGAAATTACATGTAAGGTCTTTTAATGTTCATGATTTATTTTTACATTCATTTTATTAAAGTATTATTAAGTCAGTAAGTACTTTTAGAGCCTATAGTTTGGTATAATACTCTAACCGTGAAAAATCAGAAGAACATTGATATCACCAAGGTTGCCAACAAGATACCGTAATTTTCGGCCCAAAAGCCGCTCGGCCCATTAGCCGCTGCGCCCAAGAATTTACAAAGCAAGATTCAGTTGTCGGCACATAAGCCGCTATACCACATAAGCCGCAGTATTTTTTCAGAAAAAGACCGAAAATAAAGGCCATTGAGCACGTTTAATTTCAGGTGAACAATAGCGTGACCGCATTTACTGTAGTCAACACAGAAACAGTGGCCAAATCCAGATCTGTATTTTCCATTAAATACTTTTGAACTTATCTATATGTCATTTACAAGCAATTTACAAGCCCAGCCAGCGTGCGTACCTTACGTTGCGGTCTTCCGATCGTGCACGTTGCAGCGACCATCATAAGCAAGAATTTACAGCAGCGTAACGTTTCCAGAAGTTTCCTCCGCTACCGGCAGAGGGCGCGCTACATATTTATAGCGCCCTCCAGTGGCAGCTTACGGCAAAGACTGCGGCAAAGACCGGTAAAGTCCGTCAATGAATGCAAAACGGTCGATAACATCCGACATTTTGCAACTTCCTGTTTACATGCATGTAGTGTATTGACGCACTGGTTTACAAATGCATAATCAGCAATGCACAGGTCGGCGTGCGGATACCAATTTATCTGATTGAACGCCGATGTGTTTTCACCAACGCTAGCTCGGTCGGCTTAACGTGTTTTGATTGGAATTGGATATCAACATTTGTCATAGCTGAACTAAAAAAAAAGGCTTTTATGTTTTCTGGTTAGTTTTTTTTGTCACATTGCCATTTTCATTGTCGTCTTGAATTTTGTTGTGCGAGTGCAGTAATTTTCGGCTTACATTACTGACACGTTGGCCCATAAGCCGCGTGGAACTTTTTGCGGGCGAAAAACAACCAGCAAGCCGCGGCTTATAGGCCGAAAATTACGGTAATAGGTTTTTAATGAAGTTGTGGACAACCAGTATATTACTAAAATAAAAGTAAAAACCCAGGACCCAACTCATTCCCTTCACTTTTTCATCCATATTCTCCCATCAGGAAGGTAACATTCCCTTTTTACTTGTACAAACCAGTTCAGACTATTTTTTTAACCCAGTGCTACTCATCTTTTTAATCAGCTATGGACATTTTGGATAATGTTTTCTGTTTTTAGAAGTTCTCTTTTAAAACTCTCAGAAGAGGGACTTTTTTACCCCCTTGTGCCGGCGTAACATTTTCATAGCTGGCACTACATGTTTACAAATGAGACAGTTTGTCTGTAAAGTTGGGGCGGGGGGGGGGGGGGGGGGGGGGGAGTCGGCAATACATACATCAGAAGATAAGCATCTACTCTAACTTAACAGATGGTTCCCCTTTAGCATCGGGTAACACTGGTATTTGAATGTTCAGTGTCCATTGAGAAAGCAATTTTCACTTTTTACTTGTAAACTGTGATGAAATCAATAAAATTGAATTGAATTGAGTTGAGTTGAGTTTAGTTTAGTTGAGTTGAGTTGAGGATATATATGCAAAAATGAGTTGAGGCTAAAGGAAAAAAAGAGTTGAGGCTATATGCAAAAATGAGTTGAGGCGTTATGGAAAAATGAGGTGAGGCTATATGCAAAATTGAGTTGAGGATTTGCAAAAACAAGTTGAGGCTGTATGCAAAAATGAGTTGAGGCTATATGCAAAAATGAGTTGAGGCTATATGCAAAAATGAGTTGAGGCTATATGCAAAATTAAGTTGAGGCTATATGCAAAAATGAGTTTAGGCTATGCAAAAATGAGTTGAGGCTATATGCAAAAATGAGTTGAGGCTATATGCAAAAATGAGTTAACTGAATTACATCGACAGTCGTATTTCTAAAAATAAAAAAGTTAAAACAGTTACAAAGTCTTAACTGAAATTTAGAGATATGGATTTTTAAAATTGTGAGGTTGGATTTCAAACAAGCCAAAAATTTCCTATCCCTGCATTAACAAGTTTTTTAATCATGCTTTTTTACAGATTTGTTGAGCACATCCAAAATGCCTATTCAAGCTCCGCAATGGACAGAATTTCTGTCATGCCCAGTTTGCTTCAATGAGTTTGATGAAAATGTTCGGCGACCTATTAGCCTTGGTTGTGGTCATACGGTATGTAAAATGTGCTTGAGGCAGCTACATCAGAAGCAGTGCCCATTTGACCAAACAGAAATTGTACGTGATATTGATGAACTGCCAGCAAACTATGCACTGTTGCAACTTGTTGGCGTAGAGATTGGTGGACATCAACAAGAACAGTTACCCAATTCTATTATCAGTGGGTATTTGAGGAACTATGCTGCTGCAAAAAGCTGTGTTGAGGAACTTGCATGGTACCTCCAACCCTTAGGAAAAGGTAAATATAATCTTTATTTTTGTTCTGCATTTTACAAGACACATTTATCGACAACATTTTACAAACTTTCCTTTTTAGGTGACTATTAAGTCGATTACACTCATTCCACCTCTTCCTTACCATAAGTGACTTAAGTCGTCCATGATACACACCCAAAATAAACACTCAAGCCTGCGCACTTATAGTCGGGCCTGATTGCTTCGTTCTTGAAAGGGCAGGGACACCAGGGCATTTTCGTCATGATAAAGGGCACCTCTATGAGGAAAATTGTGAATTTGTACCAGAACATTTCAAGGGCATGAAGGTAATGACCAGAGGCAACGTCCTTGAAGTATCCGGCCTACATAGTACAATTCTTCATAGCCAAGCTTGCAATGATTAGAAAGAGAAAGATCATATTTTTCCAATGGTGGTAAAATCAAATTAGATTGTTAATAATTAGAAATCCATTCAAAATGGAGTGCAAAGGTGTGAATTCCAAATCATTTTTTGGAGTGCCATATAAATGCGCAAAAGAGTTCATATTATGAGACTATAATTAGGAAATTATTATCGAGGCTGTTTATTGGTTGGTCTCTTTGATTTATGTTATTTATGACAGGGAATTTAGCAAGCAAATTATTTCATGATTTTCATTTTATAAAATCATTTTCCGACAAATGAAGTCTTTACAGGCTTCAGGAGGAATGTTGTGCCAGGACTAGTTGGAGGGAGAATTCTCAAGGGCCCTCGCTTGAACTCCTAAAGAGCATGACTGAGTGCAGTAACTCAAGCAAGATTTTGTATTGTTTTATGTAGATGTAGATGTAGTTGAGATTGAAGCTTAGGTGTATAACCAGGGTGATAGCTTATCCAGTAGACATCTTTAGGGCTTGCTAATATCAGGATTGTAAGATTCTTTGCCAAAGTTTGCCAACCACTGAGTGTAAAAAAGACACTGATTAAAAAGACATGTTATACAAATGATCTGGGTGGTCAAGGTATTAAAATCAGACATTTATTCCTCAATTTTCCTTACTTCCATTTTCCAATTATTGATCTGGGTGGCTAAAATGTGTCACGAGCAAGTTTTTTTTTTTTTTTTTTTTCAAACTAATGCTGAAGACAAGATGAAACAAGTTAAAACATAGAGTAGTTTAAAACATCCTGAACTGAAGTCAGGATTGTGAATACCCGCTATAAATTCTAGAGCCAAAAATGTTCCGCAATCGCGGACCGGAAAACGGACGGTTCACGGCATCTGCCCCTTGAAACGGAAAACGGGATTTGAAACGGAAGGAGGAAAAAAAAATCAGAATTTAATGACACAATCGTTGGATTGTTTAAAATAAACCTAAACCAATTGAAAATGCGGGTTTGAAAAAATACAGGCATACAAAATAAAGAACGTATTCTACATCAAACTTTCAGAAAACATCAGAAGTCAGGACATAAAAGTACAAGACCGGCTATTACCGTTTACAAGCGAACGAACAGACCAGGCCTGCGCCATTGTTTTCGGTCAGCAGACGGTGACAAAATCATCACGTTCACGGCACATTCTGGTCGTTGCTTTTGCTCTACTTACGGGTTTTTTCCTCTTTTCAATTATCAACCAGACATAAAACAGCTCACTACTGCTGTATAGAAGCTCATACATTTTTTATTCACTCATAAGGTCTCATAAACTGGTCGTACTATTTAACAACAACTCAACGATTTCACGACAACTCCACGATGACTTAATTCAGCAAGCTAAAACTACCTTGAGACACGATTTCTTTGCCAGAATGTATTAAATAATAGGTCTGGTCATCATTTTTGCTCACAAAATAAACTTTATTTCCAAGAGGGAAATTATTTTTGTCAGTGAAATTAACCCGTTTTCCGTCCGTGTTTTTGAGCAAATGTGAAGCTACTGCGCTTGCACATTGAAACCAGACCGTACCAGTTTACTAAGGGGGAGAGATAAAGGGGAAAGAAAAGAAACGACTCACACAACATGCCCTAGTCTGTCATTTTTCAATGTACTGGTTTATATTTCTTTGTTGTAGATACTAAGAGTACCATGAACGCCTTTTTTGTCGGATACCGGCATTAAGTTGCCATTATTATTATTATATTTCTTAGGTGGGCATCTGTCTACCATTCGATTTCAGCAAATGTCAGGTTTTCCAAGGGTACACTATTTGAGATGCCATGAGGAAACAACATTGTCACATGGGGTGGTATAGGAAATACAGGTTCTCTGGTTTATTTCTATGATAACCACCCATTCTAAAATGAACTCAACTAGCCGGACTAATATTTGTGTATGAAACCAGTGGCGACATTGTAAAAAAAAATAGGGCGCCGCTAGTAGAATTTGTAAAAAATAGAAAAAAAGGGGGTTGGCAGTCCAATTAGAAATTGCATTGCAACTTACATCTATATTGGAGAACAAAGAGAAGTCCTCGATCGGAACGACCGTTCGAGAATACAAATTTTTTACACATATAAAATAAAATTCTTCTTTATTTCTTTAAGTCATTGTTGATGTTTCGGCAGAAACAACATGATCTATGCGAATGGTGACTGAGGTTGGTCCATATGTTTAGAGTGATTCATCTGCTCCTTGAGACACATTCCAGATCTGAATTTTCATCTCAACTGTATCTTACTATAATTCACGCTCACCAACTTTCAACATTAACACTATTAAAAAACAACATCGTTTGACCTCCATGTAACGGTGATCTGGTAACATCACAACTTTGTTGTCATGTGATCATTGTGTATGGTAAATCATCATCAGATTGTCGATAGCGCATAATGAAGAGACTAGGGATGTATGGTATCAGGCCTGCATAGTATTTGTCAACAAACTGCCCAATTTAAAATTAATTCAACTATCGAGACTGCGTGGGTTTCCTGCTTTTTGTATTAAAAAACACCCCCCAAAAAGTGAAATCTTGGGGAATGATGAACTGCTCGTCACTGCTCCTGTAACAAACTTTGACATTACCTTATGACAAACACCCTCCCATTGGTTAAACCATCTGCCCTAGAATGCGTGGGTCATAGTTTCAAATCCCATCCCAGTAGCCTGTGGATTTTGTCTTTTTGGTAGGACTCTTAACTCCATCCCTTTCTCTGTGTGACCCAACCCGCCACTTTTGTCGGCATCATGTTACGTTTACAACGTCTGGTGCTTCTCTGCAGGTCACCTGGTCTAAAACCAGTATATTCTGTTATCACCCATGCAATTATTACATACTATTAAAACTGTTATTCTTGTTATCTATCCATACAGCTGGATTGAGCAACAGCAGCACTTCTTCTTGTACTAGTGGTTGTGTCTTGAGTAAACCAATGCAGCGAAAGTTAGTTGCATTAGTAAACTGCCAGTTAGTTGAAGAGGAGGGGCGATCACGTGCCATGCGAGCAGCAAGATCACTTGGAGAACGTACTGTTACAGAACTGATTTTACAGCATCAGAATCAACAACAACTATCTGCTAATCTTTGGGCAGCAGTCCGTGCAAGAGGGTGTCAGTTTCTTGGACCAGGTACTTATATAATGAACAGATTCAAACAACAATTTTTATGTTAATTAACAGACATCAACCACTTACTTCCGTGAATTTAAAAAAAAATTCTGGCTCACCCACGGGATAAATTTTCGGAATTTTCCATAATAGTTTTGTTGAGATTGTCGTTGTCACATTGAAACCACGAATTAACAAAGTAAAGACAACAACTATTTTGATCGAAAAGTTCCAGGATTTTTATTTTCTTACATGTAGGTGTTAGGGCAATAGCCCGAACAACTACTGTTTTTTTAGGTGTTAGGGCAATTGCCCGTACAGTTATTGTTATTGTTCGTTTTTAAAAAAATAGTTTTACTGATCTTTTCTGCGCAAAACTTGTCCGCAGTCAATTACATAGTTGCGAAGCTTGTATGAACTTGAAACATTGCATGTTCTAAGACTATAAGCTGAAGTTTCAGGGCAAAGCGTGACGTCATGATGACGTCATCAGATATCAAATTACAGTGGTTTTTAAGCATAAAAATTAATGATTTCAGAGTCCTCCGTCATGAAAATTCAAAAAGTTGTTGAAATGTTTTTTTGACAATCGTATAGTACAATAGCAGCTTGACATTTTTGTTTGTGTAGGTGACCTTGCCTGAGGTCAACTTACGGTCGAAACTGGAAGTTGAAGTTTATAAGTATAAATAGCAATATCTCATAAACCGAACCTAACTTTGCAGTATTATTAAGGTTTACATATGCAACATCGGTGCAAGCTATAAAAGTAGTCACGTGATCCAGTCGGAAATTATGGCGCGAAAACTGTATTTTGCGACTTATTTTTGACAAATTTGAGCGGTCAAATTATTTTGAAAGCCTCCGTCTTGAAAACGGAAGCAGCTATGCCAATAATTTTGCCACCATCATATAGTACGGTAACACCTTAACAACTTTGTGTGTGTAAGTGACCTTATCTGAGGTCATCTTCCGGTCAAAACCGGATGCTGAAGTTCGTTATGAATATCTCAAAAACTACAAGTCAGAATTTTACGTAATTTGATAGGTCTAAGAATGATTGTTACACATGTTGAAATTGATTTGTTGATTGTAAATACTTGGAAAGATATTCCCACTTCGATTGGAGAAATGTGTTAAAGTCTTCTCAGAGTTACAAACTTTTAATAACTCTTGGCTATTTTTATTAGTCATGTACAAACGTATACAGTCGCAGTTGGCATTGCGCAAACTTCCCTCGTGAGTCTATTAGTTATACCTGCAACACATGGCTTGTACAAACAACGGCCAATTGATCACTTAAGCTACTGATGTCACCAAACAGCCGTAGATACATAGCGATCTGTTCATACTGTCATATTTCAAGACTCGTTGGATACTGGCGGGATACCGCGCTTTGTATGATGTTGTATGTAAAGATCGCTCTTACATGTACAATGATTGTAACACATAAGGTAATTCATTTGTTAAAACTTTACATGAAGTTAGACTATAACTTGTAGATACTAAGAAAGTTGTGACATCATGATGATGTCATTAGGTTTCGAATTTCAAGATTTTTAAGCATTAAATTTGTATATCTTTGAAAATCAATATCGAATCAAGCACAACAGACTTTTGATGCGTGATTATATTTTGGTATTATAGGTCTTATTTTTAGTTGTGTGCATGACCTCACATGACCTCTACTTCTGGTAAAAACCGGAAGTCCCTTGTAATTTAAAAGTGGCAACTTTATTTTAAGTTGATTTCAACGATGTTATAGTCCATCAAGAGTCTGCTTTAAAAAAATAGAATTCAAGAGCACCCTCTAGTGGCAGGTTAAATACAGTTCAAAATACACTTTTACTGGATGTCTGTGGTGTAGTTTATGGTAATCATTTCAAAGTTGGTATAAATAATTACCTTTATGCAGACAACATATGTGATGTAGTACATTAGTGCAGTCATCATATGTCACATGGTATTACAGTATTTGTACATTAGAGGTGCACTTTTTGAAGTCCTGTATCTACCGAACCAAATACATGTACTTACATGACTTGAAACTTGGTATGTTGTTAGATCTTGGATTTTATTGCAAAAAGGTGGAGTGATTATGATTTTTACAGTTTTTTGAATTTGTAAACACTTATTAAATATCTTGACTTGAGAATGAAATAAGCTACAATCAAAATTTGTCTTTCACCAGGCTAATAGAAGGTCACCAATTAATAAAATATGGAGTTACATCATCATGACATCATTATGTTTCATCACCAATAAAAATAGGGTTTAAAAAGATTTATATTATTATGAATTTCACTTGATCTTTCTGCTATACTATAGCTCCGATTTTTGAGTCCCAGCTGGCAATTGGTGTGACAAAAATTATTCATACATGTAATCAGGTAATCTGGAAAGTATTCCTTAGTCTTCATTTTAGCATTTACTGCCAAAAGGCAAGAAAATACATGTGACTTAAAGTGAATTTTGATTCCAAATCGTAGTATGGTGTTTCTGTCATTAATGTCATCATTAGCACAAATATCCCGAACACCTTGTGTTTGTCACGTGATAAACACATAAGTTTTTGTTTGCGACAGGGATGTGTGTTTACACCAGGTTTAACTTGTACAGCGAAATGATTCTAAGGGAATTAAAGGACCTACAAGGAATTGTTGTCAGTGGACTACATGTAACATTAACAAAATACATTATGCAGATGATACTGTATTAATGGCAAATTCAGAGGAAAAGTTAAAAGAATTGTTAGACAAGGTAGTCAAAGAACGTAAGCGGAAAGGATTAACCATAAATTGTAAGAAGACAGAGTGTGTTGTGGTGAGCAAAGGGGACAGCCCTAAGTACAACTTGCAAATCGGTGAAGTCGTTATCAAGAAAGTGCAGAAATTCAAATATCTTGGTAGTGTGGTTGCAGAGAATGGGAAAAGCGACACAGAAATACAGAGACGCATAGTAATAGCGAGGGAATCTTTTCAAAAATTTAATTAAATATTAAAGGATCGGAAGATAACAGAAGCAAAGAAAAGGGTGTTGGATTGTTATATCATGTCCACTCTTTTATATGGCGGTGAAAGTGGGACAGTATCGGCACAAATGGAGAAGAAAAGCGAAGCAGATGTGGTGTTACCGATGAATGTTGAGAATTCCATGGACAGAGCATATGACAAAAGGGGAAGTTTTTAGAAAGGTGGTAGCTAAAAGGAAACTGCTGGTAACAATCAGAAAGCGACAACTGCAATTTCTTGTAATGAGGAAAGAAGGTCTTGAGAACTTAATAATAACAGTGCGCATCAAAGGGAAGAAAAGTGGGGGAGCAACGGCTAACATACATGAAAAGTCTAAGTCAATGGATGGCGGACAGGATATCAGAAAGTGAAAGAGTACACGTAAAGGAGCAGGAGATACTGAAAACAACAAGAGACAGGAAACTGGAGAGCCATGATCGCCGACGTCCTGAAGGGACATGGTTCCTGAAGAAGAAGTAGGACTCGTATTGTGGAGCAGGATACACACACACCTAGTAAAACTCTGTACGATTGGCTCGTAGAAGGCAAGTCAAAAGAGGAAACTTGCTTGGCAATGACTTTCACACGATTGCTTGGGGACAACAAAAGAAAGTCTGAACTGACTCCTTTGATGACTCCAACCTTCACACTCTTTATGTCTGCCCTTGTTGCCCCAGCCATGGCTTGGCTGCATCTCCTGAGACTCATGGCCAGCATGGTACATGTAAATCTCATACTCTGGTGCAGGATGTACATGCGCCCAGTAAAACTCCACCTCTTGACACTGTATCAACCAAAAAGAGACCCACTCTCCTTGTCAGGTTGGTGAACACACATAGGACCACAGCCAACCGCCAATACATTGTCTGCAGAGAAAGACTGTTACAAATCAATTCTCTTGAGCTACTGGCAGTCCAGTGAGCGTTGCTACACTTCATCAGGACAGTGCCGGGTCACACCATTCTGTCCAAGTCCAACAACTTGACTGTCGTCTCATATGTCAACCGGCAAGGTGGTAGGCAGTCCCCAACCTCTGTGCATACAAACATGGGACCTCTTTTGCTGGTGTATAACAAAGTGCACCTGAAAGCATCCCACCTAGCAGGGAAGGTGAACACCTTTAATAGCGGCTAACCCTGTTTGGAAACTTGAGCTTACTAAAAACTACACAGTGTGTAGGTTTCATTTTAATAAAATGATAAGATGTAAGACTGGACAAAGAAAAGGATCATTTTGCAGTGTAAAAGATTTGTTTCTTTCTTTGTCCCTTTTTTTCCTCTTGCAGGGCGATTTCCAACGCACATGCAATGTAATGTATGTCCATTTTCATTTTCATTGAATGTCATTAGTTTTTAGAACATATATCAAGAGTTTCAGCGCAGCGTAGCTATTGTTGTGTGTATGTATTTTTGGGGTGCTTTTTTCAAGGTCTTCTCACAGGCCTATATATTATGCACGTAGTCAGGACCTCAAGCTTGGACAGTTGATGCTCTCTCGATCAGCTGGACCATTATGTTTGCATAGGCCTACCCACCAATATCCCTACTGCCAAAGGTGTTGGCGAAGATACAGAAGAAAGCTTAAAATAAAATCCTGGAGTGGAAGTGCCGATCCCCACACGTAAAACAATCATGATAAGTGATTCAATTTCAAAACAAAAAATCTCTGTGGTGCTGCTAGTGCGAGCTCCAATCTCGACACCAGAACATAACACGAATTGAACGTGGATGAATATGTCATATTTCTATGCCATCATCCATGCACTAACAGAAGAATAAAGCAGCACACTTCTCGCAATACACATGATGCACATTTAACATCATCCAGTCTAGCGTAGTCTGGTTATCAGTTTTTGCCCACGCACAATTATACTTTGAGTATGAGGGTCCATAACTTGTCGATCCGCCCCGCTCGATTGCTAGCTCTGAATTTAGTTGAACGGCAAAATTTCAAACTATTCAGAGCTGTAGCGGGCCTGGTGGCGATTCTTTCACATGTGGTTCCGGCATTTTCAAAGAAATTCCAATAATAAATTTAAAAGTGCATTCAAATTTGTTGGTGCCTTCCCCTTTTCTGTTTTCTCTTTTTCAAAGATGATGCTGGAACCACGTAATGGAGAAAAAAATCTCCTGGCCCGTGAACGACGCGCTCACTGGCGCTGAATTTAACATTTTAGCTGTAGCATTTATAGGCTTGTCAGTGTAAAAAGTACATTGAAAAAATACGATAAAATTTTAAAAATAGGATTAACTGGCAGAAAAAGACTGGGATATAGTCAGGTGGGAACATGGTAAGATCATGTAATGTACGATATATTGTCATTGTTTATTGCATCGCACTAAACAAAGCAGTTAATCGAATCCTCCCTTTTCAATAAAGAAAGACTCATCCTCAAGATTGGTCGTAAAAAAATCTGGTGCCTGACACTGATTGCGTTAGTTAAAGTATCTAGAACTCATTTATCCGTGGAGAAAGGAAATCCTCCATGGTTTATCATGGTTTATCTGCTAGCAAAAACATGCGACAGGATACAGCTTGGAAGCGTCACTTTTTAGAAGTTTTTCAATTGAACAACATGTAGAAATATTATTAAGGGAATAAAAGAGTGGTAATCGAGGTCTTAAATGGCCGTTTAAAACTGGCAGGGTAGTGGCCGTGTGACAAAGGAGGGGTCTAATAATAAGGCTCTATTGAGGTTACAATTATAGCCGCAGCGCTGTCTGTGATTCAGACTGAGAGAAAGTTGGCTTTCTTATGAATGTTGACTTGAACACCTTTATGCCATTTATGTTCAAAATAAAACATCTGAAGATTTCGTCATTTTTTGACCAAAAAAACCCCATTCTGTTCAGTCACTCTCTTTCATACCCATTACCCCTCATGCAGGTAAATGTGATATAAAGACATTTCTTATAAAAATATACCCTATAATAATAATTTAAATTTCTGGGCTAGTAAAAAGTCTTGTGGGCTAGTGAGAAAAAAAATTAAGGAAGACCCCTGTATCAGTCTCCAACCATGTCTTACGGATTACTCTGTTTGCAATTGAGTTGTAACTTTCAATGCTTCAGCAGGCGTACCTCTTTGCTGTACCAAAGAGTCATAGGGTGAACTTTGATGGCTCGTTTCTTGACAGGCCCAATTTTATCTAAAATGGTCTGGAAGTTTGTGTTGTACTCTTGGACTTCATCATAAACGTCCCCAGAGAAACTATGTTGTTGTTACAACAAACTAAGCTCAGTGCAAAACAGCAGGGGCCGTGACACCCTTTGTTCAGTTGCAGCTGGGATTTTTCTTTTTTTTCCCGTCCCCCTGGCGGGATTCTTTTGGCGGAATTGCTGGAATCTTTTTTCTTTAAGGGTACCGCTGGCACAAAGAAACCCTGATTTGACAATGCCAAGCGAACAAAGATTCTCTTTATTGGATCGCTCATTATGTTTCTTGACCGAGAAAATGTCAAACTCACACAGTGTGAATTGCAAAACACTGGCCGTTACCTACAGCATAGAAGTTGCACTAAACACGGAACCATGGCTCGATTGCCAGATCTCTCTGACTTACTTTAAGTAAGTCAGAGAGATCTGGCAATCGAGCCATGTTTTTCAGAAGGTAATACCTTCTGAAAAACATTAAACAATGGTGGAAGCCTCTTGATGCCTCTTACCCCCCCCCCCCCCCCTTCTTGGAACAAAAGGATAAAGGTCTATATCGGGCATTACACAAAAACGCCTCTTAATGGCCACAAAATGGCAATAAATTCAAGACCTTTTTTGTCCCTGTGTAGATGAAATGAAGCATTAGACGGTGTGTGTGTGGTCTGTGCACACTGCGCAGTTGAATGACCTGGTGACCTTTGCTCTGGTGGTTCGAATTTACATAATGGCATCTGAAGACAGCTTCCGTTTCTAGGCAGGGAAACATTTGCGTGTAAACACGACATCCGGCTCCAACTGGTTAAGTTATGACAAGTCACTATTTTACGTGAAGGTGGCAGTTTCTGCAGCTGCAGATGGAAGTGAATAGATGAGTGATCAGATATATGAGGTATATCCACAGGTAGATGATTGGATGCCATTGCTGAATCGCAAACCCATCAAATCATATGTCTTTGATTCGGGCAGATCCAGTGTAGAAGATTTGAAACAGGACTTGAGAATGAGGGCAACGCCCCCACCATATGCCCCATAACTCCTGGGAACATGATGGAGTATGTAACCATCAGGAGTTATGCAGCCTACCCTGCGATTGCATCATCAGCATTTAACCAAGTCTCAATGATAGGTACATGCATGATTTTTTAAAACAACTAATTTCAAGTGTTATTTCATTTCATTTGAAAGAGCAGGTCTCAAGCAACATTTTAAGCTATAGATGAACCTCCTACCCCTATGCTATGCAGAGTTATGACTAAATGATATCGGTGAGAGAGCCCGGATAGCCCACTGGTTTACTGCCGTCAATCATGTGATCACTGTGTACACACTGTACACATGAAACACATATATTGACGTTGTGTGCTGTGTAATAAAACACTGTATTTCTGGTATTACTCTGTTAAAGTTACATTTTTAATATCACCAGGTCATTATTTGGTCACTATACAAAGACTAACATGGCTAACCTTAAAGAACTGTAATATATTTTGTTTAGGTCAAAGGTAAACAGCAACATCTGGGGTCAAAGGTCTGTCTATTTTAAATGACTAAATTATTTAGAGAATAAGACAAAGTACATGATAAAATAAATAAAATTAAGCATTGCATACACAAGTGATGTTTACCTCAACTTACATACATGTACTTGTTTGTGTGGTCATTTTAGAACAATCTTTTAGGTCAAAGGTCAAAAGCAATATTTGGGTCAAAGGGCAATATCTATTCAGGGTCAATGGTCAGATTATTAAAGGGACACACCGGCTTACTATTTACCTAATTTAGTGATGTGGAATAATAGACAATAATATTTAAATGGTTGTTCATGTTCAAAAAATCATCAAAATACCACGTAATTAACGAAAAATGTGTACAAAACGAAACACGGTCAAAGGTCAGCTTATACGCTTTTCCAGCCGTTGCAACTGTCAAGTTTACGTGACAATGTTGCGCAATGTTGTAAGTAGACTGGTGCTCTGTTTAAGTATGAATTATTACAATAGCGAGGCATGGGGATCCAGACTTCATATCCATCCAGCACAAATTCACGTGTAAATAAAAAAATACATAATCGTCGTGGTGGTGCTGTATACGTCTGATTATTCAGACATAGCACGCCCTATTGTGCTCTTCCAGCCCCCCCTGTCAAATGTCAGTGATTCTGCCTCTTGTACAATTTTCAAATTCACGTGTAAATAAAAAAACAGACATAAACGGACAGTTTGTATTCTGTGTACGACGAACTGGACGAACTTACTTTTCTTCGAGAACGTTTCTTCGACATCCAAGGATCGGTACAAAAAAACATCGCAAGGAAAAACCAGAAGGCGGTCCAACGAAAAGTAAAAAGTAAAAAAAAATAAACACGATAAATCCAAAGGGAAAGCCAGCATGTGCCAAGCGAGCCTCCCGCCTTCGCTGCAAACGGATTGCCTTTCTCCTGGCAGCTTTAGCGATGGCATTCTCCCGTTTTTCGGGCGATGACTTCACTGGCCGGCCGCAGCCACCGCCACCGGTTTGTTGTTGTTGGGGTGATTGGGGGTGGACATTATGCAGTTATCATAGAAGTAGATAGATCAGCTGTATGGGATAAACCATGGAGGTAGAAATTAGTCTAATTTCTACCTCCATGGATAACCATTCCCCGTCGTCATCCCGCGTGTGTGTAACGCAGGCAACACGTTACAATAGTTAGATAATAGCTAGGGGTACAGACTAAAACAGTCGTAAAAAAACGTAATTGTTGGTCTGGCACCCTACCCCTCCGACAAGCTCCCACGCTTACGGCTAGACCGACCGGCAAGCTGGGGAGTTCATGCCCCGGGGTTTGTCTCTCTGGCCAAAACAAAATATTTCAGATCAAGAACAATCTTGCTGCAAAATTACTGGGGAGTTGTTAATGATTAATTTCAATTTATAATATAAGTTCTGTACTTCAATCCTTTTGTAGATTAGAGCAACTTGAGATCTCCACTCCTCATGTCTGCGATGATCTTAGATAGTTCAAGATCCACAGCTATGTATGATTCTGTTGGACTCTGCTTATACTGAATTTCAAACTCGTCTGTATTTTCTACCTGTCTTACAAATTTGCCTTCCTACCAAGTTTCATCTCCTTCCTCTGTCCACAGGTGTGTTAAAGTGTGTCCAATCAAGTCCAATGGATTAGTCAGCAGGTGTTCAATCTTTGAGTTGCTGTTTGAGTTTGATGGCTCCATTAGAATTATTAAGTTGGCTTTTAATATATCTAATGGATGGGGACGTTTGTTGGCAGAAAAAGCAGAGGTTCTGTATGGCTTTCTGTTGAAGAATGTTTTTCCTTGCATTAATTTGTGTCTTAACTGCTGAAAGTTGCTGGGTTGTAATTTTTTCTTTAAGTTCTTGATCCATTTGAGATTTGTCTTTCCAAAGACCACCATACCTTGCTAGATTGTCTAAGAGTGCTTCGCGTGAATCCCGTACATCTTGATCTTTCTTTTCTCTTTCTTTTCTTTTTGTTTGAAGATTATGTTGGCGCTGTTGTTTGACTGAATGCTGTCGCTCCCTGTCAGCCTTTTGTGAGTGAGCGGATACCTTCCTTGCTCTGTCAATCAGCATCTCCTTTTTACTAGTGTCCATTGAGGATAACTAGTTTTCAGTTGAATTGTTGGTGTACATTATCTTTGACTCACTGTATGTAACTTAGGAATTGGGAGCCCTTTTGAACTGATGGTCAAGCTGCCCAAAGACTCGCTCACTGCTTATGTTGTTGCAAAACAGTAATCAGCTTGCGAGATAAGCTCAGGTGTTGGCGCACTGTACATTCCCCCAGGCAGCAGACAATCTTCCAGGATGTTCTTGAAGACGAGCTTCAGCAGTTCTGCAGTCTCAAGGTCGCTGTCAGCTGGTTTGACCAATGCTTCAAAAATAGCATTCTTGGTCATGGGAACATCAGAGAAGACTTGGGGGGGGGGGGCCCTACCTGTAGCGACATCTCTGGAGTCTTCACTCCTTTCCTTTAGTGTTGAAACAGCCTGCTGATAATACTTGTTTAACTCCAAGATTCCAATATCCCGCTCCACAAGTCTCATCCATGGTCCTGTCAAATATTTTACGACCAAACCTGGGGCTTGACATGCAGTAATGCATTGACTATTTTCCATGTCATGCTTGACTGCTCTTAAACAATCATTCGATTGATTCCACACTTTGGTAAGTCCATCACATAAGGTCGAAGGAAAAAACAAGCTCCTGAATTTAAGAAGTAGATGTGGAATCGATTACCAATTACTACTTGAAGTGGATTTTTTGTTATCCCATGCATTTGAAGATGTGTCTTCATTTCAGCAGGTAACCCTGCTCCATCTTTGAAACAAAGGCAACCAAGGGACTGTACAAGAGTAAAAGCAGCACTGCAGCCACGAGATTTGAAACTCATTGTAACTGTATCTGTGTCCCAAGACTTCACTGTTTTATCTGCAGTTTTAGAAAATGTATCTAGTGGGTGCAATACCACAAAAGAAATTGTTGATTTCTTGGCTGGTGGGATCTTGTTATGATTGCTGTTCTTCTAACTTTTTATTTGTGTTCTTATTGACCACGTGTCGATCTGTCATTGTATTAGCAATGTTTCCCAATATTTTGTATTTCATTTTGGGGTATTTGCAGGATGACTCAACATTGTCCAATGTATTATTGATAACTTCTACATAAGCATCTGCATCCCCACATGACATTTCCTTGACTCCAACAGTGAAACAGTTTGACTTTGTGGCAATTTGAACTTCTCCAAAATGATGTCGCTTTTTTGATGTCCCATCATATTTAATTGTTGTATCTGTGGCGTTTATAAGTTCTTCCCCCAACTGGAATTTGGAAAGTTCCTTCATTTCAGGGGATCATCTTGGTGCAAGTGCTGGCATCGGGAAGCGGCCCAAGGGTTTGATCTGTAAATTTTTCAACACAGTATCTGATCACTGGTGAAATGTTTGAAGTTGCAACTTGGCGGCATGCACAAAAATACACACATTCTCGATCAGATGAATTATATGTGCATCCATTTTTCATTGTTGGGATTGTTTGATGCACTTAAGGGTGAGCCAGTTTCTCTGCCAGATGATCATTTTGAAGTTTTAGATATGTGTTCTCACGCTGTTCATTTGCAAGTTTTTCTTTTATATTGTCATTGTCATTAGGCGATGATGGTTGACTTGTCATCTTGTTGGCCTTTTTTCTTTGGTTGTAGAGTAGATTACTCCTTTGTTTTCTTACTTTTCTCAGGTCGGTTTGAAGGCAGTAAATGTTTGCCTGCAGATGTTTTGTCTTCATTGATGATTGATGTTTTTTCAGGGTTTTTACTTTCCCTTTCAGTTGAACTATCTGTTTGTTCCTATGAGCGATTGTTTGTCTCTGTTTTCTACAAGAGACGCTCAGCTTTGTATTCTTGATTTTATGTTCAGCCACATTCAGTACAGCCTCATCTTTAGCTTTCTTTTCTTCATTTAACTCCTTAGCCAATGCTTTGGCAGTTCAGTCAAGATTGATGCATTCTCTACATTTCCAATTGTTTTTGTGGAGAGTTTACCTGAACACTTCTATTGGGAGTGTTTTTGATTTTTTACCACAGTAGTTGGCAAACAAAATACACTCGACAAGAAATTGTGACATGTTTGTCCATTTTTCTTTAGCTTCTTGGCTTGAGATCTGACTCGGAGTAATGCAGATTGCAGGCTGGCTTTTGCTGGATCTGTCCACTGGTTATTGTCTTTGTAAATTTTTGAAAGCCAAGTATAGATGTCATTTTGTGTGAGCCTCTGCTCTTGAGATTTAAAATTTCTATGACTAAACCATTAGAAAGTGGAACATCAAGAAGGCAGGGTTTGTCACTTGTTAGTTTTTGAAAAGAAAGTCCCAAGTGGAGACAAAATTGTCTAATTTCACCCATTGCGAGACGGCTTTACCAAATGATAAAACATGATGACTTCCCGTAAGCAGAGCAAGTTTTGTGAAATTGTGGAAGAGTGCAGCTCAGGAATTTCTGAAAAATAACACACAGATTGAATTATAAATTTTATCTAACAGAATCACTTAATTTTATGTAGTTAAGGGGGGGGGGGGTGCCTCAAGTACAATATTGTGGAGCATTTCACCTTTAGATTGAACAACAAAACAAAACAAAAAAAACCCCAAAAGAAGAAAAAAAACCAGGAGTTCCCTTAAGGGCAGTTCGCCCTTTTCAATGAACAAGTATAAAATATTTAGCACTAACAACAACAAAAACAAAATGGCCAGGGGTTCCCCTACTGGCAGTCAGCCCTTTTCAATGAAAAAGTGTAAAATATTTAGGCTGATGAACTGATTTAGAATTCAAATCAATTCATAAGTATTTTATACAAATTCAATCCCTGTAATATTAATCTTTTACTATTTAGGCCAAACTGGAAAATTTTATTTTCTGTTTCTATTTCTATTTTATTGTTTATACCTATTGGAAAATGTGATCATTATGACTGGTTTTTTTTCTCAATGTAACTGACTGACATAAATATTAGATAGTAACGTTACATGTACTATTCATCCTCCAATTAGGGCCTACGTTACCCACAAATTTTTAAAATGAGTACACTATGCCTATCACTAATCAGTATCGGATTAACTTTTTAAAACATTTTCCCTCCAACTATGATCAAGCTCAAAAGATATAGTAAACAATATAATCTGAAGTAAATAGTAAATTACTCACCTTTTTTTGTTGGGGAGGTACACTATCCAAACATTTTATTAATCTGAGGAGAGCCAGTAAAAGTAGGAGCTTAATGATAACATCCGATGGGACTACGTACACGGTACACTAGCTAGCATGACAGACAGCATCGCGTGATCCTTGACATGTCACGGAAACCCCGACAACACAAATGCCAAAATATGGTCAAAACTGCATCGCACCTAAAAAAACCCGCATCAAATAGCTCTTTATTCGCTAAGATTACTGCAACCACTGAAACTATTTCTTATAAGGTGTATGTCAGTGATTCAAGATAAAAGGTAATACAAACACAAGATAAGGTCATTTTCAAGAAATAATTACGTACTGAAAACTTTGTTGGAAACTAATCCGTAGTTGTCAATGTCGTCTGCGAGCAAATTGTCCACCATTAAAACGAGTAAACCTTCCACTTTCACATGCTTCATGATTCAGAAGCTTCATGCATGTGTAATACAAAATAATGACTGTTTCATGAGGGGTATAAACTTGCTTCAGTTGGAAACATTTACCGTTTGTCTTTTTTGACTTACATAATACAGCGCCCTCTAGTGGTGTTGCATGACCCTATCAGTGATGGCTAATACATCTACATGTAGGTCATTGTCAACTATGAGATCATATATATTGTGGTAGATTTGCCAGTCTGCTGTACGCCACAAACAGATCTCGCATTGAGGAGGCACAGAGATAAATTAGGTCTAGCATAATCATCCAGTGATTATTGAGGCATAAACCATGACCCAGCAAGTAGTGTGACAAAAGCTCTTTTCTCACAGAAAGAATGGTCTTAATTGCAGAACTTGTCGATTGTTGTCCACAAATCAGGTGTAACATAACGATGGGAATTAAAGTGTACCAATGCATTCCTATAAGATATTTTAGGCTGGGCATTATCAACAAGTCTATCAACATGCTTCCTGATGTTCTCTGAGTCTGGTGGGCCAGGGTTTGGATGTATGTCCCCAGAAATTAAAAGAAGAACCCCGAAAGTTGCTGACAAGTTGTTGAAGTACAGCACTTGTTTTCCACTGAATTAATTTAAATGAAATAGGATTAAGGGCCCAGGAGGCTCTATTTATTGATTGTAGACACTCTCTGGTGTATTCTGGGTGCATTGAACACACACAGATTCCTATTCCTTATCGTTTCTGAGATATGGACCCCTAAAAAATGAAGCCCCGCCCCCTTCTAATTGATTTTTGTGTATTAACTAAGATAAGATATGAGATAAGATATGTTGCTACCAATTGGTACACAGGTTGACTGGTATCCAAACAACTAGAATCTGCTGTCAAAAGTAGTACAGAAAATTTGTCTATCAAGGTAAAGGTCTCACAAAACCTACATTTTAGCATACGGAACAACTTTTCGTCATTTTTTAGACTCCTTGGTGCCCACGTGAATTGTCTAATTCCCCTCAGTATCCAAATTATTCGTTATCTCTCCAAGCCTACAGCTATAGAGAGCTCACCTTTGAAATCAGGATTTGCCAATGACAACACAACTGGTGAAATCACAAACTTTGAGTGCAAACAGTTATCATCAGAGTTACTTATGGTTGCTATGAATGGCTGCATTTTCATATTAATGTAGCTGTGATCTTGTAAATGATCAGTAATCCCTTAAGTGATGTATTATGAGAGGGAGTTGTGTTACTTAGTAGGATTCCAAATGCATTTATATTGTACAGTTAGGTGAAGACATTGCTAGCATCATGTGGATTGTAATTATTTATCATTCTTAATAATTTAGTTAAATATTTATGAACATCCCAACTTTGTTCTCCTCAGCAATGCAAGAGGAAACTTTGAAGCTAGTCCTACTAGCCTTAGAGGATGGAGCAGCTTTGTCTCGTAAGGTGCTTGTAATGTTTGTTGTACAGAAACTAGAGCAACAGTTTCCTCAAGCATCAAAGACAAGTGTGGGACATGTAGTGCAGTTACTGTACCGAGCATCTTGCTTCAAGGTTACAAAACGAGATGAGGAGTCATCACTTATGCAGCTAAAGGATGAGGTATAGTAGACTATTCATCCTGAGACGTGTTCGCGTTTTGGGGTAAACTAACCAAGCAAATGGTTAACTTGACCATTTTAAGTCCAGTGGGAACATCCTAGGAAAATTTCACCCAGGTAACTGAAATGAGTCTGTTGGGTAGTTTAACCGGCCACCTTCTGCCCAGGTAAACTAACCTTTTGAACTAACTGAGCCAAAAAGTCCTGTGCGGACATGTCGTCCCAGTGACAGAGATGCAACTTTTCCAGTTTAAATTTGAAATCTGATTTTTTAAAATTGTACCCCCAAATTCTGATTTTTTTTTCTTTCCCCAACCCCAAGAAATAATTTTCCTCGATTTTTATTCTGAAATATATGATTAAATCAAAAAAACTTGGAAAATGCATTGTCTAAAAAATGATAATCCATTCTTTTGGGATGCACGCGCATGGCTAGCCTCTTGTACCAGTTGTCAGTATGCACTTTCTCGGGTAAAAGTGCCATTTTCCAGATATGGTTGAAGCATTTTACAGCTGCAGAGATAAATTTATGCATTGACCTATGACCTTGGAGAAACTTCGATTATTTTGCTTATATTTTTCCCAAAGTGCTATGATTTTTAAAACTGTCAAGATAATCTTGACGATATTGAAAAGTATTTGAAGAACTAATTTCAGTGGCATATGTGTCACTACAGTTACCACAGGTAAAGACAAAAAAGTCTCCATTTCTAACGTGATTGATCTGTTTTTGCATGGATCATGGTATTACTAATTTAGACAATCATTATTGTGAGATTTTAAGATAAGATACATGTACGTCTAGCATTGTTATATTTTCATCTTTTTTGTCATTGAGTATGTTCCTCCCATTTACTCTGCCCCCGGTCCCACTATCGCTAGCAGGCTTCACACTGAGTGCGACGTTGACACCTGGATCACCTTGCCCAAAATCTGGACATTGCCCAAAATCTGGACATGCATCTTTTAGTGATACATTTTTCAGATTTTTTTTCAATGGCCAGTTGCATCACTGCAGTCAAACCGGCCAGTAAAATACCACATCCAGCTGACATATAAAGGCTGTTTTATACAATGTAGTCGATCACTTGTTCGATGCAAGACACAGTTTATTGTTGATGCTGATGCCTCAGTGGCCATTCATTTATTATATTTGCATTGTTAGTCCAGACCCGTCAGGTTTTACTTTTAATTGGGGGTTTTGACCACCCGCCAAAACCACCTTTGTTTTTGTTTAGATTTTTATAATTATTATTATTATTATTAAATTTTCTTTCTGAACAGTCTTGTTGCTTTAACACAATGAAACTTGTGCGCTGCTGATCTCAGGAACTACAGTCTTAAAAAACACAAATAATACATCAAATTAAAGCTTAGGGTCTCATGGCTAGCCGATTTCGCAACGTGGACCAACAATGGTGAACTTGTGTGGAACCCTTTTGTGAGAGCTACGTTACCCATAACAGGGAGGGCGCTATACAATATGACTACAGATTTCTCACTAGAGCTAGCTAACGGTAAAATTTGTTTTCCCGCGGCAGCCACAAATCCTCCCTCATGTAGCTTCCATCATATGTGACATTTGATGTACAGGCGTGACCCCCATTTGACCTTTACTTCCGGTCCAAACAGAAAGTTCAAAATTTCAAAATGTCACATCTTATGTGCAAAATGTCGTAAAGTCATAATCTTTGTTCCATTTGTAGCTTACATCATATGTGACATTTGTTTATTAGCATGACCCCACTTTGACCTTTACTTCTGGTCCAAACAGGAAGTTCAAAATTTCTAAAAATCACATCTCCTGAACCAATTTGTGTAGAGTCATAATATTTGTACCATTTGTAGCTCACATAAAGTGTAACATTTGGATAAAATGCATGACCCCACTTTGACCTTTACTTCTGGTCGAAATAAGCTTTAAATTAAACAAATATATCTCCTGAGCCAATTGTCTAAAAGTCATAAATTTTGTACCGTGTAGGACCATTTTCAAGGTCTGGAGTGTTTAATCAAACGACAAACTTCGGAACAGCTACGTGTTTGTCCACAAACACATAATGTCTAGTTATTATTATTCTTTATTTCCCCCAAAACCCTATTGACTTAACACATGACTTTTCTGCGCACAAAATGCCGTTCTTTGAATTATCATTATAAGATTAATTCTATATCATGTTAAAGCTTGTGTCTTGACTTAGCTAAACAATATCATAAAAATATAATTATTAATTAATTAACCATCAGACAGCAGTGGGAATAATTAATTAAGCATTCTTGTCTCCAGCTTATCTCAGGAAGCCTACAACCGATCTTAATTTTCTTTTCAGTTATAGACTTGTTGAATATTGTAGATGTGCAATTTGGATTGTTTGTGTCTGTCACGTCATCATGACGTCATTTATGACATGTTTTGTGTCTGTGTACAAAAGGCACGGCTCAAAAAGTGTAACTATTTGGTAGGTCAAAAACCACAATTTTTCAAAATATATTGAATTTTAGATTGCTATATTACAAAGATCATTTAGAAAACATGAATGCTTTTACCAAGAGTTGTCCCAGACCATAAAAATTCATCAAAGCATAATGTATTTCACTTTAATTAACCGTTAATTGTTCAGTCTGAGCACCATTGGTACAATGCTGTATGGATTGCGCCGCTTTTCGCCGCTCAGAGTTGATAGCAAAGTTGTACACAAGTGCGCACTTGCCTGTTTTACACGCGTAAACCCAGTGAGGATTTTGGGTGTTGCGAACCTGTACAGGTTTTCTTGGGAAAACTGCATTCATGCAAATATGAATGCGGCTGGGTAGCGCTATCTTTTAGCGTTTAAAACTTCATATTGTGTTCTCAGATGTTAGTTTGGCTTTTGGTATGACTGCTCATATGCTATAGCCAGGCATGAGAATCTTCCGGTTTAGACCGGAATTCCGGTTTTTTTCCTTTCAAATTTGTGGTCTTCGAGATCAATGTGAATTTGATATAAAATTTGGGGGGTGAGGTTCGGGGGTATACATGTGTATTTTGCTAATCTCTCTTTTTAAATCAGAAATTGTTACCTTATAAACGTTAATCGTAATGTATAATGTACTCTACGTGCGTGACGTCTCTCGTTTGTGAAAAATAACCGTCCGTGGTACGTGCGGGGTGTTGGCAGGCAGGCCGCCCCCCGCGTGCAAGACGAAATGAGTAGACTTCTCTCATTCCTTGCTTCTTTCACGATACGGCTCGTCTGTTGATTGCAATACGTTTGATGCTGATGCAGCGAATGCAGAAGTATGGAGACTTTACTAAGTCTACTGACAACAATGTGTACATTCGGCCGCGATTTCTATTTTAGCCTCTTCCACCAGCCGTCAGTACACACTTTCCAATGAAAGCACCATTTCCAGATACGGTTAAGGCATTTTACGGCTGGAGATAAATTTACGTTTTGACTTATGACCTGGCAGAAATTTCGAGACGGTGTGTGTCCGACGCACGTGTGTGGAGAATCGTCGTTGTTTGCAGATTATTTTCTTATATTTTCTAAAGTGCTACGGTTTTTTAAACTCTCAAGATTATTTTGAAGATACTGAAAAGTTGTTGAAGAGTAAATTTTAATGGTGAATGGGTCACAACGCTTATCACAGGTAAAGACGAATTTTACAAATTTATAAATGTGACCGATGCATGGATTACAAACTTGGAAGATCATTACTGTGAGCTTTTAAAGAGAAGATACGTCTAGCGTTGTTAGAATTTCATCATTTTTTCATTGAGTGTTTTCCTCCCATTTACTCGGCCCCGGTCCCACTACCGCTAGCGGCGGGGCTCACACCGAGTGCGGGGCCAACCGGGCATCACGTTGCCCACTTTCCGGACGTTGCGCAAAATCCGGACATGTATTTTTTTACGTTAGATTTTTCCGATTGTTTTTTCAATAGCCAGTTGCATCTCAGCATCAAGGTATTGTACCCACAGCAAACATTTTTACCCCACCCCTCTTACTCAGCTGGTATCTGCGCCGTGCAATTCGCGATTATTAATGTACCAAAAAATTGATTTCCTGTTTTTTTATCGTCACCCATTCTCATGCCTGTATAGCGCCCTCTATCGGTAGATGTTTTTCTACATGAAACTTGCAGAATCTCTGCATTTTTAGGGTTTTCGTTCAAAGGCATCGCATAGGAATAAAAGTTATACCACCTTGTAAATAATAAGAAATCATAGTAAGGCAAACATGTTTTCGTCATCATGACGTCATCAGGTGTCAAGTTACATTAATTCAAAGTTTAATAATGAAAAAATTACATCTCCCGAAGCACATATCGTACAGTCATAATCTTTGTGCTATTTTAAAGCTTAGAGCACGGGTAACATTTTACTTTCACATTAGACCCCAATTTGACCTTTCCTTTCGGTCCAAGCAGGAGGTTCAAAGCAGAAGTAAATTCTAAAAAGTCGTAATCTTTGTGTTGTCATGTAGCTTACATCATATGTCACATTCGATTTATGTGACCCCCATTTGACCTTTACTTCTGGTCCAAACAGAAAGTTCAAAATTTCAAAATGACACATCTTATGTGCAAAATATCGTAAAGTCATAATCTTTGTTCCATTTGTAGCTTACATCATACGTGACATTTGGTTATTAGAATGACCCCACTTTGACCTTTACTTCCGGTCCAAACAGGAAGCTCTACATTTAAAAAAGCATATCTCCTCTGCCAAATGTCCTAGAGTCATGATCTTTGTACCATTTGTAGCTTACATCACGTGACATTTTGTTATTAGGCATGACCACACTATGACCTTTACTTCCGTTTGAAACAGGATGCTCATAATTTAAGTCTGACGAATGAAGGTTGAAGGTTGAAGGTTGCGTTCAGAAACATCAATTCCAATCATCACTTCCATGGTATGGACCCAATTATTGTAGTAAACCAAACAAACTCGGAACAGCTTTGTGATTGTTGATTACAATCACATTGTTTCAGCTGAGATTTGACATTTTATATTATCTCATGTTGTGTGCAGCACATAAATCACCCTCCCTTTACAGTAGTCGGGAAAAGAAATAAAATTTACTTTTTACAAGACAAACCTATTACATATGGCATATCCCTTGTAAATTATTATGTGCGCTAGTCGCACTCGTGCCTGTTACAAATGTATAAAACCTTGTAATTTGACTACCAATGACGTCATCATGAGGCCACTTGTTGATGCACACATTTAGTATGAGGTTTTAGTGTGTGCCAACTTTCAATAGGATATGAGTCTTAAAAATAACCAATAATAAAGTGGAATTTGGATTAGAAGAACCTGAAAGAAAAGGAGAAAACAAAGAAAACAAAAATATTAGCACAAAAACAAAGGCTTTTCTGCTGTAGTGCGGAAAAACCAAATAAAGAAACAAAAACATACAAATAAACAATTGAAATCCATAAACAGCCATTGACATTCTTTTAAAAAAATGTTGAGAAAACCAACGGCTCAGAGTCACCACCTCTATAAAAGAGTGTTAACACGGTGTCACCGAAAGTCTTTTCTTATCATTGACATTCTGTTGGGCTGAGGAGATAATCTCCCTGTGTTTAACTCGTTAAATGTCTTTTATGTGCGATGAACTCTGCACGATAAATGGCTTTCTGTGCACAACCGTTCTCTTTGCAAGAGGTCTCGAGGCTTGATTAAGTATACTGCCCGGCCTGGTGCCGATCCAAAAGCAACAACAGTAGGCGACAATATTTTTGGAAGAAATCAGCTGATTAAAGCCTGTTGCTTGGAGTTGGATCCTGTTGAACAGTCTGTCTGAATGTGGTTTTAACAACAGAGCTGTCAATCACTTTCGGAAGATGTCTTTGAAAAAATATTTGTTGTTAGCTGGGACAAATTAGACATGGGCTAATTCTTTTTAAACTTCAAATTCTTTGCGGAATTCAACTTCGGGGAAAATGGACAGCAAATTAGCAGAGAATAGTTTGCCTCAACAGTAAAAAAATATAACAAAACAAAAATAAACAAATAAAAATCAATATTAAGTGGTGTACCAAGCATCAAAGATGTATTAACGTCAATGGAAGCTATGGTAATAGCCTACATCCATTTAAATGTTTGTTTTAATCTAGATTCCTTAAGCAAGTAACGATAGACATTTTTGTTGTTGAAACGAAAGTTCGAAATTATGACATCACATGTAGACATGAAATTACTTGAAACGTCAAGACTATTATTTTTTCGATTCTGTTTCTTCTCAGTACCACCACTTTTTACAAGAGAGAGATTTTACCCTCACTACAGGGTTGTCACTGGCAAGCTAATTTCGTAGTATTTGAAGGGTTTAAAATAAAATAACTTTTTTCAATGGCCCAAACAACAAGATGATGTTTTGAACTACATGTACAACATTAATTTCTAATGTATGTTAACATTATTAGGTGTTCGGGCAATAGCCCGAATACCTATTGTTTTTGTTGTTTTTTTGTTGTTGTTTTTTTTTTTATAGTTTATGGTAATCATTTCAAAGTTGGTATAAATAATGACCTTCATGAAGACAACATAAGTGTGAAGTAGTACATTGATGATGTCATATGTCACATGGTATTACATTAAAGGTGCACTTTTTGAAGTCCAGTATCTACCAAACTTCATACTTGGATGACTTAAAAACTTGCTATGTTGTGAAAAGACATTGTACTTTATTGCTTTATATGTGATGGTTTCTTACTATTTTTTAATTTGTGAGCACTTTTTAAATAGCTAGAGAATGTAACAAACTATAATTAACAATTTTCTTGCACTAGGCTAGCAAGGTCACCAACAGAAATCTATATTATTAAAGCCGTAACTCCGCCATCTTGGACATACGGGGAGCGCCATCTTGCATTTTTGGTGTGGTGACTTCACAAATGTTGGTAGTAAGATCGTTCTGTTCGTCTGGGTTTCAGATCCACCAAAACACTGTTTGATGTGACCTTTGACTCGAAAAAAGCTCCCGAATGACCCTTCACACTCGCAGCATGAACTTTGACTCATGTCACATGTCTGTTGGCTCTGTAGACGGCGGTTTTGATTGGCCGTTGATTGTTGTTGGTTTTTCCCAGTTGCCCTTTTCCCCTTTTTTATTATTTTCTCCGTATGGTATTTATTGTTTTCTTTCATAAAAAAAATAAGACAAAATAGTCTCTCTCTATTTAACGGATGAAGGGTAGTTTCAACAAAATTGTACGATCAAGGTATGTCACATGTATGTTGGCTCTTCAGACGGCTATTTTGATTGGCCGTTGATATTTTTGGGTTTGCCTCAGTTGCCCTTTTCCCTTTTTTTGCCCTTATTTTTTTCGTATGGTATTTATTATTGTACTTCATAAGAAAAGTTATCTCTCTCTATTTAACGGATAAAGGGTAGTTTCAACAAAATGGTACAAAGATTATTTCATTTCACATCCTCAAAACTTTATTTTTTGCGTCACATAATGACCGATTGTGTGGCATTCTGGGAATAGGGATGAAGGCCAGCTGAACAAGGTAGTCATTTATGACCTTTGCCTCGCAACAACACTGCATTGTGTTCTCACACGTATCTGATTGCCTTCTTCGGAGGGCATTTTCAACTGGTCACTGTTTATTGTTTGATCTTTGGCTTTTGACCTGGCCGATTACACAGTCAATGCCACGTTGGTCATGATCATGTTATTGTTAGTTGGATTGGTATGATTTTCTCAATCGCTGGTCTTTCATCATTATCATGTTGGATAGTTTGGTGTGATTTTCTGCATTGCTGGTCTTTTAAATAAGCCATCGGTAGTCGTTGTAGTACCCGTAGGCGTAGTTTGTACTCATCGCTGGATGTTCGAAAGTGGTAAGTACATTTCTATTCTATAAAAAAAAAAAAAAAATACAAATACAAACTTCACTGTAAGTGTAAACTCAAATATTTCATAATGATGTATGATTATGAATTTATACCTAGACAAAAATCAAGTATTTTGGGCTTCACCACCTCACCTATCCTCTTCACTTCAGACCCTGTGGTCCATAATAAGGCTGCAAGGATTCTTCTCCAGAGTCCAGGGGCAGGGCTTATTATAGTCAGATAGCTGGATAGTGGTACTGGTACAATGTGGGCTGCACTTTCAATGGGGTCCATCCGAAGTTCCCTAATATACAGATGTTCCCCGATACCAACGTTCCCAAAAACATGGTTATGTTTGGGTTTTGTTTGGCCACGGAAAATAGGCCTACATCTACTTATCAGTTCGATGTAGATCCATCTCGACTCAAAACCGACCTGACGCATGCCATCTCGACTCAAAAGTATCTCTTTTCTTGCAGATATCCCAATTGATGATCCCTTCACAACTGAAGAAGACACTGTGAAATACATCCCAACCACTCCAATGACAACCCCACCACCCACAACACCACCTGCGCGAAGATCAAGCTCTACAATACCTCAACCTCCACCAACAACAATTGACTTAACAAAGACAGGACCGCAAGCTACTCAACAAACGACCAATACAACATCACCCAAATTGCCTCCTAGAAAAAGAAAGAGGAACTCTAAAAACAAACAACCTCTATTTTAACCTGAGCGTGCATTTCAAACTCCAATAGACCTTATGCGTTGAAGACATCAAGCCCCCATACTAAGGGTAAACCAATGCAATGATTAGCCTCTAACCCAATGAAACAATTGTCAACCAAACCTTTGTAAGTTAATTAGCATTTTTTTATATTTCATTAGTTTCTTTCACGTAAATTAGACAATTTTTTTATCTTTAACCTGTGCAATTTATCTTCCAAGTTTCTTTCAATCTCTTTTATTACAAATATTTCCATGACAACTGTAAATCAAACAAAACAATTCATGAGGTACAACAGTACCTCATTCCAAACCAAACTATTTCTTTTCATGCAGTTGTCTTTTTAATTTTCAATATGATTACAACTCCAAAACGTCCAATCATAAGCCTCAAGCCAAAATAACCTGTTCCCAACCAGTCTTTTGTTATACAATAAGTTTTTTTACTTCATTACTTTTGTTACTGTAAATTAAATCCATATTTATTTTTCTGTTTAACTATACAGTTACAGTTTCAAGTATTCTTTAAATGTATATTATTAGTCTTTGTATAAAAACTCACCAAAGATAGGGCGTTCTAATCAAACTCAATACCTCATTGCAAACCAATTTTCATTATGTCATTTTTATTGTTCAATATGTTAACACCTCCAAAACGCCACAATTGTTCGCTAAAATCCCAGTCAGCTATTGCCAACGAAACCATTGTAATACAATATAAATTCAATCCATATTTATTTTTCTGTTTAACTATACAGTTACAGTTTGAAGTATTCTTTAAATGTATATTATTAGTCTTATTTATATAAAAACTCACCAAAGATAGGGCGTTCTAATCAAACTCAATACCTCATTGCAAACCAATTTTCATTATGTCATTAGTATTGTTCAATATGTAAACACCTCCAAAACGCCACATTTATTCGCTAAAATCCCAGTCAGCTATTGCCAACAAACCATTGTAATACAAATTGCTTTTTTACTTCATCACTATTTTCCTGTGAGTTATACCTTATTTATTTTTGTTTACGCTGTACAGTCAATGTTACAAGTATTCTTTAAATGTATTTTAGTAGTATTATCTTAAAAACAACTCAACAAAGGTAGTGTACATTCAAATAACACTACAATACCTAATTGCAAACCAATCTATTCCTTTTCATTTTGTTTTCATTTAACACTGTTCAATGATAACACCTCAAAACCTCACATTCATTACGCTGAAATCCACAAACTATTGCCAACCAAACCTTTATTATATAAATAGCTTTTTTACTTCATAAGGCATACTTTCTCTCCTATAAATTAAACCTTATTTATTTTGCTGTTTAAACTTTAAACTAATGTTCAAAGTATTTCTTAAATATATCACAGTTACTTTCATAATCACTCCACAAACGTAAGACATTCAAATGAGACTACAAAGCCTCATTGCAACCCAATATGTCCCTTTTTTTTATCTGTTACCATTAGTATTGTTCAATATCTTGCTTTCAACTCAAAAACATCAAATTCATAACGCTGAAGTCCCCCAAACTACTGCCAACCAAACCTTTGTAATATAAATAGCTTTTATTACTTCATGACTTTCTTCCATGTAACTTAAAGCAATATATATTTCATTTTTTAAAGTGTACAGTTTTTGTTACAACTATTCTTTAAATGTCTTTTAATTTTGTTATTTTCATACGTCTCAACAATAAAAGGAAATTCAAAACACACCAAAACTCTCATTGCAAACCACTCTCTTCCTTTTCAGATAACAATGTTCAATTTTAAATAACAAAACCCACCAGTTTCACACCAAAAAATCCCTCCCTTAAAAAAAAACTCATTTTGACTTCATAACTTCCACATAAGGATCTCCCACATTAAAAACTATGCAACTTCTTCAATGAATCCTGAAGAATAATTTCAAAGTATAAAATGATTTCATACATTTTCACCATAAGGCTTTCAATGTTGTCAATGATTGTTTTCTTCTCCAACTACAATAATTATGTACTTCAACCCTATCACCAACAGCACATAAAACACGCACCGCCCCGCCTATAGTAAAGTCACAATTACGCCATCACTTTCACGTTGCATCAAAAGAACATAGGGTTTTAAATGACCTGTACTGTTACGAATTTCACATTTATCTCACTATAGTTCCATTTTTTGAGTCCCAAACACCTAGTGTTTGTCAGGTGACAAACACTACGTTCTAGTTTTAAATTGTTCATCTTTCGACTTGAATTTGGAGTATTTTTCCTGTACAATCCACTGAACTTCGTAAATATAAATACAGATTTTGATTTAAGAGCTGTCTATCACTCTCAGGAAGGGTTTGTTTTTTTCAGTCGGGATAAATGAATTCTGACATGATCATTTTTTCTAAAACATAAAGTACTCGAAAATCATTTGTGGGCAAAATTTTCTTCACAACAAATCTTCATATTAACTATGTATTGTTAAAAAAAGTCAAGGGAAAGTGTTCAGTGATTTGAACTGACAACAACACTCCAAATGGAAAAGGTGTTGTAAAAACAAAATCATTTGCGTTAAAATATTACTCTCGTTACCACAAGTAAAGATAGACCTGTTTTGTTGAAGCAATATATTCCTTAAAGTTTTTTTTTTTTTGTTTTTTTTTTTGAAACTGAATAATATTTTGAAGTAAAGCAATTAAATCCCAAGTTTTTTTTCAGGAAAACATTTGAATATATTTTCATAATAATAATAATGATAAATAATAATGACGACGACGACAATAATAATAATAATAATGATAATGTGTGTTTATGATGCGCTTTATCAAGCCAGCTTGGCCTCTCAAAGTCCCTTACAGTGTTATTACCCCCTGTTCATCGGATCCTAAGCATTCCTAAAACCCTCTTAACTCCTTTGGAGTATGCAGCATCAGCAGCCAAATCAGCTCACAGGTTGCTAATCATTCACATCAACGATCTCTACCCCTTCGCAGGGACCCATTTACTCCTGGGCGATGAGAAGAATTATAGTAAAGTGTCTTGCTCAAGGACACAAGAAAAGTCAAAATAAAAAATTTAGAAGTGTAAAACATACAAGCATACAGGTAGAGTAGAAACTTTGCCGTTAGATTATGTCCAGGCCCACACTGTATTTGAACAACACAAGCTGATGCATGGCTTTGGTAACACGCACACTAAAGCCAGATGCAGACAACTCTTTGTATCTTTGCCTCGGAACTTGTTCAGCAAGCGGTTTAATTCAAGTGACGGGAAATCCAATCCACAGAAAACGACAAATTACGTCTTTATTTGGAAGGAATTGCTGATATATATGGAAAAGCTAGTTCAGAGCAAAGTAATTCCAAATGCAAGTGGCATCGCAAAGGGAAAGTTTCTTTGGAATTACTTTGCTCTTGCGAAAAATATCTTAGCAGGGACAAATTTATTATTAGACACTGCCATTTTTTAAGACGTAAAATACTTGGGGATATCAACTTAAGAGAGAAAAGTGCAAAGTTAATAATGTAACCAGGATGATCAAGAATTAAAACTCTATCATGTGGTATAAAATGGAAAGTTCTCTGTTAGCTGGAAACAGGAATATTTGTAACAAAGATCATGGCCCAACAGAGCGCTTGTAGACTGGTCACCATATCTGTTTCACAACAGAAAAAAATAAATGAAACATTCAAGCACGGACAATTAATAAACATGCAACAGTGTTTGTCGTTGCCCATTCCACCTTGTTACTGTCACAAGAAGCCCACGCATTGGCTAAATACAACAGAAAAATTCAGACAATCACTGACAAAATTGTTGGGACAGTGTTAACAGCACACCGGTTTAATGTTGTCAAGATGCGACAAGCGCTCGAGCAAATGCAATCAGAAGTGATCAATGCTTGGTTTGCTGATAGATATGAAAGTGCTCAACATTGAACTGGGGGTCTGGGGGTTTCCTAACGAATTTTGTCCCGGATTATAGCTGCGTGTATGTGTAACGCAGGTAGGGTACAGTATGTTCACACACGATCAGCAGCTGGCTGTGTCAATCATGTTGGGATGTCATGCATATCAATTAGTTCTGCGCTTCCCGGTAATCAATATTCATTGTCAAGTTTAAATTGTTTGAGTACGGATCATATATCTTCGTCATTCCAAACCAAAATTGAAAGAAAACAAAAATTTATGTGGCCGCCATAAGTTAAAAACCATGAAGTTAATTTTATCAGCTACTGTACATCAGATAGTGCTTCAACGTCAATAGAAAAGTTTTGGAAACCTTTTCTTGCAAAGGACACCATGGCATCTTTACATCTCCAATGTGGCATGTCGTGGCCAAGCGGTTTAGTGCAACGGACTCAAGTTCTGGTGGCTAAGTCATCAGGATGTGGGTTCGAATCCCGGTCATGACAATTGTGTCCTTTATCAAAGAAACACAACTATAATTGCTTCAAATAGGGGAAGAGGCAGTTATGTTTGTCTTGCAACGGATTCATATACTCCTCCCTGTTCTTAGCTGTGCTGTGAAGAGACTTGCATTTGTATCTCTCCATGTCTTGTTTCTGCGCATTGGGGCAGGTTTTTGGCCCTTCAAGAAAAGTAGCCCACACCTGAAGTGGCCTTTGGGCCTTGTAATGGGCGAATTCCATAAAAACAATTTTTTTAACAAATCTCCAACGACAATATATGTATTTACATTTAATTGATTCAATGGATGTAGGTCAAAGTTAGCTGGCAATCGAGCCATGGTTCCGTGTTCATTACCACCCATATGCCGTGGGCAACAGCCAATGTTTTTACAATTCACGCTGCATGAGTTGACATTTTCTCGGTTGAGAAAACAAAACGAACGATCCAACAAAGAGAATCTTTGTTCTCTTGGCATTGTCAACTCAGGGTCTCTTTGTGCCAGCGTTACCCTCAAAGAAAAAAAATTCAGGCAATTCGGCCAAAACAATCCCTCCAGAAAATAAAAAATATAAAAATCCTGGCTCCTGGTCAACTAGCGTTACCAAGCCCATTCTAGAAAACTATGACCCCTGAGTGCCCCTTGTAAATTAAACCTTTACCCAACAACCCACAAATCACGCCCATATCAGGCTAGTACATTTATTGTAATATCAAGTTTATGTTATTGGTAAAAGCACAGAAACATTGTATAGGAGTTGAATTTCAAGAGAATGTTAATTGGTCTATTAATGTATTTTGTGTCAATCTTTGTCAAAGAATGCAACTCAAGATATATCATATTTTCTCAGAAAGTATTTTAAAACAAATCGATAGTTTGCTATCAAAGTACAGCTTTGGGTCATCTTTTTACCCCTGAAAATTAATGAATGTGCATTTTTGTATTTCTACAGTTTCGCAACTATGATGCTCTTCGCAGAGAGCATGATGCTCAGATTGTTCAGATAGCCATGGAGGCAGGATTGCGTATATCGCCAGAACAATGGTCCTCACTATTGTATGGAGATCTCAACCACAAATCACACATGCAGTCCATCATTGATAAGGTGAGTTGAGGCGCCTTTTTTCTTGACCTTTTAATGTCTTCTTAAAATTCTTTTTCTTAATTTATGCGAGCTGCATACAAATCGAGCTGCAGATTCGTATTAAAGAAGAAACCTCATGAGCTTTTTTGACCTCTAAGCCCCATATGCTGAAGGGGCTATTGTCATTGTCTATGACGTCCGTCCCACTAGGCACTGTTGTTTCTGGACTGTGTAACTTCAGTTAGAAATTACATTTGGTTTTAGGGGGGGGGGGGGTTGCCCCAAGGGAAGGAAAGTTGGGATTGTTTTTTGGTGAAAAGGTCGAAGGTCATGTCACCCTGGTCAGATATGGTTAAATAGTTTCTGGACTGTAACTTCAGTTAGAATTGACATTTGGTTTTGCCCTTGGGGATAGGAGAATTGGGATTGTTTTTCAATGAAAAGGTCAAGGTCCCAGTGGCGAGTTACAACGACATTCTGGAATTTAACTTCCGTTAGAAATGACATTTGCAAAAACGTGTGTACTATTTTTCTCAAAACTTTTGCTGAACAAACGATAATAAAATGTACAATAAATGTCAACCAATGTCAACCTGGATTATCAAGAATTTGCTCATATAAAGAGCTGTGACAAATGATGCGAAAAACCAACAAACTTCGACCAGGTGTAATTTGTTGTTGCCACCATTAAAGCTGAAACCCCATTGGCTAGCAATCCTATAACGGAAGCCCAATGGTTAGAATTTTGACCCACCTTAAAATGTACAATATGCCAAGCCCTGCCCTAATTGGTCAGATCCCAATAACTTTTTACTGCAGCAACTTACCATCCACACAGCAAACTGTGCATGTACCCAATGCCCACTAATGCATCCTATCACGTGTCCATACACCATAACCACTTGTGTACATTGCACCTACATTGAATGATGAGTGATGTAAAAGATACATGGAAATACTGGCTGCCGCCACTGTGTGCCACATATCACAACAGGTAAATAATGTGTATGCTGAATATAAAGAATTCGATCATTGAATCAAAACTTGCCTCTGTTTTTGCATGAATCCTTTATTACTTATTAAAATTATTTTCTTTTCTTTGTTTATTCAAGTTGCAAACTCCCGCCTCATTTGCTGCGAGTATTCAAGAGTTGACTATTGCTTTGCAACGATCAGGGGACCCAGGAAACCTTGGCAAGCTCAGAAGTCAGCTAGACCGGTTAGGTGAAATAGACCCAAACTCAGGTACTTTTGTTTTTTAACGTAAAAATTATCACTACTTGTTTGCAGATGACCTTCATCAGAAATCTTTTTTCTTCATGGTTTTAATGTCTTGAGTTTATTTTTATTGGGGGTTTCAGCTAGCATCCGAAGCCACCTATGTATTCGTCCATATTTCTATTATTTTGTTGTTGCTATTGTTATTATGGGGGTTTTTGGCCCTCAGCCGAAACCATTTTTGTTTTCCTCTTGATTTTTATTTAAATTTTCTTCTTATTTAATTATTTATTCATTTTTTTTTTTTTGGGGGGGAGACCAGATTTTTGAGGGTGAGGGCCGAAACCACCTTTGTTTTTGTCAAGATTTTTTTAATTATTAATATTACTAGCAGGAAACTGCACAGGTTCCGTAAGGGTTTCAAAACGTACCCATACATAGTTTATGTACAATGCGTGCGCCGGTCAAAGGTGATCTTTCGTGGCACGAATTTGTTTGTCCCGCATTGACGAGTGGACATCTTTAATATTTAGAGTTGTAAAGCATTATGTGGGCTTGATCATTTCATTATGCACTGTCCACAATCTGATGATGATTTACCAAATTACTAAGTGACAACAAAGTTGTGTTGTCAGATCACCGTAGCTCAAACGATGTTGTTTTTTTGGTGTTAACATTGACTGTTGGTGAGTGAAACCGTGTAATATTTTCATGCATTGAACATGCATATACTTTTTTTTTAAGTGACATATATTGTAGATATTCAAGAAATGAAAATCAGTATTGTAGTCTTAAGCTTATAGTCCTCCATCCTCCTCCTTTTTAAAATCACTTCCCCATTCTCTTAAAGACCCAAGTGTGTTTCCATCGGATTGGCCAACTGAAAATACACACAAACACAAGTTTGTCGACTCACTTAAATTTTTGACATCTGTCCGTTCTCCCATTGTTTGGACTGGGCACGAGACCCGCTAGTTGAGTTAGTTAGGCGGTTAGTGCACCTAAATATTTAGACTTGTAAAATATTAGGTAGGGTTGATATAATTTTATTCTTTGTCTCTTCATGGTGTTTTGAACAACGTACCCATTGGTTTCATACACGAATTCGAGGCCAGGGCATCTTTGCTCCGTTAAAACACCCGGATCCCTTTTGTTAAAGTCCTTGGTTTTATCGGGTAGACACCCCCATACATGAATACAATACACTGCACTCACCTGGCAATTGACATTCAGCCGTTAACAGTGGAAAAGGTCTGCATTAACCCAATGTTCCTGATGTCATCACAATAATAATGGTCGTGCTATTTTGGAAGTCAATGTCTCCATGTGTTAAACAGTGAAGTGCGCATTTTAGGTGATGCCACATTTACACATTATACCTTGGGTGCATTTTGGCAACTCCGACCAGAAACATGTTGGCTTTGGTTGTTGGTTAACCCTATCAGGACTGGGCTTTTTTTGTATGTACGGGGACAGGGGGGGACACCTAGTGCCCCCCCCCCCCTCAGTATTTTCCAAAGTGTTTTTGATGAAACTTGCCACAAATGTTCATTTCACTAAGTTCTACATGATGACGTCAACAAAATTCCAAAAATCGTCACTAGAGGGCATTTTCGACAAACTAGCAAAAATTGTCAGCAAGATTCCTTTAAAAATGAAAATATGTAAGCATACCAATCCAAAAATGTTGATAAAATTGTAAAGACTAAGTTCCATTATTGGAAAATATAGTGAAGGCTCTGTATTTTTAGAACATTGATTTTCAAGAGATTTATCTTTGTCACAAACTTTTTCTGGTTACAGACCTGTTTTCACGCAGCTCTTGGAAATTGTTTCATCAGAAACTTGTTTCTTGTCAAGGTCGCCAAAACACTCCCCTAAGGCATAAGGCAGTCATAGCACAGTCCAGGCATGTGACATGCGTGCAAGAGTCAATATCGCGTGTTGTAATAATAATAATAATGCACATTTGTATAGCGCCAAAGCCATTAGGGTAGGTAATGCTCCCAAGGCGCTTAACAGTAAAAAGGGAAAATGTAATAGAAAGTTAAAATACTCAAATACCAAATTAAGAAAACTAAAAACAAAAAACAAAGACCAACCAAAGACAGGCAGTTAAAGTAAAGGCAATTAAAGTGGCATATGCAGTAGCAATAAATGTAGTGGCAATAAAGATACAGACAACACAATGGTGGAAAAAAACCTAATTGCAGTAAGCCTGATAGAAAAAATGTGTTTTAAGCCCAGATTTAAAAAATGATAGAGGTTTGCCACTCTGAGGTTTACATCAAGCTGGTAGGGAAATGGCAGAGAAAGCTCTGTCCCCAGCTGAGCATAATTTAGTGTGTAAACCTTGCAACCTAGTTTTTGTCAAATGAGGAACGAGTGTTCCTACGTGACATTGAATTAGTGGTACATAGTAATTCACACAAATAGAGTGGAGCTAAATCGTTTATACATTTAAAAACTAACATGCACACTTTATACATAATCCTGTATTTCACTGGAATGAAGTTTCTTAGGAATAGGGGTGATATGATCAAACTTTCATGAGCCCGTGAGCATTCTATTCTAGCTGTGCAGTTTTGTACCTGCTGTAATTAAAGGAGCAAGTGTAGATTGGGGCAAACCTGAAAGCAGAGCGTTACAATAATCAACCCTTGACAGGACCAGCATAGTGATAATCTGTTCAGTAACATGATAATTCAGATAATATGTTTAATTTTACTAATATTATGCAAATGGTAGAAAGCCTTGTGAGAAATCTTATGAATATGAGCTTGCATGCTCACATTGCAGTCAAATACTACTCCCAGGTTCTTTACTCGTTTGGAAGATGTGACACAGTGGTCCCCGATTGTTATATTAAAGGCAGGAACCTTTTTGAGATTGACAGGTGTTTCGATGACAAGAAGCTTTGTCTTGTCTGTATTCAACTTCATGTAGTAAGAGGCCATCCATTGTTTGATGTCAGTGCAGCAGTTCTCTATGACCATGACACTGGTAGCTACATCATCTGTTGGGGATGCTGGGACATACACCATAGTGTCATCGGCATAGAAATGACAGTTAAGGCCATGCTGGCTGATGACATGGCCGATGAACAGCATATAATAGATGTTGAACAGGAGAGGTCCCAAAATAGATCCCTGCAGGACACCTTACCTGAGCAGATAAGTCGATAGTCCCTTTTGGCCCTGTATGGAAACTTTAACAGTCTCAAAAATCTTTACACGAACAGGCAAGTTAGTGACTGGTCTGTAATTATTGAGATTAATTAAGTCGTCATTGTACTTTCTGCCTTTAGAAAACGGTTTGACTGATGCTGATTTCTGGTAGTACGCCATGAGTGATTGATGAATTCACTATTGATGTAATAACAGGAGCAGTCACTGGCAGGCAACATTTCAGGAGCAGAGTAGGAACTGGGTTGAGACTTTGGGGGCAGTTTTCGTATTATTTTTTCAACTTGTAGATATGAAACAGTTGTCATTGAGAGTTGAATACCTGCAACCCGCTGTTGAAATGAATGAAGATCACAGTCACAATCATTCTCTAGAAGGGCAGCCAAGTTTAAATCTTACTCAAACTTGATATGAATATTATTGATCTTATTCTGAAAAAAAGAGACTAAAACTGGTGAGCAATCACAGGTGCTGAGCCAAGATGGTAAGTCAGTGACTCTGTTGCGACCTACAAGATTGTCAAGTACCCTGAATACACAGTAAAGGTAACGTGTCCAGGTATGACTCCCACTCCCAGCCAGATGGATTGCTCGGTAAACTGAATGTTTTTGTTGTTGTGTTCAAGGGCTTCTTCCGAAAGCGTCCCCAAGCCGCGTCTGCCGTTTGCCTCAATTAACTCAGTGCTGTGGGTTAGAACCTGATGAACCGATGGTGTGAATTTGAAGTTGGGGAATTGTTCCAGGAAAAACCGGCTGGTATCTTTGCATAGCGTGTCAATTTTATCTGCATTTAATAAGTCGGTACTTGATACCAGGCGCAGAATGACTGACATGTGTGACAATCTTAGCAAAATTTGTTTTGTCTTCGCCCCTTTGGGGGATGCAGTCAATCAAAACTTGTCGCGTTGTGATATCATGGAAAAAGCGCTCGGAGATTCGCCCTGTTGTTGATGTTCCACCCTTTCCCACTGGGTCAAGCTCATCTACTCGTATTCCGGTTTTGTCATAGATATCTGATTTCACTTTATCTTTAGCCCTCTCCAGCTTTTCCTCATTTCGGAAATTTTATTCCAAGATCTGATACCTGCAGCCAAGTGATAAATTAGCCTGAGAATCCAATCCAACCTTGATTTCGCATGTGGTTATGGGCTGTTGAGTTACTCCTAAATGTTTATCGTAGTCACCCGATTTGGTCTTGACCTTTCCTCCATCTTGAAGATCTTGAAAGATATTGCGAATATCTTCATTGGTGACTTCACCTTTTTGAAAGCCTTCGTCAATGTGCCCGAGGTCATGGCTATCCTCTTGCGATGCCGGACATAGTATACAAAATCCCCCTCCTCTACCGGTTAGAAGCTTGATCATCTTCCCGTCAACCATCGTTAAATTAAATTCAAATAGAAAGTGGTATGTTCTGCCAAAGATAATGATCTCAAAGCCATCTGCTGACAAGGTCGTCTTTTCAGCTTCAATTTGAGGTATGACAGATTCGAGTAGCTCTTTGTCTTCCTTCCCCCTTGTAGCCTCCGTGACTACATTGGTTATGTCAGGGAAAATTTGTTGATGCTTGTCGATTTTTATCTTGACACAACTCAATCAAATGAGACGCACATTAAACCTGAACGATTAAATTTTAATTTGTTGATAACAAGTTCTCTCCGTTATATGACAATGTCTCGTCAACTCTTTGCTAAGCTGGGAAGTAGTTTTACTTGAACTGAAGTCACAAGTGATGTGATGTAACTGGCAAAATTAAGTGGCGAAGTTAAGTGACGAAGTGAAGTGACGAAGTTTAGTGACGAAGTTTAGTGGTTCAACTGTATAAAAACAAACAAAATATACCTTATAAATTTACCAAAATAGTTACCAAACAAGTAATGACTTTACTTTAAGTCTCAACCAACCTAAAACCAGCAATAGTTTACTGTTCATGCATACTGTGCATGCGGCTTACTTTATACTTTGGCCCCAAAAACATAAGTCCCATTCCCACCTTTTACATAATGACTTCAGCCATAAAATTCCTCTAGAATGAATCTACAATACCTAAACAATAACTCACTTTGGTTGAGCTGTCCAGATGCCTTAGGTTAATACCTAAAAAATGTCAAAGTTACTTCAAATTTTACATTCCTACATGTAGCTGTATTTTAGCTTTCATGTCGTCTCGAAAACCAAAAACAAAAAAGCGCCCTCTATTGAATGAGTAAAAAAAAAAAAAATTAAATATGGGAAGCCAAAGGTTGCTTAATGTTAAAAACTCAAACTTAACGATTCTGTACGCTACATTCCGGCCCCTAATGCACACGCTAAACCATTGCATTATCCAACTATAAGCGGACGGAATACAGTCATCTAAAATCCAATTAGCGTTGATAAATGGCAAAATGTTCCAAGGTTCAGAGTCCTTCACCCTCCAGAAGGCATAGCTTATCCACTGGTCTATCGTATACTCCTGTCTGTGTCTTGACCTTGACCGATCTGACCTTGTCATCCCTCCCGGGGTAGGTGTTCAGCACGAGTCCCATTGGCCATCTATTTCTCGGTGTGTTCTCATATTTAACAAGAACGAGATCTCCAACCTGAATATTGCGCCTTGGTAGAATCCACTTTTGACGCTCTTGGAGTGACGGTAGATATTCCTTTAACCACCGCTGCCAGAAAATGTCTGCTATATACTGCACCTGACGCCATTTGCGCCTGTAAAGATCCTGCTTTACAAAGTTTCCTGGCGGAAGTTGCGGTCCAGAACGAAGGAGTAGGATGTGGTTAGGCGTGAGTGGCATCAAGTCACGTGGGTCGTCTGAAAGCTTTGTAAGGGGTCGACCGTTTATGATTCCCTCAACAATGCACATGACTGTGACTAGTCCTTCGTCGTCTAATGTCTGGTTGTTCAACAGGCTGTTCAAGATTGCTCGCACGGATCTGATAAGACGCTCCCACACGCCGCCAAAGTGGCTTGCAGCAGGAGGATTGAACAGCCATTTCACCTCCTTCTGACGCAGAACATCTTCGATCTTGCTCTGATTCCAGTCTGTAATGGCTTGACGCAGCTCTCTCATTCCGCCCACAAGGTTTGTGCCATTATCTGATCTGATCTCCACAGGTTCACCACGGCGACTGATGAAGCGTTGCACAGCATTGATAAAAGAATCTGTGTCGAGACTGTGACACACTTCCAAGTGAATGGCACGTGTTACCAGACAGGTGAAGATGCACCCGTACCTCTTCTGCTCGCTTCTAGCACGTTTGACCATAAATGGACCAAAGAAGTCAATTCCCACCATACTGAAGGGGGCAAGTCCTGATGTCACCCTGTTCTTGGGCAAGTCTGCCATCTGCTGTGTAGATACTGGTGCCTTCCTTTTGCGGCAGGTGATGCATCGATGGATGTTGTGCTTGACTGCAGCACGTCCCTTAATGATCCAAAATTTTTGGCGAAGTTCTGTAAGAGTGCGTTCAGAACCAGAATGTCCTGTCAACGAGTGGTAGTGTCGAATAACTAGAGTTGTTACTGGGTGCTTCGCTGGGAGTATCCAAGGATGTTTAGCGTCAGTTGGCAAGTCAGAATTGCAGAGACGTCCACCAACATGTATGATACCATCACTGGAAACGACTGGAACCAACTTTCGATATCCTCCTGACTTAAAGAGTGCTTCATCGAAACTTGTCCTTTGAACGTACTTTACAATTTCCATTTCTGCTGTTTGGATTTCGCCAACCGTCAGTGGCTTGGATGACATGGGGTTGACATCATTCTTCCGGACCTTGGCAATAAGAATGGATTTTAGACGTAGAAGCCAAGCAACACCTTTCTTCAGTCGGTACCAGGACGAGTATCTTTCCAGCAGGGTGTCGATGTCTGCCTGTTTGGCGCTGGTCTCAACTTTGTAAACCTGAAAGTCAGATTTCACCTCGGCCTCTTCTGGGAGTCTTGCTTCAAATTGTGGCTGAGGGGGCCAAACATCCTCTGGATTCCACAAGAATTGTGGCCCGTTGATCCATCTGTCACTGTTCACGAGTCGCTTAGCTGTAAGCCCTCGAGAGACATCATCTCCTGGATTAAGTAGGGTGTCAATATGTCGCCATTGATGGGGTCTCGAGTAATCCAAAATCTTTGCCACCCGGTTGGCCACAAAGGTTAGGTATCGCTTGTCCTCATTTCGTAAATACTGTAAAACTATCATGCTGTCACTCCAGTAGACAGATTCTTCGAGTGGCAAGGACATCTCTCGTCGGACTACCTCATCAAGTTTCACAGATGTAACTGCCGCCGAGAGCTCCAGGCGCGGAATGGTAGTCGACTTAAGGGGTGCCAATCTGCTCTTGGCCATAAGCAGCACACAGTGAATGGATCCGCTGATGTCCTTCAGACGCAGGTAAGTAGTAGCGCCATAACCCTTTTCTGAAGCATCTGAGAAATGGTGCAACTGTGCCGAAGTGATCGTCTGGAAACTCTTTGGCTTCAAGCAACGTGGCATGGACAACTTCCGAAGTTCAGGTAAGTCATCTATCCACCGGCCCCACTGCTCTGCGATTGCATCAGGAACTGGTTCATCCCAGGCAATTTTCTTTCTGCAGACTTCTTGGAACAGTATCTTAGCAGTAAGCACATATGGACTGACGAACCCAAGGGGGTCATAAACTGAGCTTAGGATACTCAAGATTCCACGGCGGGTCAATGGCTTGTCCTTTATATTGGTGTCAAAGGTGAGTGTGTCTGTCTCTACATCCCACAACACCCCCAAGGCTCTTTCTGTGGGTAGTGTCTCACCATCTAGATCTAGTGAAGGAACACCTTTGGCTCGTTCATGCTCAGGAATGGTGCGCAACACTTCTCTGGAGTTACTCATCCACTTCGTTAGGTGAAATCCCCCAAGTGACAATATCTCTGTCAGCTGCTTGACGCGTCTTATGGCTTCAACTTCTGTGGCTACCGAAGTTAAACAGTCATCGACGTAAAAATCCTGGTCAATAGTTTGGATTGTCTCACTGTCAAAGTTCTGTATGTTGTCTTGTGCCGCGTGCTTTAATGCAAAGCTGGCACAGCTGGGAGACCAGACTCCACCAAACAAGTGCGATGTCATGCGATACGTCTTTGGAACTTTGGTGAAGTCATTGTCGGTCCACCAGATGAAGCGAAGTGCATCTCGATCATCTTTGTTGACTCGCACTTGGTGGAACATAGATTCTATGTCTGCCTGGAGGGCAACAGATTCTTGTCTGAAGCGAAGGAGAACACCTACTAACTTGTTGGTGAGATCTGGACCTTGGTACACCCTGTCGTTGAGAGATATGCCCTGGCATTTAGCAGCACAGTCAAAAACTATTCGTGTCTTCTCTGGTTTGCGAGGATTGATCACTGGGTGATGGGGCAGATACCACACGACTCCATCATCTCTGCAAAGCTCGTGACAGGGAACTTCCTCAGCGTAACCCTTGGATAACAGATCAGCAATTCCTAAAGTGTACCGTTTCTTCAGGTCTTCATTCTTGGACAATCGCTTGCCAAGTAGGCGTAGCCTGTGTTCGGCCATGGCTCTGCTATCTGGCAGGTATGGTGGCCTAGCCTTGAAAGGAATGTTCAAGCTGTAGTGTTTGCCATCTCGTTTCAATGACTTCTCCCAGATGCTGATGACTTTCTTATCACTGATTGACATGCATTGATTGTCACAAATATGGTCCAGTTCCCAGAACCGTTCCACTTGTCTCATCAGCTCATTGTTGGTATTGACGAAGAATGATGTCGTGCGACTTGAGGGCCCTGTTGCCATCGGACCGTTAAGCGTCCAACCTAGAATTGTCCTTGTAGCATAGGGTGCTCCACTGCCGCCTTCACGGGTTTCTTTAGGAATGAGCATGGATGGATTGTCTTGGCCAATCAGCAAGTGAACATCTTTGGTGTCTATGTCAGGCAGTACTATGCCATCTAAGTGTGGCCATCCATCAACTTCCTCTTGAGTGACAAGAATGCCCGGACTGATGTGAAGCTTTGGCCTCGTCATGACGTTGGGCATGATGAACTGATTTTCTTCATATATGTCAACTGCCTCAAGGTTAACAATGAAAGTATTGGTGACTGCATCAGGGCTATCCAAGGTTGTCAGCTTCATCATGCTTCGTTTCTTTGGAACGCCTAGGTGGCTCATTAGCTCCTCTGAGCAAAAACTTTGTGTTGAGCCCGAGTCCAACAATGCAAAGGTCGTAATGAAATCTGCGGCACTTCCACGACCTCTCACTTTGATGGGTACTATGGGGAGGGCAACTTTACTGGCTCCGGCCCCTGTGATGTTACAAGATACGTTGGCAGGTGTTGTCTTCGCACCTCCATCAGTGGGCAAATTGTTGTTGGAATTGGTTATCGTCGGCACTGGATTGTTGGATTGACGAGGCAGGTGCAGAAACTTAGTGTGCTTCAATCCACAACCCGGAACTGTACACAAGGTATTTCTTGTACAATCCTTTCCTCTGTGTCCAGGGAGCAGGCAATTCACACAGAGACGTTTACCTTGGACAAAGTTAAGGCGATCAGGAACCTTTAATGACTTCCAGGCTTCGCATCCGAATAGGCCATGTCCCTGCCCACAATATACACAATGAGGTGCCGGTTTTGTGTTCTTTGATGGCCCATGATCAGGTGGCTGTTCTACTTCGGTGTGGAAGTTGGAACGTCTTGATCCTTGTGTGTCTTTATTTTTACCGCCTTTGTGAGACTTGTCAAAATGATCCTTGCTCAGAAGTTTACCGAACACGGGATCATTAGCCTGCTGTGCTGCAGTAGTTACAAACTTCACAACGTCATCGATCGTAGGAGCTCTACCCATGACCGTCTTGATATGATGGGTCCTCTTGAGCCAAGCCTTTTTTAGGTCAAACGGTAGCCTTTCAACTATCTGCAGCAAACTCCGGCTGTTGTTCAACTCATTTAACTTTCCCATGGAATTAAGAGTTTCTCGACAATTTCTCAGGTCATCAGAGAATTCAAGCAATGTTTTGTTGTCACGGATATTAGCACGATCAATCACTCTCTTTATCCAAGCTTCAGAAATCTCATACTCATTTCCAAATCTCTCCTTCAATAGTTGCCTAGCTAGCTTGTATCCTTCGCTGGGCTCTTTGACCATGCAGCACTGTATTAGATTTTTGGCTGGCCCAACACAATACTGCTGAAGTCGTGCCAATTTCGCAGAATCTGGAACTGTTTCCTTTTCAACCACATTGTCAAACGCCCGGATAAATTGCCAGTAGTTCACTGGGTTGCCATCAAATGTCATGAGTTCAGTTTTCGGCAACTGCAGAGTTTCCACTAGTGATTGTTGCTGATGTTGGCTGCTATTCATGATTTGGGACAAAATGTCTCCTATTTGGGATGTGTTGGCCGAAGAAGAATTGTTTGGCAGACTGGCATTGCCACTTGGGATGGCATGACTATATGGGGTAGATGTCTTGACAAAGGCAGTTTGATGCTCTTCATTTTCTGCCAGAGCAAAAGTTTTCTCCATAGCAGCGGCCTTTGCGATTTTTGTTTCCATCTCAAGCTGTCTACGACGTTGAGCTAACTTTAATTCCTCTTCTTCAAGAATTTGTCTCTGCTTTTCAGCCTCGAATTCTGCCTGTAGAGCTGCCTTTTCCGCAGCGGCCTTGAGTCTGGCATTTGATGCATTGGAGACTTTGGAAATGTCACTTCCACCTATCTGACTTACAGAGTCATCATATTGTAGTGTTTCTAACAATTGGTCCATCTCAGCGTCTCCTAAAACACTCTTGCCCTGTTCGTCCGCCATACTTCAGATTATTTAATGTTTGACGTAATAAAGCTCCAAATTGAACTTAAAATGTAGCCTCCGTGACTACATTGGTTATGTCAGGGAAAATTTGTTGATGCTTGTCGATTTTTATCTTGACACAACTCAATCAAATGAGACGCACATTAAACCTGAACGATTAAATTTTAATTTGTTGATAACAAGTTCTCTCCGTTATATGACAATGTCTCGTCAACTCTTTGCTAAGCTGGGAAGTAGTTTTACTTGAACTGAAGTCACAAGTGATGTGATGTAACTGGCAAAATTAAGTGGCGAAGTTAAGTGACGAAGTGAAGTGACGAAGTTTAGTGACGAAGTTTAGTGGTTCAACTGTATAAAAACAAACAAAATATACCTTATAAATTTACCAAAATAGTTACCAAACAAGTAATGACTTTACTTTAAGTCTCAACCAACCTAAAACCAGCAATAGTTTACTGTTCATGCATACTGTGCATGCGGCTTACTTTATACTTTGGCCCCAAAAACATAAGTCCCATTCCCACCTTTTACATAATGACTTCAGCCATAAAATTCCTCTAGAATGAATCTACAATACCTAAACAATAACTCACTTTGGTTGAGCTGTCCAGATGCCTTAGGTTAATACCTAAAAAATGTCAAAGTTACTTCAAATTTTACATTCCTACATGTAGCTGTATTTTAGCTTTCATGTCGTCTCGAAAACCAAAAACAAAAAAGCGCCCTCTATTGAATGAGTAAAAAAAAAAAAATTAAATATGGGAAGCCAAAGGTTGCTTAATGTTAAAAACTCAAACTTAACGATTCTGTACGCTACACCCCTGATTAGAAACAGTGGTCAGCAGATTCAGGACTGTTGGGGTGTTTTCTTTCTTTCCTCTGGTATATAAAAGAATTATATCCAAAATTATTATCTAATGTGTTTTATTAAATTACATAACTGGTAAAGATTTGTTTGTAATATATATTAAAAATTATATTGGATTTTTTTTAATAATAATGTTATGAACCTGATGTGGGCGATGAACATCCTACAGTCTCTGAAGTACCATCTTCTTTGATGACTTCTAGCAATATCCACATGTACAAAATCATACTATAGGTTTGAGCTTGCTCCTTCTGGTGATAAATGGAATGTCGCCCTGATCCATCCAGTCCATCCTTACAGATTACTTTATAGTGCCCTGGTTCAATTTCAGGACGCGCCTCCATCAATCGCGTCATATGGGCGGTGCAAGATTCTCCAAGACTAGCAATTACACCTTCGTATGGCCAATATGGCCTTATGTTCTGTTTCCAATTACATGCCATTTCAAAATAGGGTCGGTAGGTCAGGAATTTTTTTAGGTGTTCGGCCAACAGCCGAACAACTATTGTTATTGTTATGTTTTTTGTTTTTTTGTTTTTTTCCTCGTGTTCTTCTTTCCCTCCGAACCTTCTCCAGCAATTTTAAACAAAAGTAAAGCTTGTACAAACTTAAAACTTACTGTGTACATAGGCAATAGTGAGTAGATGAAACCGCCACTTTTTTGGAATGATGACGACATTGATGACGTCATGACAAGGTTTTTAATGTTGAAAAATGACCATTTGCTTGTTGCTGTATCTCAACGAATATACAAGCTATGATGTTCATACTTAGGCATCAAATAGATAAAGACTTAGACAACATTTGAAAAGTTAACGCCAAAATCGTACGACCTTAACTTCCGGGTCGTTACCCTGGGTCAAAGTTCGCCTCCGTGTTTTTTCATCAAAAAACAACTTTCAAGCTTATCTACAGAATAACTCAAGATTGAGATTGATTTGAACGTTGAAACTCAACAGATAGGTGAACCTTGGTATCAAGACACCACAGACCTAACTACGTCATAATGACGTCATCGGGCATTAAATTACAATGAATCAAAGTTAAAAATTTGTAAAACTCATATGGCGCGAATTTTTGGGGGAATACCCAACGGCGCTCTCTTTGGTCCAACGAAAGAGGGCGCTGTTGGGAATAAAGATTTTAGAAACATTGAGCGCTATGTGCAGAGCGGAAAATCGCAATAGTTGAGTGATAACGTCTCGCACCAAAACCACCACTTTTTTGGACTGATGACGTCATTGATGACGTCATTACATTAAATAGCGAGAAAATTTATATCTTGAGAACCACAAATGCTACCAATAGGCTATTTTCATGGTCTTTTCCACGACAAAAGTGTTTTGTTAGTGTTTGACCTTGCTTTCGTTTAGAACCGGCTTTTTTATCGTAACATAAGATTTTCAGTTGAAAAACTAAACCTAAAAATCCGGAGTGGCTTTGCATTAACGATCGCATTATGGCACACTTTTCTAAAACATTTCAATGGGATTCTGAAATCTGTAATGCATAACATCCTTTGCCAGATGAGCGAACATTTTAAAGGGCTTTCATTAGGTGCAAAACAAAAAAACAAAATAAAACCTGATGCCAATGTCAAACAAACATTATTGCATTTATGGGAAGTAACAATAAATTCACGACACATTGTATGACAATTTTTCTTTATTGTTCAATGTCTTTATTGAAATAATATGTGGAACAAACAAAAACAGATAGTTCAAACTTCAAACTGCATCTAAACTGTTAAATAATACCAGATAACAATAATATTATATACATGTAATACGTTCTTAGCAGAATTAAACAATATATTGTTTGTATAAGTAAAGGACATTATCAACATAGCATTTCTTTTAATTGAAGTATTCATATATACTTAAGAAGACCAGATAATGGTATCAAAATTGCAAACATTTTGTTAATATCAGCATAGGCCTATATACGTTTATGCAAAACACTGTTGTTGTCTATGTGTGTTACATAGGAATATAATACAACTGGCATTGCAAAATCTGTATGTACAATATCCCGTGCCAGATGGGCGAAATTTTTAAAGGGCTTTGAGGTGCACAATAAAACCAAAAACCTGATGCCAATGTAACAAAAACATAAACATTTGTCAAGAAACGGGAGTTGTTACAAAGTGTGGTACAAGTTTAACTATAAAAACCAAACATTGTATACAAATTCATCTTTTTATGTTCAATGTTTTTGAACTACGTCATCATGTAACGTTCAACCGAACACCGTATTTTTGTAATAAACAAAAATTCTATGTCTAGTTTTTTTTTACATTTTTTTTTTATTTTGGTAAATTGATATAAAATACAATACAATACAATAGGTTAATGCCTTATTTATTTATTTAACCCCCTATACTAAAGTAAACGTACCATGCAATTCCTGTTCAGGCCGCCACTAAGTAAAAGAGTAAGTTTGGGGAAAAAACGGCAGGCAAAATATAGATTATTCCATTTCAGCACGAAGCGAAGCGATACAAGCCGAGTAAAATGGAATTCAGTGACAATGCCCGAACGAAATGCATTCCATATTGTTTATATAACTCACAAATAGATCTTTGTCATTTGAATTTTGTTCACAATTAACACAAAATAGACACGGAAAATCGTTAACCCACGCCCTGAAAATTCTGTAAAAACCTTTGCAGAACGTGCACGATTCCACATAGACAGCAGCATTGTCTGCTGTTACACGAACTTGCCTCGTTTGAATATTGAGTGGGGACCAATTATTTTGAAAACGATGCTGCGAAGATAACTTGTGTCGCATGCTCCACACGAAGCAGGTGCAACAACAGTGCGGGCTGGATTTGTTATACCTCCGAGTTTGGATGTGCAGTTCGCTCACGCAATCTTTCAGGTGTTCAAGCGCTGATGTCATTGTAAAACTGAAAGACCCCCTGCGCACCAAGCTTCCGGCGTGCTTTTCAATTGATTTTTCTTTTCTGATGGCTATTTTTAATAAGAAATAAATCATTGCGATGTTTCAGGTATGTTGTCTATCCTTTATTTGTTCATGTTGTTGCTCGAGGATGTCATAGAATTCAGTACAGGGTCCAAAAAAGACTGAATGTGATTGTAATAAATGTTATTTGGCAAAGAAAAATTTGCCACACGCAGAGTGATTGAGAGGAACTCATCGTAGCGTCTAGTGTGTCACTGTCAGTTGCAGCACAGTACAAACTATAACGCTACGGACGGGGAGCTAGATTCGTTTATGGGTTGATGTTTTACCGACCAGAGTGTCGACGCATGAACTAGGACCACTTTATTTTCATGTTCATTTCATAGTGACGAAGTCGATCTCCATTTTATGTATTTATTTGTTATTTTGTTTATTTATTTATTTTTTTTCATTTTAATTAACCGTTGGACCAGGAGACTATTTTTGACAGTCGGTTTTTAGTGTTTTTTGAATAACTTGTTTAATTAAATTTGAACAATTTTGAAACTCCATGTGTTCCTCAAGCAGTCAATTCCCTTCAAAACAAGGTATCCCCCATTAAAATCGGCCCAGGCACTCTGCCAATACATTCCATCATCTAGTCATGCCTCAGGGGAGTCCATTTCAACCCCTGTGCTAAGCAATACGGCCTTGTTGTTTATTGCGCCGTGTCACGAGGCCAGATGTGTGGTCTGATAATGGTCTGCCGCAGCATCAATGAATGATGTCATACACTTGGTTGATGTCTGGCCTGACATCTAGTGTATCCTTTTGAACCAATCCAGAGTCTGTATTGGGGCTGGGGATGGTGGGGGAAGGCGGGGCTTTAGTGTTGTTCGTTTGATGCTGAAAGTTCATCAGCCTTTGATGTCTGGGTGGGTAGACTTACGGTCTTTTCCTTCCTCAATGCTTGAGGCCTGGAGGTTATAGATAATATCTTCTAGGAATAAGTTGTGATCAAACACCAGTCGACTGTTAGTTGTGTCATGGTTGTGGTGTGTGTATTTGGGGGTGAAGTTGGGGGCGGCGAGGGGGGGTGTGTCAAAGGCGGGGCTTAGCGTCAGGGTTGTTTTCTGATTAGGAGCTGTCAGCCACCTTTTGGAATGGCCTGAAAATGAATATATAGTGAGGGAGAAACCTCTAGAAGATGGTTATATGTCAAGAAAAGCATTTGAATAAATATTGGAAACATGACACGCGTGTATGTAGGGTACTATACAAAATAGTACGTCATGGCAGCACCGTAATTCTAGCGTCAATGGCGTCGCAGGGTTAATTCATTATTTTAAGCCGCCGAAAAAGGAAAAAGTGGAATAAAAAGTTCAGGGTCGTAAAATTAGGGTTGGTCGGGTAACCAGAAACATAATTTTTTTAATTTTTTGCCTATTTACCCAGGATGTATCGCTTTAAATCGGGAGTGATGCGTCATTTTTTATCCATTAGTTTGTGGTGTGAGGTAGTTTTACATGTTCTTTTAGGTCTCGTCTAAGATTTGTGTAACCAGTTCTTCCAAGATTGTATGACGAAAGAATGTAAAGACCCTTATCTACTGATATGTCATTGGTTATTGATGATCCCAGCATCAGCCTTGCTCCTACTGCTTACATAATTCTCCTTGTGAATTAGAAACCCCAGTAGCTGAGTCGTTGATATACCATTTTCTTCAGCTTCCTCGCGCAATCCTTCTAGCAGTGCATTTGTTGGTCTGAACTTCTGACGAGGGCCAACTTCATCAAGGGATACATATACTCTTGGGCGATCACTTTTCATTTCTGGTTAATCAACTTGTGAATCTACCGTTGATGCTAATGATACAGTAAGAGCCTCTATAACAGTTAATGATGTCGTGTCAGCTGAAGCCAGGTGTCTTATATCATAAACAAATCAATGTTCCCGGCTGTAAAGATTGAAGAGGTTTATTCCCAGGGACTACAAAACAATTTCTAGCAGGAGAAACAAAAACGATTTAGCTTTTGGAATTTAAATGTGGTTGGTTATTATTTGCAATAAAATGTTCTGAATCGTCATAAATCCCCCCCCCCCAACAGATCGGAAAAAGTGTAAAAAAAATTGAGGTTTGCCAGGGAATATAAAACAATTGCCAACAAAAATGTTGCTTCTTGCAACAAAAGTGGTAAATATGATTGAATATCTCCAATAACGCTATAAAATAATATCCCAAACCCATACCACATTCAGAAATAAATAAACGATACTAACCTATGAGTCTATGCAGTCATGTAGGGATCGGAAAACACCACTCAAACTGCAAGGAGGTTGTATGTGACGCAGAAAAAATTATAACTTGTCTGTACTAAGTCAGCCAACAGAGGGCGCTATTAAAAATTTCGGAAGCATACAGAAAGTGGCTTAAAACACAGTTTACAAAATTCGTTTTTTCCAAAACAAAGAGGAACTTCGCCTAATTTCCGCCGAATTTCTTTTCTAAAGCTCGTTCCCGGTTGTGACCCTTCCAAACTTTGCTTTAGCGAGGCCTTCCTTTGAACCATTGGGTAGTGCTTTGCTATTGCTTCTCTCCATTGAGGTCATGTTTCTGGTGCCGGTTGCCATGGCCCGTCGCCGTAGCAAACTCCACTCTCTTACAGTGGAGTATGGGCACGTCTGGTGGGAGTTGGGTGGTGTCCGCTTATCCCCCGTACAGGTCTTCTCACTAAGAATCAGTCTGCGGATTTCCCGCCTCTTTGTTGCCGACCTCGAGTACTTTTCGTCTATAGAAAATGACAAACTCTGGTGCCCAGTTTGTGCCCTTAAATGGTACATTCATCGCACCAGGTCTCGCTGGACTGAACATAAGCAACTGTTCATTACCTCGGTCCCCCCTCACCGGTCCAGACCCCGGAGCGTGGTAGATCGACTCCCTGTCGATATGGTGGGACGGCCTCCTGGCTTATGCCTTGCCGTCGTTCTCACTCATCCCCCAGGTGTTAACCAAGATAGAAGCCGACCACTGCTGGATGCTTCTCATTGCCCCGTTCTAGCCGTGTCAGCCGTGGTTCCCTCGGCTCATGAGGCGCCTGGTCCACCGCCCGGTGGTCCTACCTCGCCGCCTGGATCTCCTTTACCAACCCAGTTCCGGGATGACTCATCCAGCTTCAGGGGAACTTCACCTGACGTGTTTGGTGTTATCATCCAGTCTCTCTGCACAGCAGGCCTTTCGCGCCGGGCTGCGGCATTTGCCGCCCAGTCAAGGCGTGCCTCCATCCGGAAGAGCTATGACTGCCGACTACACCATTTCTTTATGTGGTGTAGACGGCGATTTATTCGTCCCTCCATTGCTTCTGTGAAGGAGGTCGGGGATTTCCTCCTTTACCTTTATGACAGTGGCCTGGCGACCGCCACAGTTAAAAACTACTGGTCAGCCATTGCGGCCATTCATGAGGGCTTCCCCGATGGTTCCTCGGTGTCCTCCAACCGAGCGATCGGTCAACTAGCAAGGGGCATGTTTGTACCCCGGCCTCCGGTGGGCAAACTTGTCCCGTCGTGGGACCTCCAGAGCATTCTGTCCACTCTGGCAGGTCCTCCATTCGAACCCCTGAGCAGCGCTCCTCTGCTCCAGTTATCGATCAAGGTTTCCTTTCTCCTTGCGGCTGCTACGTCGCATAGACGTAGCGAGCTCCATGCCCTGACGCTGGCGCCGGGACACATTCGTTGGGAACCTGGCGGTGTCTGCTTGGTCCCCTCCGCTGGTTTCCTGACAGAGAATCGGTCCGATTCATTTGACCCTCCGGACATTTTCGTCCCCGACTTGAAGTCCTTCTCTTCAGTCGCGGCTGACAAACTTTGGTGCCCTGTGTGGGCTCTTAGATGGTACATCACCCACACCAAGCCTATTCACTCTGATCATCAGCAGCTATTCTTGTCCTCGACCTCTCCCCATCAACCGGTCTCGCGCGACTTTATCGCTCACTGGGTGGTTACCGCCATTCGGGCGGTGCTGCAGTCGGCCACCGTCATCCTCCCGCTAGGTCCTTATACCATTTCTGCCACTGTGTATTTAACATTTACCATTATTTTTTGTTTTCCTTGTCCTGATGGGACGACACCCTCCGGATCGTTTGCGGGCAATGTGGCCACCTTTTCGCGTTTTTTGCAACAGCGAGTCCCTATGTCGGCTGTGCCTTGTTGCCATGACACCTTGAGTTGTTGGAGTGCAATAGTTCTGCGTATACCCATCGCCTTCCTCTGTGCTAGTCTATGCAATTGTAGTAATTCGCTCTACAGGTAAGTAGGGTGACGTAGACTCCCCCCCCCCCCCCACAGTACTGTGGGTAGGGTCTACGAACGAATACTTTCTGTAGAGCATCCCTCCTGCCTGCCCCACTATACTCGGTTCTTGTTTACTTGTTCGTATAGTTTTTCGAGAAAGAGGGCGATTGCGCATGGCGTTCGTGCTGACGTGCAGTTGGCGATAGAGGGCACTGTTGCGCTTGTTGTTAAAAAGTCTTAGCTGTTGCCTAGCGGCGCATAGGGAATATGGACATGGACAAGGCGGAGCTGGTACGCCAAGTACACCCAAGGCATTCTGATGATAATGATGGCGTGTGGTTCGGGCAGTGGAAGAGCGTGCATGCTTAACGGTTGAATGAGCCTAGGTGTACAGTTCAGTAGCAGTACTTATCTGTAGCTACATGTACTGCAGAACAAAGAAGGAAAAACCAGCCTCAAATCGTCAGAATTGTACTAATTCTTTCTGTCAGTCAAATACATAAGCAACAGGAGACATGAATAAGACACTGAGAAGATTATTAACTGAAGAGTGCAAGTAAAAATGTGGCCAGAAAGCAGGAGCTGCTCAAAACAGCATTCCATTTGCAGTCTGTTATCATCATCTGCATTGTTGTCTGCATTGGCTTGTGTTGACACTACACCCCATTTTGGTCTGTCCTTTCAGTTCAAAACAGAAGTTAAACGAAAATATATTGTTGGAGGTCTACAGGAAATATGGTATGAAATTTGGATATGGTTTCTGCATAAGAAATCGTCAGAATTGTACTCGTTCTTTCTGTCAGTCAAATACATAAGCAACAGGAGACATGAATAAGACATGGGGGTAAACTTACCGTGCAAATGGGTAACTTGATCATTTTAAGTCCAGTGCCAACAGCCCAGGGAAATTTCACCCAGGTAACTTAAATGAGTCCAGTGGATAGATTTTCCAGCTGAAACCCCTTGTGTTCGTTTTTACGAACATTTAATTTGTAGTTGTTGTTATTGTTAGCTGTTCCTACCTGTTAGTTGGAATAGCTATTGTTTCTGTCAAGATTTTTTAATTTGTTTTATTATTATAATTCTTAAGTGTCTTTCCCTCTAAACCCTATTGACTTTAATAACACATGACTTTTTTTAACACCAAATGTCATTCTTTTAATTATCATCATGATAAATCTTTTACCATGCTGAAGCTTGTGTCTTGACCTAGTTAAATGATTTCATGAAATTAAAATTTTTATTTAATTAAACATGTGACAGCAATGTGAATATTCTATCAATCAATCTTGTATCCAACACATCTCAAGAAGTATACGTCTGATCCTCAAACTTTTTCAATTATAGATTCATGTTTCATTGTAGATTTGCATTTTGGCATATTTATGTCTGTGACAACACTTAGGCCCTATGGCGCATTTTGAATGTGTGTACAAAAGACATGTCTCATAAAGTGTAACTATTTGGTAGGTCAAAAACTACAATTTTTCAACATAAGTTAAACTTTAGTTTCCTTTATTGCATAAGTCATTTAGAAAACATGAATGCTTTTACCAGGAGTTTTCTCCAGACCATTAAAACCAATCAAAGTACAATATAATTTGTACTATAGTTAACTGTTAATTGGTCAATCTGAGCACCATGGCTAAAATGCTGATGGGGGATTTTGCACAGTTGACGGCTCAGAATCTAATATAAATTTAAACGTGTGGGAGCTCGGTCGATTATTTCTAACAATAATACAATGGTTTTTGTCCAGTAATAGTCCCATGCACAGGTTTTTGGTGAAAAACTTCAAACATTTGTGTGCTGGGGTAGCGCTGTATTTTCAGCGAGATAACTTCATAATGTGTTCTCAGATGTTAGTGTTGGTTCCATTAACTAGTTATTATGACGTCTTATATGCTATAGCGCCCTCTATCGATAGGTGTTAATCTACATTGAAGGGCAGAATCTTTGTATTTTTTAGGGTTTTCATTTGAAGGCATTGCATGGGGATAAAAGTTATACCACCTTAACAACAAAAATAATTCGGAAAGCATGTTTTCGTCATCGTGACGTCATGTGGTATCAAATTACATTAATTCAAAGTTTATTATTAAAAAAGTCATATTTCCTGAAGCACATGTCAAAGAGTCATATTCTTTGTGCCATTTTGAAGCTTATAGCATGTACAACAGTTTATTTTGAAATATGACCCCACTTGACCTTTCCTTCTGGTTCAAACAGGAAGTTCAACAGTTTAAAATATCTCCTGAACTATATTCCATGAAGTTGTAATCTTTGTTCCGATTTGTAGCTTACAGCACATGTGACATTTTATTTACAAACATTACTGCACTTTGACCTTTCCTTCCAGTCCAAACAGGAAGCTCTAATTAAGGGAAATCGTATCTCCGCGGCCAAATGTCGTAGAGTCATATTAATTGTACCATTTTATAGCTTACAGCACATGTGATGTCATTGAGTCCCTAGCTTTCTAAAAAGGTTTTATGATGTCATTATTTGTTACAGCGCCCTCTATTAGAATATTTAAAATCCATGGTAAAAGTCATATCTCCTGAACCAAATTGCAGAAAACTCCTAATATCTGACAAGTTTAAAAGAAAAGAATGATGACTCCTGAACAGCGTTTTAGCTAGCGAGCCGTGCAGCCGTGTTTTGCACGGCCATTTTTCTGAAATCACGGCCTATTTTTTCAAGCACGGCCTTGTGTCCTAAATCAAGCCGTGCATTATTTTTGAATAAAATATGTGCTGTAATATTATCCCAGTTTTATTTTTTATTAGTATTCAAATCAACCATAACAAAAAACTAACCAAAAAAGTAAATAAAGAAAGACAGAAAACAGTTGACTCCGATCCCCAAAAGACGCATGTTTATGCGTGTGAAATTAACGCGGGCACCGTGTGTGTTAAGCACGGTAAAATGGATTTGTAAAACCTAATAATAGTTGTGGAATGAACATGTGGAACCATACCTGTCCTTCACAATTGCATGGGTGCATAAAAAAAATTGATGGAAAACGGTTGGAAGAAAGAGGGAATTGAAATCGGAGAGACGAAAAATATCAGATTTCGTCTTGAAGGTAAGGATTTACCCAAGTTTCTGTCTTATGTTGTTAAAAACATGCCAAAAATTCAGTAAATTCTTCAGTCATTATGACACAAGATTATAGAACATCGGCCTTGTCCATTGTCAGGGTTCGACTCTGGCGTAGTCCGCTGGTCAAATAACACGGCGGAGCGACCAGTCAAAGATATCCGTAACGGCATAATATAGGCCTAAACTCCTACGATTTATATATTTTTTCCTGAGGAGGCTACCCTTTTCAATTAAAACTGCAAGCAAATTTAAATAAGCAATAATTATCCAACTAGTCCTATTTCGCCGCGTGACTATTCAAGTTTCTGATTCTCCATGGTCGGTTCGAGGCGGCAGTGAGTGCACGCAGTACTGAATTTATTGCAACCGCTGGCCATAGGGCGAAATTGGCCAATGGCAAAATTCGTTACAGGCAGTGTAGGAATTCAACAGCCAGAAGAAACATTCGTTTCACACTATGTAAATTAGACAGTGAAGTCCGTTCACCTCCATGGATAGATTGCCATGTACTGTGCGGTATGGCTATGCAGACTTATGTAGGCAAAGCGAACTGGTTTGCAACGTGCAGATTTTGACTCGCACGTGCGTATTGTTTACGACTGAGGGACAGTAATTTGGGGTTTTACAACTAAACTGATGCCTCCAGCTTGCAAAGTAAGATCAAAACAGTACTAAATCGGTATTTTTCTGCATGCATGGAAGACAGATTTGCAAGAACTTTGTTCTCCTTAAACCAAGTGAAGCTACATCGCTAACTAGTCCATCAATAATCATGAGAACTAAAAATAAAATTACTGTTGCGACGATCGTACAAGCCTTCCAACTCCGATATCGAAGGTTCAATCACTAGTTCATGTTATTCAGTTTAATTTTTATCAAGTCAGTTGTAAAGTTTTTTGTTTAGTTCTTCACACACATTTTTGTACTATCAATAATTTTGTTTGTACTATGAAAATACTTGGCGCTGTTTTAGGTTTTTGGTTACTGAAAATGTTACTGAAAATGCCCACAAAGATCATTTAAAACTAACCTCTGACATGTGTCCCATTTAAAAGTTATTATTTTTCATTTTCCAATAATAACCAAAATGTTATACCACCTAAAAAGTCAAGACTCGTGCTCAGCTTAACTGTACTAAAGTAAATATAGTAATATGATGTTTATTGAGATTCTTTTTACTGGCATAATTATCATTGGAGAGTTTTGTTAATTGGTAATCTATTTTTTAATGGTTATTGCAAATAAAAAAAATTTGCACCTACATGCACTGAATAATGTCTCATTAAAAAAAATCAATTAAAAGTATTTAAAGGAAAAACACATTAATTTCTTAAAATAAACTCCTCAAAACAAATATTCATAAGACACAACATTGGAACCCAGATTCAGTGCCAAGAATACACCAGATAGTATCTACAAGCAATAAAGAGCTTCATGTGCCCTTTATCCTATTTCATTCAAATTAATCAATATTATAACAACAAATCTAATTGTTAAAGGGAAATTTGAAAGAGTTAGCGCGCCGACCGCGCTGCGTTTGTGCATGGTTTGCATTCTAGGTACATTTTTGACAAAAAAGTTGCACACCCTATTTTTCAGTTTGCACTCCCACTTTTCAAATCCTAGCTAAAACACTGCTGCTCCTGAACGATATGAACTGTATTAATATTCGGATTCAAAATTCAGCTTAATGGTTAGGGTTTTAGGCACATTTAAAGTAAAATAAAGGGTCTGTGTTAGATTTAAGGTCCTGGTCTACTTCAAATTTAGGGTCAAGTTCAGGGTCTGGATCGTATAATCATTTAAACAGAATTGGAACAACTCTGTGTTCGTCCAAGGGACAAACACAATTTCTAGTTTTTTATTTTTAATTTTTTTTTTCTCATTCAAATGCAAAGACAGAGAAAATGGAAGTGGGAGCTACACTGTGGAATAACATTGAAATTTCATATAAATTCTATACCTATCAAAGGCTAGACTTGGTTCAAGTTGGGTTTCGTGGTGAATGAGTCAGTAATAATGTGTCTGAGCTTTTT